>JAABNY020000019.1:11752964-11777941 GCA_015164015.2 Brevimyrus niger
TCGTGTCCCAGTCCTGCGCTGCCCCCAACCATCCCCCCCCCACCCACCCGCCATCCCGTGTACTAACTGCGCTCCTCCTCCTTTTACACGCCAGCCAACGAGGAACCCCTGTCTAAGGTATGTCCGACAAACTGTTTCTTCCTCCCCACTTCTTCCATTTTTTTTTCCCTTTTTTTCTTTTTTTTTCCCCTTTTTTTTCTTTTCTCGTCTGTCTCATTTTACTCAGGTCGCCCTCCCAAATACAGCACTGTGGCGGAGCTGGGCTGCCTCGGCCCGGCCTGCCCTGCCAGCAGCCACCCTGCCTCCCCGGCCCCCGACAGGCCCGTCCACTCCCACACCCTCCCTGTGCCCAGCCCCAGCTTCGGGGATGTAAGTAGCTGCTGGAGAAAACACCCACACTGGGCTGGCCAGTAGTGGACCGGCTACCCCACCCAAACCTGGGCCCCCGCCCCAATTCCCCCTCCCCCCCAGCCCCCCCCCCAGGGACCACCCCCCGGGCGACCCCCCCTCCCCCCAGCCCCTCCTACAGTGGCATCCCCCAGAGGACACCCCCTACCCCCGATCGGAGGTGGCCACAACTCCCCGTAGGGCCTCGACGTGCACTTCAGCCCCTGAGGTAGCGACTGAACGCACACCCCCATTTTGTTTCCAGTCTTTGCCGTACCATTTACATCCATCTATCATTATTTTGTTCTCTTTCCATGTTTTGTTGAAGCCTTACAAAGTGACAGTCTCCCCCCCACCACCCTCACATGATGACCTGATGTCAAGCCCGTGAGGCTTGTTAACATTTAACAGCCCGTACCGAAGTAGATACTAGTATACAAGTAGTAACTAATACCTTTAACGAGTAGCAGTTATGGTAGCTGAACATGGGTCTGTTCTCACAGTCCTGTGTTAACCTGCAGTAACCAAAAGAAGTTTTAATGGTGAAAACTTAAAAATGCCGCCAGGGTCTGTCCGCAGCCCTAAGACGCCAAATAAGACAGTGGCCTGTCTATCCCTGCCCAGAGTCCTGCCTCCCTGCATCTCAATAGATCCTGCCTAAGAGGCAGCAGTACTGATTGGTACAATTCTTCCCGACAGGGAGACATCCATGAGGATTTCTGCACTGTGTGCGGGCGCAGTGGCCAGTTGCTCATGTGTGACACGTGTTCTCGTGTTTACCACCTGGGCTGCCTGGAGCCGCCCCTGAAAACCATTCCCAGAGGCATGTGGATCTGTCCCAAATGTCAAGACCAGGTAAATGCAAGACGTGGAACACGGCTCAGCGGTCCAGCGCTCCTCTTAGTCAGTGAACTCGTGCTGTCGTATAATGGAGACAGGGGACGCTGTTCAGGCCATTTTGGCACTACTGGAGGCGACAGATTGAGGGTCGGCTAATTTACTGAGGGGGTTCGGGAGATAAGACTGTTGCAGGCTTTGTAAGCTCCACCACCTGTCCCAAACATCATCTGTTAAGTGAGACGCATCACTTCCCTAGTGTCCCGTCCTTTTGTCCGCCCATTCTGAACCCTGCAGTAGCCCGGATCCTCCTCCCTCTGCCTCCAGCAGAGGGGACGCTGCCTCTTTCTCATCCTGAAACATTGCACTGCGCCGAAATGAAATCTGTTCTCCCCTATCCTTCCCCCCCCATCCCCGTGTAGATCCTGAAAAAGGAGGATGCGATTCCGTGGCCCGGAACCTTAGCCATCGTCCATTCCTACATCGCCTACAAAGCAGGTAGACGGTCCACAGGAAGGCCGGGGTTGTGCTGCGAAAAGCATGTTACAGTGTATCACAATAAAATTTGAGTCCCAAGAGGATACAGCAGTGTTTTCTTTTGAAAAATTAGCGCTGTTATTCCGTGGGGAAAAAAGACCAAATTTAATAATGAATGATAAACATTGTGCTGAATGGTACTTGGAGACCTCTTATAAGTGGTGAGTGAAAATGGCTGATAGTCCAGTACAGTCATCTCCATTATTTCAGTAGATGCTCTAGTGATGTGAACTGGTATGTTAACTGATGTATTCTGCATTTCTACATATTGTTTTCTCATCAGTATATAATCCAAAACAATAAACAGAAATCTATTGCTCAAGAATCGTGACAGAAAAACCACAATCTTGTTTGTGGGCGAAAAAAAATCAGGCCTACTCAGGTGCCCTGCCGGCACTAATTTTGTTTTTGGTGAGTAACAAAGGTCAGGCAGAATGTATCGGAGTAAAAATGCACTATTTGGCTCAGGAATGTCACAGAGTAACAGCTGAGTAAATGACTCCTTGGCCCACAGCTAAGGAGGAGGAGAAGCAGAAGCTGGTGAAATGGAGCTCCGAGCTGAGGCAGGAGCGTGAGCAGCTGGAGCAGCGGGTCAAGCTCCTCAGCAGCTCCATAACGGTGAGGAGCCCTGTGGGGTGGCTGGTGAGGGTGGGCCTAGGGCATCCTGGGGGGGGTGAGGTCAGGCCAGGGGGCACCTGAGGGTGTGGCGAGTGATGGACCGTGGGCGGGCTGGAGGGCCAGCAGGTAACAGCTAGCCCTGTGCCCTACTCTGCCCACCATCTCACTCCCCTCCTCTATTTTTTATTTATTTATTTTGCAGAAATGCATGGAGAGCAAGAACACTATCCTGGCCCAGCAGAATGAGATGCAGGCCTCTTTGGAGAAGGTCAAGGGTTTAGTCCGCCTCATCCAGAGCGCCCATGTTGGGCGGTCACCGGAAACTGTGTCCCCAGACGGCGTCGGTGACCACGTTACGGACTGTGGAGGCGCAGACTCTTCCAACAGCACCGATGCCAAGGGTGATGCACACATGGACGAAGGTGATGGAGGAGGCCATGACAGTAACGGCAAAACCTCAGAACCTTCCCAGAATCCTGTGCTGCCCATCCTTGACAGCTCGGAGAGGGCAAAGTAATGCCCGGAGTCGCCATTGAACAAGAAGCAGAACACTGGATTCAAATAAACACACAAACCCAGCCACTCCGTGCAAAGGTGGTGCCAACAGTTGCCAATCTATATATGTATATGTACATAGGTTTTGTTTCGTTTCATTTTATTGTTGTTGTGCATTGTCAGACTGTGTCATCACTAGATCTCTGCCAGCCTTGGGAATAGACAACGCTGGCTGTTTTTTTTTTTATCCAGCGCCACACCAGTTAATGGTAGGAAAGAGAAACAGTTTTGATGATGACGATAATAATAATAATAATTATAATAGTTTAAAACGTCATACCAGTGTGTGCCTGCAGTAGTCGCCCTTGAGCCTCTTTTCACTTGTGTTAGTCCTCAATACCAGGGAATTTGGATCAGAAGCTGTCCAAAGACTCGATGCTCAAATTCAGGTCCTGCTGTCGGCGCCGAGAGAAGCTGAACAGGAAGCAATGCGAGCGGGGCTTTCCACGGCAGTGTCAGTATTGGTTTGGTACCAAGGAATCCCCCCTACCCCCTTGCCCCCATCATGAAGGGAGGCAACTGGTGTGGCCTGCCCCCCCCCAGGGTCATTTCAGTGTCCACTCTCCGTGCATCTCTGTCTAACTTCTCCTGGCACTAGCGGTGACATTGCAAGAATGCAATCTCTAAAAAAAAACAAATTAATTAAATTTTTAAACATTTCTTTTATAGGATAATATTTTCAGGTCTTCCTAGCGTTCAGAAAATTCAAAGTGCTATTCTGTTTCACAGCAGTCATTTCTAATAAAAGGTATTAGACTTGGAATAGTTTCTGTAAATAATTTTCATTTTTAAAAGGATCTTTGCATTGAAGATATACTTTTATGTTAGATTCTGAACTGCCAAATGCTAATGTATCCAAATCCAGCAGGGACGTGTCTTTTTCTTTGAAGTCAATCAAAAAAAAAAAGATGTATTGAATTTCGTGAGAGGTCGTTTTATCGGGTGGGGCTCTGCAGCACGGCAGTATCCACAGAGGCGGAGGAACATCAGAACTGAAGCACAAATCCGTTTCGCACAGGTAGCGAGAAATTGTGGCATGTCGCCTTTCCAGCGGAATGGCTAAGAGTGGTGAGATGCAAAGCTGTGGCCTCAGGTCAGAGGGGAGAGACTGCAGAGGGATGTAGAGCAGAAGCTGGGGCACTGCTGAGTCAGAGGGAGAGACTGCGGAGGGATGTAGAGCAGAAGCTGGGGCACTGCCGACTGACCCCAGCGTCCGCCTCCCTGGACATATGCACACCTCTAATGGATGCTTGGTATGCAATGTGGCCATTAGAAAGTTCCAGTCCCCTGTCGTGAACATTGTTCCCCTAAATCAAATGTCCATTTGTATAGATGAATTTAAAGATTAAAATTCCTGCCTGCTGAATTTTCCATGTAAGATCTACAGAAGCAAGTCCCTGACAGTCTTAGATGGGTATAGTATTACAGGTCCGTCTGTCTACAGTCAGTGAGCATCTCGCTGGCCATTTTCACCAACGCTTCCCAGCAGGGCTGAGGCGTCCCTTTCTTCATACCTCACATATTATTTTTATTGCATATTTCAGTTTGTATCAGTATTCATTGCGTAAGCCTTCTTGTCCACTTTGTTTTTTCTCATATGACAGAATCATGTAAGAAGTTTTAAAATAATGTTGATCTTTTATTGGTTTTAGAGTGGACTCCAAATGATCTTGAGAAGCTTATTCGAGCAAAACCGGTGTATAAAAATAGTATATATATTTTTGCTCACATTTGGAAAGATGACGTGGAGAGAGGCTCAGAGATGTAGGATCAAACTCTTCACCTCTAAACAGCTTTAGACATTATTTCTGAATTTTCTGAATAGCCAGAATTCGGGTCTTTCTGGTTTTCACATCTTCACATGACATCAATAGTTGAGACAATTTCATTTGAATTTCGACATAATGTGATTTAAAAGAATGTCATTTGTTAATCGTTTAAGAACGAGACATCATAAGGGCTTATTGAGCTGTGTGATGCTCGCCATTGTGCATTGAACATATCAGCGTGTAGCTTAAGAATGATTCTGTGTATGTCGGTAGGAGTAATTCTCTATTCCTTGTTTTTACTGCCTTCAAAAACCACTTTGCCACCAGTATACTTTTGTAAGTATTGACAGCAGGCGCTGGTCGTATCTATTTCCAGAATGTGTTTGGTTATATATTTCCGATTAAGGTGTTAAGGTTCTAAGTCCATTTCTATGGATGATGTGTCTGTGTTTTTTTTTGATACTTTAATTTTTATTTTTGAGAATTTAGATCAAAAAAGTGAGACAAAAAGCACAATTGTTTATCTGATGCAAAAACTGTTGCAGCAAGTCTACCAGGAACATTTGGGTTCTCTGATGACGTGAAGACATTGAAATTTTCACGTCCTGTGTTTGTTTCCCTACTAGTGTGGTCTGTCCTTGGCTTCCAGTGAGTGGCACAGAAAAGCGTTTGTCTAGCAGTTGCCTTAATGATTGGATTCTCATCTCAAACGTGAGCTGTTTGTTATGTATGGTATTGTAGGTCAGATCATAGTGTGCTTTGTATCTTAAGTGTTCTAAGAGCCTCGTGGGGTAATGTGCACATTCCCAGTGGGAAATGTTTCAGAGGTTTGGTCTGAAATGGGGGAAATACTGTCTCTGATTGGTTGGTTTGTGGTTTCATCCTCAGATTCTAGCACATGAGTGGTTTCTGATTTCCATGACAAAATGGCCATCACTTGTTGAAGGTAGATGAAGGCAGATTGTGATGGACAGTGAGCCATATTTGCCAAGAAAATGTGAGATTTTAAAATGCTTTTTTTTTTTTATTGCCAAGTCTCCCAAAGCACTTTTTCCATAAATGCCTTGCTAGTATTAATTTCTTTTAAAATATATAGATGAATAAAGTGATCAGGCAAAATTTCCACATTAAAGGTAATTTTAATGTAAATTAATATTGTAAATGAATATTTGAGGTCCAATTCTTTTGCTGAGGTCTACAGTTTAAACCCACTGGTATGAACAGTGGTGCTAATGTCTGTCATTATTTAGCAAAGTTTTAGGTTTCTTGTGTCCAACAAATGCATGTTATCTCTGTAGTAAGATCAGAAACAGCTTTGATGCTCGGAAACTGAGTTGAAGCCAGTGATAAATTTAATACAGAGATTCAGTGGGGAATGAGTCACAGACTTGACGAATGAGGTGTGATCTGTGCATTATTACAGAGGCTGACATACAGAGCTGTCCAATCTTTTCAGTTAAATAGATGTCACCTTATGCAATTTTTGAATGGGAAATTTATGTTTTCAATACATGTATACATTTTTTTGTCTTTAGGTATTGGTTTTAACTTAACGTATTGGTTTGGTAATTATATAAATGGACATTTGAAGAAAGAAACATTTTCTGCTGAACAGATGAAAAACAGGGCACCTTGCGAGCCAACTGATCGTTTCCCATCGACATCCTCATTGAGAACAGGCAGGCGGTGTGCTCTTCTTTGCACTGGGCGGACGGGCTTGTGGGAAATCTGCTCGGTCTCTCATTCTTATTGAGCATGATTTATATTAACACTGCCTCCTGTTGGTGCCCAGCGCTGAATGTTAATGAACTTTAAGAGCGGGGAACAGGTCAAACATGCAAGTCTGGAGTTCTGTGAGACCAGTGAGAACGAACCAAGCATCGTATGGAGTCGCGCTTTAACGTTCAAAAGCCAGTATACCCAAAGAGAACTTCACCGTGCATTCTGCTCTTCTGAAGTCTTTTATATGCATTTTGAATACATGCCAGTTTATTTTGTATTGTAGACACTTCTTTTTTCCATAGAGTACCTTCTGGGTCCATTCAGGGTGTTTATAAGGATACGCGGTCTTCATCAAAGGGTTTTGACTTTTTTGTGAGTGTGGGGGAGGGGGTTACATTTTTGATACAGTACAAATTGCCAAACTGCTTTTCATTATTAAGCAGAACCATTACTGTTCTAAAACCGTTCCCAGAATAACTGGCCTAACATAACAAAGTACTGCTGTGTCTGCTGCTCCATCCATTCCCGTAGCACCGACTCTGTCCATATCCAGTATCCCATATCATCACAAGCGTGGCCTTTTGCTGTTATGGCCTCATCCTCACTGTACTATGACCTTCTGTGACCTTCGGTGACCTCTGCGTTGCTCACTTTTTAAAGCCTCCACTGTCATTTCAATTGGAAGACATTTTGATTGTGCAAAAAAAAACAAAAAAAAAAACCAGTTGAATCTTCCACTATTTTTTAACTCAGAGATGCATTGTAGCAATCTGATGCCACAGCAATGGGCAAAGCCAGTGTGCTGAACCTTATGTGTAAGTTCTTTATTACACAAGAGACATATACTTATAATTATTGTTTTTTTTCCTGGATTTTTAAAAAAGGGATATGTTAATTTTCTAACTCTTGTTACGGAGCCATTTCGTTTGCCTGATGACGTTAGTGAAGCACTGGGTTTCTGTACCTCTCCTGTGTCTGAGCCTCACCTGTGACGACTTATTTGTATGCAGTGTTTAGCAAATACCTTAGCACCGTTGGACACGGAGATTAGGAGCATTTTGATCAATTTGTATTTATTTATTTTCCATTTTGCTAAATAAAAAAAGACACCAACCAGTTGGCTGTGCTATTCATTCCTCATTAAGGATGTTTCAATTACTTTTATTGCAGGAAGTTTAGTCTGGAAATGCTCTAAAAGCATAATACTTTGTGGCCATCACACTATTACTTCAACGGGCAATGCTTGTGAAACTCTACTCGCTATAATAGATTTTATAACTTTTAACTGTATTGGAAACATGGGCTGGAAGGCGGAACTGAAAGTCAAATAAATTCTTCTGTAATTGTGCTTTGTGTGTAGCCCAAACTTTTCTTCTTGACAAAGGCAATATCATAAATCGGCAATTAGTCACTGTCAGATATCATAGATTCTCAAGTCATTATATCACTTGGCCCTATCTCATTATTTCAAGAGAGGTGATAATGTTGTTTCAGAAAGAGTAACCATTATGCTATCAGTGCCGTTAATTAGGGTGACCAGATAATCCATGTCAGGAAGGACACTTTGAGCTAGGATTTGAAAACTACCATTTCAATTAAAAGGACCTGGATTTCACTTAAGCACTCAGAGTTCTTTCTGTGTGCTGATTGATCAGTCTCCTTTAATCATGCATGTGTTACTAATGTTAATGTGAAACAGCTGGATGAGTATTTAAACACGGAAACAAAAAGTCAAAGCACAAGTAGAACTGAACGATTTTGCCAAGAACAGGAGCCTTTCAGTTTTAAAGAACTTTGCAAAACTTGAAGTAGCTCAGTGTCCTTCCTGACTTAGATTATCTGGTCACCCTACATTTGCACTGTGTAATAAATTGTAGGGTAGAAGAGAGAGATTGGCTTTGTCCCATTTGGCACACTTAAGGCTGTGTGCCATGAGATTCTAGACACTGGTGACTTATTTTGATGTATGATGTACAATTTAATGTAAAATGTGTACATGTATACAAAGAGCCCGAGTGCACAGGGATTTCTTGAAGGCATTGGGACACACTTAAAGAGGTAAACAAGAGACATGCTACAACAATGCTTTGATTTGTGTTGGTTGCATTTGGGGTTGTACATCACTGTAGCCCAAGCTCTGTAAACATTCGTTATACAACTTTTCACACTTACATTGAAATTTTTTGAAGGCATGTTGGGCAACAATAAGCTGGCAGAATTCCTTGATGTAAACATTAGTCGTCATTGATGCAATGCATTGTGGTCAATATAATTGGTGAAAGACTAATTCCATTCCATGCGGTATTTCCCAAAGTGTGGATGAACTACACATCAAGCATGCTGCACTTGGCTTATTCAAGGACCGGGAACCCGTGCATGAACACATAGTGTGGCAGTGTTTGTGTCATCCAAATGGGATAAATAGAACTAAGCTGGAGGGTGTGCTGGGTGTATCTCTGTACATTACCTGTGTCCAAAGGGCTGCACCCTTCTAAGGCTGCATTCAACGACCGAATGCATCACAGTGGCATGAAAAGAATGTCCCATTTCGAAGGCTCCTTCAAATGCAGACTAGGGATGCGTGCTTGATTTCCTGGGCTATGATGCATCTACCTGATGGATCCATCACAGACAACATATCCCAAGGTTCATCACATGTGGACACATCGAAGAACGCAGCCTACAAAGGCTACAGAGACTGCGTCCTTCAAAGGATGCAGCCGCTTTATTGTGACACAGATATAGTGTTTGTAAACCTGCGTTTATCAGAGCAGTCTCCTTTTGTGGTTATTTTTGTCTTGAAATCAACTGGCTGATTTTAAATATTTTTCTAAAACCAAATTAATAAATTACTTGACTTATGACTTTAATAAAATGTTTATTAATGTGTGTCATCCCCTTTCTTGGACCTCATGAAATAGTGTTTTACTGAAATTTGTTGACTGACTTATACAATTTCCTGTGCGTGCTTCTACATTTTTTGTGTACTTCAAGCTTCAGAGAAATGGCTAGTGCAGAGCCCTGCCCACAGTACCCGAGTGTGTCCTGTGATGGACTGGCATCCCATCATCCTTGTGCCCTATGCTGCCAAGCCTCCCCGCCAATCTGACCAGGTAAAATTGTCAGAAATTGGATGTACATTAAACACAAATAGGGGAAATCATCTCACCAGCCCCTATCTGTGTCTATAAGACTGCTATGAACATGTTCCAAAACGGTTTTATATTTATAAATATAAACTGGAGACGTTTCTGGGTAACAATAATTTTTATAATGCATTGTTACTCAGGATTATACACATGTACAGTAAATGCAGCTGACGTACATAGTTTTTATTTAATCAATTTAAAATAACTTTTTTTGTGGCTTTTTCCACAAGCTATTTAAAAAAGTATACCAATGTTAAGTATAATGTTTTGTCGCTGTCTATTCCTGGTAACAGGTGTCGTGAACCAATTACCATGTCTGTGAACAGAATTTTGACAATCGGCTTAAGCATGGTAATCAAAATGTGTGAAGATGTGACATATACAGTAACTTTAAAGAGCAGAATCTATCTAAAAGCAACACTTTATCTAGGTGAGGTTCTAGGCGGTGTTCAGACCGCTTATGGCTCAGTCACTGTAACATTGTGAGTGAACCCCTGCAGGCCTGCAGTCCTCGTGAAGGCGTGCACCAGCGTGAGGGCTGCCTCCTCAGAAGTGAGCGGCGTGCTCTTGGCTCACCATTGCATGGTCTTGCTGCGGGTGAGTTTGTTCCTCAGGGCATAGCCCACCTGTAGCATACGGGAACGCTTATCCATGGCCAGCTGCTGCTTATGGAAGGCCAGCTTCACCTCCAGGACCAGCTGGGTCATGGCACTATCCACTACAGTCCAGTCTTCTGCCACAGACAGCTCATAGAAAGTGCACCTGCAGAGGGGCCGGGTCACCGCATGAGCTCTGGAAGGACATGACTTTAACATCCATTATTCCCATCCTGGAGCAACAATTCCCTGTGTCTCCTAAAAAAAACTTGCATTTTGTAATTATTATCAAACTAAATAATTATGAGGCCATAAACACTGCTGAATAAATTCACTCCACTGGTATTTAAAATACACAATACTTTTGTGATATCTTGAACCTCCATGACTTCTAGCAATTGTCCTGCCACAGCATTTTCTGTAACTTTTGATATAAATCAAATTTTGGTAATAGGTCTGTAATTTCACTCACCTCTTTGGTAGCCTCCGTTTCTGCTGCCAGTATTTGTTTTTGGAGACTACATGACTGTGTACTCAATTATACACCTGTGTCAGCAATAGGTGTGGCTTAAATAACCAATTCTTCAAATGAACGGGGGTGTTCACATATTCTTAGTCATTTCATGTATAGCCAAAATTGGGCTATATAGACGTCATATAGGTTACCATAAGCAAACATAATAATTAATGGTGTTCGCCCAAAAAGCTACACTGGAAATGAGATGATGATGTGACCTTAGCTCGCTGGCCAGGGCTTGTCCCTCCTCTGTCCGAACAACTCGTCCATTCTCCATGTCGCACTTATTGGCCACAATCGCAATGGGCGTGCCTGCCAAATGCATAACATGGTTCAGAAAAACAGCTCCGCTACTGCTGGGTCCAACTTCCTCTTTCCCCTGCCATGGAAGTCCAGTTCGCTCTGATGACAGGAACATAACAAGCCCCATAAACCTCCCTGAAGTAAAGAAGACGGCTGGGCACTGTGGAGCTGCTTTGCTGCATCTTAGTCACCTTTATTACATCTCACTACCCCTTAGAAAGAGGCCTGTTTAATACAAGAAAGCATCCTCAGCAGGTTCTGCACTGAGATCAGCAGTTTTATGGTTTAGAATTAAAACTTAGTCATCACACAACAAGAAAATGTGTTCTTTGCATTTAACCCATATGTGATGTTGTGACATTGCAGAGGGCAGCTAATTCAGCACCTGGGGAGCAGTGCTTGGGGGTGGTACCTTCTCAAGGTACTTCTGTGGTACCTTACTGGTCAGGGATTCAAGTCTACAATCTTTACATTACAAGTGTGCTTCCCTAACCATTAAGCTACCTCTGCTAGGTGGTTTAGCAGTTGATCACACTGTATTGGTCCGCCTTTCAAGCTGGTCGTGCTAAGCCAGCTAAAATGACCATCATAAGCTGGTTGAGGCAGCTAAACCATCAAACCATCATGCGTTAACGTGCATTAACTCTGAATGCCACAGTAAGTCAGGTCTTAACATCATCCCCCTAAACATTGACTGATAGGTGAAGAACCAACTTTACCAAAGGTCTGTTTGAAGTGGTCGATCTGCCTCTTCAGGTTTGAGATGCACTGAAACGTATTGCGGTCCGTCACAGAGTACATAATCAGGAAGCCATCACCCCATTTGATGAAACTCTCCAAAGCTCCAGTAGTTGATCCCAAACACTGTCATGCAGACAAACACAACAGTCAACAAACGTGACAATCAAAGCCTGAATAACAGGCTCACATCAAATAAGCTAGAACTGACAAGGCTCCTTCAGTATTTTCTAATCTGCTAGAGCACTCAAGAGTTTCACATTTTGATCCTTGTTACAAGCAGATCCATTTTATTGTTTTCATTCTTATTTACTTAGAGGGCTTTTTTTGCCCGAAGTAAAGCTTTGGAAATTCTGAACATTGCACATCCATCCATTTTCCAAACTGCTTATTCTTTTTGGGTCACAGGGGGTCCAGAGCCTATCCCAGAAGCTACAGACACAAGGCAGGGAATAACCCAGGATGGAGGACCAGCCCATCACAGGGCACACTCACACACCATTTACAATTTACTTACTCCAATTAGTCTCAGCATGTCTTTACACTGTGGCGGGAAACCAAAGTACCCAGAGGAAACCCCATGGGGACAACATGCAAACTCCACACGCATGTGATTCAGGCAGGGACTCAAACCCAGGTCCCAGAAGTGTGAGGCAACAGAGCTAAACACTGCACCACCATGCCACCCCACATTGCACATTTAAGGAAATTTTCACCAATTCACCAGTATTCACCAATGTTTGTTGTTCAAAGGCATTGATTCAGTTCTGTGGAGAATCTTCGTCAAATCTGGTCAAATCAATTCAGAACTGATGGCAGCCATGTCAACATCGGAAGGAATAAATTGATTGACTTGAGTGAGAAGTATTCTGTGTGTTTATAGCACTATACATATTTCCTGATTAGACATCTTCACCCTTTACAATTATTTCAATTCACTGTTTACTTGACATAATCTATAATCTGTTTTTGCACTAATAAAAAGGTCGTGGGGGGGTGGGGGCTCCTTAAACCCATGGTGCACATTGCTTGAATTCCCCTGATTACCTTGCTGACTGTGTCCAAGATCTCCAGATCAATTGCTTCTTTGTCCACAACTCTCTGACACTTATATGTCACCTCTGTATATCAAAGTCACAAGCAGATGCAGTTATCCATATAAGGTCAGGCTGGGTTCTTATGTAACTGCAGTAAAATGTAATTCATAGTGGCTTTACCCTTTTTATGGTCATACTCTCCAATGAAACGTTTGGTGATGAATCTGACACAGAGCGCTGAGGGAATACAAAGCAAAGCAGGTTTTTATAAGGACTTCTTTAAATATTTACGAGCAAAGTTAAAGAGCCCTAAAATTCCAAGAAAATAAGAGGCTCCTTAAACAGCAGCCTGAAGAATTAAAAGTTGTTCGATATCTTTATTGTAAGTGTCATTGATCATTTCAGCTATATAATCCTGTTTTCTCTTAAAGTAAAATTTTATAAAATAAACTTTCACTATTTTGATTGCTCAGTCCATATTTTGCAGCCTGCCGTAACGTTGGACGGACATCCAGCTGCTCTTAATTCAATGTGATTTTTGGCATCTGTGTTTTCATACCTGTCTTGCCACAATTGTCCCCTCCAAGTACCACCAGCTTGACTCTGTTTAGTCTCCTAGTTAGCCCACCGTCGCTCATGGTGAACAGCTCTATTGAAACATTTCAGTAATTTCACTGGCTGCACTTTTCCCCTTATACTTCACATATATAATAACTAACTGCCTTCCATGCACAATGTGTGTGAACAACACGGAATAAACTACCAATATTAATGTAGTGAAGTGTAGTGATGACCGTTTTATGTAAGACTTTAACCCTACCCATTTTGGGCGTTTTTCTACCCCTTTGATTTTAGGCTTTTTACATGGTATGTACAGGAGTTAGGTTTCTTGTATGTTTTTGTTTTTAGGACATTCTGGACTACTCAGATATGTCGTAATTTGATATGTAAATTCTGACAGTCTTGATATAATAATTTTATGAGGAAAAACTACTTAAATGCGCCTATTGAAATTTCTCAATTTTTTGTCTTTAATAAAAAATTCCAGGAAGACGGAGCTCGACAACAAACATAGATATCCAAACTTTCGCGAATAAATATTACGAAAATATAAAGTAATGGTTTTCTTAATAAATAGAATGCTGCATTTTGTTATTTCTAGACAGTCAATTTTTGAGTGTTTCTGTATGTTTTTATTTTTAAGGTTATAAAAGATAAATTAGAAAATAAATATTTTTCCCCAGAATTATAGTACGTGGACTATGGCAGAAGCGAATATGCGCTTTGTTTCCATCTAATGTGAATAATATCGATGTTTTTGGATTATTAGGCGTGCGTTTTGGTGGAAAATGTTTAAAAGCCATGCCTTATTACGCACATGATGACCCTGGAATACTTTAGTGCCCAAAGCTACAACTTCGACAACCAGATCGATAAGTACGTTCTCTCGATTCTAACATCATGAGATTCATATATGTGCGGTTTACCTATCCAAAGTCTGGGATTACGGGGTACGGAAATCAACGCGTTTTGCGTTTGTCTAGTTCTAAGGCTTAAAACTAAAATCTAAATACTTCGTAGTCTCCTTAAATGTGACGCGCTTATTTAGTGTTCATGTTAAATCCTATCGATAGTTTCAGTCGATAGTAAGTTAAATCTTATTTATTTAAAAATTACATAATATGCTATAGACCGTACCGCGCTATTATTTGGTAATCAGTATAATTCTGACTATACTTTTTAAAACATTACTCACAGTACGTTGTCTTGTAGGTACTGGCTCACAGTTGTCTGGTTGTAAGAAAAAAGGAGTGATTGTCAAACCCATAAGCGTTTTCAGGTCTTGTTAAAATGAAAATATAAACATCGCAGTACCTTTATTTAGATCCACATCATGATTATCTACCACAAATTCCTTTCCAACTGGTAACACATTAGCCAGTACCATGGGCGTTGTAACGGGATTGTTCAGCATATAATATATATAGTATATAATATAGCCTATATATATTCGGTACTGTCAATATAATTTCTTGCACGCTTCTCTATATTTACATTTTCGTCTAGTATATGCTGCATTTATTTTCTTCTACGTCAAAATAAATTTATTTGCAGATTTTGTTTCCCGTTCTAAACATTCTTTTCCATAGTTCTTGTCAAACATGTTTCAAATAATGAATATTGTTTGTTTTTTTTGTCTGCAGCTTCGATCCACTGGACTCATGGAGAGAAAAAAATCTGTTTAGGTTATACTTGTAGCTGAACTGACTGTGTAAAATAAATTTTAAAATGTTAAAAAAAATGTTTGACATGTAATGGAACAAAATGTTATTGGTATGATATATCCATCCATCCATTTTCTGAAACTGGTTATCCCGTTCATGGTCGCGGGACGCATGTCTGGAGCCTGTCCCGGAGGTTATGGGCGCAAAGCAGGGAACAACCCAGGATGGGGTGCCAACCAAACACATGAAAGGTACAATAATCACCCGAAATTCTGCAGATCAGAGTTGCAAGCAAGCGACATTTGCCTACCTTTTGAATGTTATTTTTCCCCAGAAAGGATACTGTTCACCTTTTAAACATATTAGAAATGTCTATATTATTTAGAAAAAAATAAATGACATATAGAGCGATTAGTATGTCGCGGGTCGAGGACTCGAACCAGCAATTGCTCAATTACAAGTGCGTTTCCCTAACTATTAACCTACTACCACAAAAACAATTACATATCTTTCCACTAACCAAAATTGCAATTCTAGCCCTCATATAAGTTATATGATTTTTAAATAGCCTACATCCGCATAAATTAGTATACTTAACTTGTCTGACTTGGATTATACAGCGAAAACAGGTGTCATGCGTGTGCAAATATTTGGCCTCTAAAGATGTTACACGTCAGATACAAAAATAATTTAGAAAAAAATGTCTACGATTAAACTCATCTAATAAAGTCAGTCTGTCTTACAGTTTAATGCAACCAACAGATGTTCATAAAATATATTGCCTCGTTACGCAGTTGGACCTAATTAGCATCGCATTGTTTTTGTGGAGGCTTATGTGACGTATTCAAAGTGCGTTCCGGCTGCTCATGGTTGCAGTAGGTGTTTGTGGTTTTGATCTCCTACGCATCAGAATTTAGAAAAGAAGCATTGGTAATATCTATATGTAAAACATAGGCTTGTTTCATCCAAAACGCTTAAAGCTCAAATACAAGAGTAGACGCATCCATTCATTTTCCAAACCACTTATACTTCTGGGTCGCGGAGGGTCCGGAGCCTATACAAGAGTAGACCATGAAAGTAATTATCCCGACAATTTTAGAACATGAACATTTTAAAAAATATTTTAAGTAATTATATTTATACTAATGGAACAACACATATACATCCAATATTATATATTCTTAGTTTTTGTATTTTATTTAAAAGGTATACATAAAAATGTAAAACATTTGCTAATATACATAAAGAGAAGAGCTTAGAAACTGATCTTGTAAGCAGAATAATGAAAATAAAGCCAGCCACTGTATTTGTAAGTATAAGAATACAAAGTTTTGAAATATTAGTCAAATATAAAAATAAATTATATAGCCCACAAGAAAATGGCAAAACTATAAATGAATAATTCAGTTTACTGTATAAAACTTGTACCGACTGTCGATACAGCTTATTCGATATGATTTTTAATATACAGTCCTTCACAGCTGGTCATTACCTTCGCCAGAGCGCAGCACAGTAACGTCAGACGTTATAGGTAAAAACATCCCGCATTTTCGAAAGTATTATAATAAGTTGAACAGTGCCATTATTAGTACAAACATAATATTTTTAGGAAAATATTTTAAAAATATTTTTAAATACAGTTTTTTAAATAAGTATGACCAGTGTAACTTGGATCAAAATACTTCATACGAGAAACCTGCATGTAGCGAAAGTGCCTTAGTGAATTGAATTGTAGAAACACACGTAACGAGTGACGTGACCACATGAAAATAAACAGAAAATGGGACAGCTGACGTGTTTCAGTTCGTCGATAATGATCAAAACAGTTATTTCCCGATTACATGTCATCTCTGTTAAGCTATAAATCAGTTGTTTAACGTGAAAAAGCTAAACGGCACAGAAATAGCAGGGAGGCTTTGTGATGATCCGTAAGTAGCTGCAAGCGCGCATATTGATATCTTGCTATATGTTTGTGTTATATTCTGCTTCGCCATTTGTCCCATTTTACTAATTAAATGGTGATTTTTCACATATATAGTCGTTACATTTTATATTTTAGGGTCAGCTGGGTGTAATCCATTAAGCGTGAAAGGCCAGGGTTATTTTAAAATGTCAGATATTAGCAGACAACGAAGCTACGTGGACTGCTAGGGACGCAATGCTCGTTTTTGTTTATGCCATAAGCGCCATATCAAAGTAGCACTGCTTAATATGACCTGTTCTTTTATTAGGCGACCTTCGTTATGGAGAACGACTTGAGCCCACAAGACAAGAAAGACCTGGACAAGTTCATTAAATTCTTCGCGCTAAAGGTAGCTGTTATGTATGCAGTACGTCGTACTAGGTTAAACTGTAAAACATATATATGAAAATTACTAAATGACCTTTAAGTCGTCTAAACTTTAGATGACAGTCATCCTGCTAGTATTTTCAGCATTAAATCGCTGTTCTTCCCATTTAACAGACGGTACAGGTGATCGTTCAAGCCCGTCTTGGAGAGAAGATCTGCACACGTTCATCTTCCTCGCCCACCGGGTCCGACTGGGTAAGGATCTGATTTAAACTCCAAACCAGACAGATTTCCACACTAACAGTTTGATCATCATGTAAAATAGACGTGAAGTGGATTTATATCCAACTTGCTGTCGCATTGCGTATTTTTGAGATCATTTGCTACGAAGCAACACCTTGGATTACGATACTCGTTGTTATTTCTGTAGTATCACGCCATGCATTTCTCTGTTTGAATTAAGTTCAATCTAGCAATAAAAGATATTCCAGAAGTGACCCATGAAGCAAAAAAGGCGTTATCTGGTCAGCTCCCTGGCATTGGCAGGTCCATGTGCGTGGAGATCTCCCTTAAAACCTCGGAGGTGAGAGAATCCTAGATAAGTAATAAGTAGGGTAACTGCAGTAAATGGTTGTAATGAGCTTTTGATTTGTTAAATGTAGTATGACCCCAGCACTGGTTTTGGCCACCTGCTATTTAAACTGACATTAGGTCCAAACGAATTTAAATCGATTTAAACCTCTTGACTCCAGTCAAGTTAAACTGTTGGCAGTACGTACAGGCCTGTATGATTAAATATTTTACCTGATTTCAAACATGCAACTGTATTAATAAGCAAACAAGATGATTAAGTAGTAGTTTGGTAAGAATAATGCCAGCATACACAATGTGTCTGGAACCAAGGATGGGCAATCCTTGTTATACTTTAAGTAAGTTAAGGGATGCAATTTGCATGGTGAAGGCTTTATTTTCATTTAGAACTGTTTTAACAGGAAACATTTTTTTATGTCTATGGAAATAATTTTTTTGTTGTGTAAACACTATGGAAAAATTTTGCTTTTTATGTTTAATATTAAACAGGGAGATTCAATGGAATTGGAAACGTGGTGCTTGGAAATGAATGAACGGTAATTTGCACGATTGCGATTACATTATTATAATCATTCAGTGCAATTATTTATGAACAAGCAAAGAGTTTTAAACATTTGGATAGGATATTTTCGAATTGTATCCATCTTTAAAATGCAATTTAGATTACAACGATCAGTTTTCCCTAATACATTGTATTTTACGTACCATTTTTGTACATGTTTGCTGATTTAACTGCACAAACCATGGTGGACATATGATAAACAGTAAAATTTCTAATGTGACATTTCTTTCTGTTTCAGATGTGATAAGGACATCAAAGTGTCCTATACTGTTTACAACAGACTGTCTTTACTGCTTAAATCACTGCTTGCTATTACAAGGGTCACCCCGGCATACAAGTTATCACGAAAGCAAGGCCATGACTACGTTATACTGTACAGGTACATCATATAGTATCATATGCTGTTTATAAAAGAAACAGTGAAACTGAATTTCTGTAATATTGTGCATTTTGTTTGTCTCTGCTGAGTCTTTCATAAATCTGGCTTTTGTTCATTGTGAACATCGTTTTTATCTGGTCAACCCTTATGTTTTATTTCTATAAAAATAATTTAATCCACTGAGCTTCATCTGTTTTCCAGAGACCATCCAATAATATTCAGTTGGTATTACTCAGTCAAATAATAATAATTAATGATAATGCCTAAAAGGCAATTGACACCATAGATTCTCTTTGAAAGGATCAGATAACAGCTTATATTGTATGGTAATCATGCTCAATGTGAAAAGCTATGTAGGAACACATTAGGTAATAATGCTGCATTGTGTAATAACAAAATGGAACAAATTTTCATCACGTAATGCAGCGTTAATGCACAATATGTCATTGCATTCTATAACAACACATTATGTAATAACGTTATGTTATGGAACAACTCAACAAAATGTCACAAATTTATAGCCTACACAAATTTTATGTTGCAACATTAACCTATTATTAATATCATCATCATTTATGTCATCATAATAAGCATTATTATTATTACATTGTCCAAAAAAGAGCATTGGTATATTTTTGTAAACTATTTTGGGGATAATGACTACATTGGGTCACTTGTTAAGTTATGAAAGAAGTCACGAACAATTGTTATTACAGGGTATTAAAGGGTTTTGAGAAACACACATTAATCGATGAAGGATTACGTACAAGAAAATAAGCAACTTTATCACAAAGCTATTGGGAAGCACACCCCTGAAAATTTACTTGAATTTATCTAATGAAAAATAGCTACAATTTGTTGGGTTATTACATAATGCAGCATTATCACGTAATGCATTGTTACATGCCAGATTTGGTAGTCAATGGTTGGTCCTCTGAGGTCCCTGCCTTCGACTGCCGCTCGAATCACATTGCACCCGAGGTTTTCTCAATCACACTTAGTCTGGCCACTCACCTTGGACCAGATTGCCTTGGGAGACCCTACCAAGGACAATAGCCCTCGGCAACATAGTTCCTAGGATCAGAGAGGCACACAAACCCGTCCACCGAGATAAGGCAATGATTTCCAGATGATGCGGTCCTGTGGTGTCATTGGGCTGCGAACTCCAGTGTACACTGGGGAGGTTTGCAGTTCAGTCTGAAGTGACCGTGATGGATCAGCACCTCCATGTCTCTCTCTCGGTGGGAGACAGGTTACTACCTCAAATGGAGGAATTTAAGTATCTCTGGGTCCTGTTTATGAGTGAGGGAAGAAGGTAACTGACAGACGTCACCAATGATGCGGATGCTGTACCCTTATGTTATGTTAAATGGAACTGAGCCAGAAGGGAAAGTTACATTCCCATCTACATTCCAACCCTTACTCATAGTCATGAGCTTAGGGTAGTAACCGAAAGAATCTGATCGAGGATACAAGCAGCAGAAATACGATTCCTTTGCAGGATGTCTGAGCTCAGCTTTAGAGATCGGGTGAGGAGCTCAAAGTAGAGCTGCTGTTCCTTCGTATCAGAGGCAGCCAGTTGAGGTTGTTCAGAAATCTATTCCTGGGCACCTCTCTGGGGAGGTGTTTCGGTTGTGTCCAACCTGGAGGAGGCCCCAGGGCAGACCCAGCACTTGCTAGAGAGATTACATATCTCATCCGGCCTTGGAATGCCTTGGAATTCCCTCAGAGGAGCTGGAGGAAGTGGCTGGGGAGTGGGGGGGGGGGGTCTGGCATCTCTGCTGAGACTGCTGTTTTTGCAACCTGGCCCTAGATAAGGGGCAGACGATGGATGGATGGCATTCTCAATTTAGTAGGTGTGGCAAACCATAAAACGACAGGATTTGCTGCATTAAATTTGTCTTCCCTTTCAGGATATATTTTGGGGAAGTGCAGCTGGCTGGACTTGGAGAAGGTATGTTTTCCACGTGTATTTTTTTGACTGCATGACACGAGAACAAGGTTAAGCTACTTCTGTTCACTTGCTAATTTCAGGTTGATTATCTGTAGCCCTGTTAATCTACAGCCAGCATTATGTCTGCATTTGTAGTTGTATTTGAACTGAAAAATTGTCTGAAATTGCTGCCGTGGGAGGAACGATAATCTTGTGCTGCATATCTCCCTCCAGGTTTCCAGACAGTACGAGTAGGATTAGTTGGCACTCCAAGTGGTACCATCACCTTGTCATGTGCTTACAGAACAAACTTGGCCTTCATGTCCGCCAGGTACAGCAGTATGTACACTGCAGTTGTGTGGTCTGTTAATAATAAAAGAATCATTGTTTTAGTTCATGTATGTTTAGTGTTTGAAGGAACAGTCCTGTGATTCGGATAATCCCTGCTGTGGGGGTATCCCTGGCTAATCTTCTGTAGTTACCTTAGATGATGTCAGTGTTGTGTCATTACTGTAGGGAGTAGTTCCTGTGATGGGAATTGTCACAATGGTATTTTTTTTTTTGTGGAAACTTTAGACAGATTGAGAGGACGATGCCAATAATGGGAATCATCATCGATCACTTTAACGTTGGCCATATGCACCCCTGCAACTACAGGTGAGGGCTGTCTGTGGATGATGTTTGTATAAAGCGCGTGCTTGGGGTCCTGCTTCACTAAGACAGCATCGAAGCATATCAAATATCACTCAGAGAGAAGAGTTCGCTATGTCATGCCATGTGTTTTTTTTTTTTTGCAACCTTTTGGCGTGTACGTCTGCTGCGTGTTCCGTATGTTTACATCATCCTTCTGCTCCTGGTGTCCCAGGGCAGCTGGCGAAGAGGAAGGAGTGCCGTATCCTGTTCTGGAAGATTCCCAGGAAGTGTGCACCACCTCATTCTCCACCTCCCCCCCCTCTCAGGTAAGACATGGCTGACGGGGGAGCTGCTCTGCACTGTGAATTGCCACGGCGATGTGCTTTTTGCAGGATTGTGCCCTGTTTGTGGGCATTATACTCGGCATCTGGGAATTATCCTCATCGTGATGTTTGACTGCTGCCTTTGTGATATTTGCTTTCTTTCAATAGCAGATGAGTTGGGTTACATGTTAGCACTGGCAGGACTTTGACCTCCAGTAACTGTGATTTAATGACATTAATTCCGGATAGCTTCTGATACAGGCTGACACATCATCTGGTTTTTTTAAATGTTTTTTTTTTTTTTTTTTAATTAAATTTACTATTAGCCCAGTTCTGTCTTCAGTTGCATCAGTGTGGTCTTGTTTATTTTTACATGGCAAAAAAATGTATAGATAATTATGTGTACCTGAAAAACATGCAGGTGTGCCGCTACCCCAATCCACATTGGCCTTGTCCTTCGCATCATCTTCTGTTTTTAAAAGTCATACTTTTCTTTCTCTTTTTTCCACCCCCTCCTCTTTGTGTGTCTCATGTTTAGTGTGTGTTCACTGTAAGTAAGGCGCATTATAAGATGCCTAACCCTGCAGTGATGGACACTCTGAAGGTCCCCATGCTGGGCTTGGCCTTCTCACAACAAGTGAGTTGCATTCGTGGATGAATGTTCAGATTAGGCTGGAGTTTGTCGACGCATTCCACTCTGACCTGTCTTCAGTTATTTAGGTAAAACAAAATCAAGGTGGTCAGCTTTTAATGAGCTGTAACAGAGTTCTGTAATGAGACAGTTATAAATTTAAAAAAAAATTATCCAGGTGAACCCTATAGGAGCCATTTGTTTGTAGTCTTTTGTAATCTGGTTGTACTTGCTGAGGTTCTTGAAATCACGGTAAGTCCCAGTCTGCTGCTCACTGTGCTTGCAGCCTCTGCTTTACACCTTAAGTTCTTTCCTACTGTCCTTTATTTCACTCTGTGCCCCCTCTCCCTCCTCCTCTCTGTCCCTCCTTCCCTCGTTTTCTGTCACTCACCTTGTCTCCCTGTCCTTCTGCTCTTCTCAGCTCTGCAGTTCTCGTCTTTCGCATCAGACCCCTGTGGTCGGAGCTGCCGATCTCTGCTACCCTGTCACCTTAAACGCCGCCAACCCGCACCAGGTAAACCAGGGCCAGCGTCTAGGTCGGACCCCAGAACCTCAAACCCTCTGTCACCTGGTTCTGTTGCGTCTCCCATCTTGCGTCTTCTTGGGTTCGTCGCTCTGGTGTGGTTTCCTGTAATGTTCATCACCCCACGTCAGCGGTGCTCTTGATGTCCTGACATGATCCAGCCTGCAGGGTGACAGCCGGCATCGAAGCGGCTGTGAACATCACAGGTGGGCGAGTTGGCTGTGTGACGCTGATGACTAATCCTTCCCTCAGATGGTGATCCCTGGGAAGGAGGGCGGGGTTCCTCAGGGTCCGCTGCAGCCATGCCACGGGGCTCCTGCTGAACATGGCCGGCTGCCATCCTGCCCCCCTGCAGATGCCACCCACCGTCTCTCAGCCACGCCCTCTGGCGGGTGCGTATCTCTGGGGGCATGCTAGTAAAAAGGGGGGCACTGCTGTTCTGAGACCAGAGTATTTGAGAAGCACGTACATTTGCCGTCATTGACGTCAGCTGGTAACCCTATCCAGTATGTATAATCATGATGTAAGAGTTTGAATTAAAAAATTATTGCCACATGACCAAGGCCGGGGGAAGTTTGTTTTGGCAAAGCTTTCTACGATTGAAGACACCTGACAATAGATAGCAACTAGGGCACAAACAGACAAAGAAGAAATGCAAGATGCAGAACACAGAGTTGTAAATGCATGGTTGGTGATAATTGCAGTGGTTTGTGCAGATTTAGATGCAGCTACAATACAGACAGACTTTTATGCATATTGTGCATAACGTCCGTCACATGGTGGGTTGCAAAGGAGCGGAAAATTTCTGGAAATCTTCCAGAAGCTTTCCATGGGAAGTTAAGCTGGGCAATTTTGGAAATATTGATATTGATACAGCAATGAAAGCAAACTGTATGAATAATACAACATAGAATATGACTTGTAAGCAGTGTATTTTGATGCAGATGCTTATTTTGGGGTGTTTTTCATGCACACATAATTACTCTCAAGCACTTGGTTGCACAATGATACTCCTATTAGTGCATTTACGGGAAGTTACCTGATACAGGCTAACCGGCATCTTTGCTAATTTCCATTTTATTGCCATTAATTCCCATAGCCAAATTATGGCGTTAGCCTCATATTTGATGTGCAGTTTTCTGGCTTTAATATCTTTTAACAGAAGAAAGTTAGGCAGTTTTTTATGACAGAATTATGTCCAGTACAGCAATCATTTTTGTGGTTCAAGCCATTTCAAAAGTCTTGTTAATAGCTAAGAAAACTGGTAATTTCAGCTGTAATGAGATCAGTTCTCAAACTCATTAGAACTTGAATTTCTTAAAAGTCAGATCAGCCAGTTCGAAAAAAAAAATTACCTAGAACTTGATCTGAATCTCAGAAGTCAAACCGTGAATGGCGACCTAAGAACTTGTATGTGCGGGTAAATGAGTCACGCGGCACATCTCTCAGCGGAAACAAAGGGTAACGTTTCAGCCTCAGCCTCGCATTCGTTGTGATAGCATTGTGCATGTTTACATTAACTGAATACAAATACTTAGTAAAAAAACAATTAGACAATAATAGACAGTAACAGTAGTTATTATATAATAAAATACATTTAAAAATAAAGATTTCTTATGAATAAACCATTGATACATTAAATTATAATATTGTCGTGCCGAGCGGGGACGGAATGGAGACAAAGGCGCAGATGTCAGGGTATCGGGGAATACAAGGTTTAATTACAGGTAAGGCAGGCAAAACGCAGACGAACAATACAATGACCACACTGGAGAAACAAACTGAAAAACAGACTAAATACAAAGAACTAATGACAACAACCAGAAACAGCTGCTCACACGGGGATTCCTCATGGGGTTAATGAGGGGGCGTGGCACATGGAAGGAGCGGACACGTTTTTTTTGGGGGTTTTTTTTTACACTTTTTTTTACCCTTTAAAAAGAATCCAGTCCATTGTACCAGACTGCGATAGAGCATGTTAGGATGCTCTCCGTGATGGAGGTGCAGTACTATAAAAGGAAGCAACAACTGACATCAAACTTATTTAAATGGTAAATGGACTGCATTTATATAGCGCTTTTCTACTCTTCCAAGTACTCAAAGCGCTTTACAATTTATGCCT
>JAABNY020000019.1:11800851-11820040 GCA_015164015.2 Brevimyrus niger
CTATCCTATCAATATGGGCCAACATTTCTAAAGAATGCTTTCAGCACCTTGTTGAATCAATGCCACGTAGAATTAAGTCAGTTCTGAAGGCGAAAGGGGGTCAGATATCGTATTAGTATGGTGTTCCTAATAATCCTTTAGGTGAGTGTACACTTAAAATGCTGTACTGTTCAATAAAGGGTCATTGACTTTAGATGTGGTTTTTGTGTGTCAAAAGCGCAATGACATTGCACTGACTTAAAATAGCAATGCACTGACAGTGCTTCCAGCCACGCCCCATTTAAAAACAAAAAAAAGTCCTATGAGCAGAATGCGGGGGCAAGATCACTTACTATTTTGATGATGTTCACAAATGGTGTGAAAACCACTTCACAGCATGCTTTGCACAGATGGAAAATAGAGCCCCTAGAGTTTATCATTATTATCGCAGGATAACTAATTATTATCGTGGGAATTTTTCCCCCCAGTATATTGCAATTGATACGATATTGCCCATCCCAAACTGGCAAACGTCTGAGCAACTTGCTGGGGAGTTTCTGAGGGTGAAACATGTCAAACTTGCTGAAGCCATTTACCGGAATGACATTACATCATTTTGTTTATTTTGTGGAAAATTAATGATTGATCTCCCGCCAGATACAATAATGAATTATGAACATGTTCCTGGCTGGCACTTTCAAATCTGATCTAAGTGGTCAATGAGCTGATGAAATCCCTCAACCTGCACTTGGGAAAATAGCTCATCACACAATGGAATCATCTCTATTATTTTAGTAGTTATGATTTTAGCTCTTGTGCTGCTATCTTGGGGCGGCATGGTGGTGCAGTGGTTAGCAATGTTGCCTCACACCTCTGGGACCCGGGTTCGAGTCAACGCCTGGGTTACATGTGTGTGGAGTTTGCATGTTCTCCCCTGTGACGTCGTGGGGTTCGAGTAGATTACATTGTAATCTGTGACAGGTACTTTATCTCGTTAATGTGATGATTAATTGAAGCTTTGTCATTAATAACTGTGAAAATGTTACAAGATTCATAATGACCTTTTTCAATGTTTCGTGAAGGCCAGCTGCTAACTTCATCATCTTGTGGTCTCCCCGCAGTCTGTGAAGAATGCAAGGAGTATTTCATAGAGGAGTGTCCCACCCACGGACCTCCAGTGTTTGTGCCAGACACTCCTGTGGAGTTCGGGGTCCCCAACCGCGCAGCCCTCACCGCCCCCTCCGGGATTGAGGTCATTCAGGAGGGGGACGAAGTGGACGTGTGCTGTGTGGACAAGGATATCCCAAAAGGGGCTCTTTTTGGCCCCTATCAGGGGGAAGTTGTGTCTCAGGATAAATCCTCAGGCTTCTTCTCCTGGATGGTAAGCCCTATTTGAAGAGCAGTCTGACTATTGCTGCTGGGAGTTTCTGTTTTTGGAAAGCAGCTGTGATATAAAAAGAAAATTACTAATTTCAGATTGTTATTTTCTCAGGTTGTTGATGAGAACAATGTGTACAAATCCATTGATGGCAGTGACGAAACAAAGGCAAACTGGATGAGGTAATTTTTAGCTGAATCTTTGTTTGTGTCGTCCCCCACAACTTGACTGGGATAATTGACCAATGTGGAAATTTGTGGAAAGGCAGGTATTCTGTTGAAAGTTTGTAAGTAGAGAAGTGTCTGTATACACTTTCCATTTATGAAATGCAGCTCAAAATGCTTCACACGTGGGATTAAAATAAGATGGAGAACCTGAATGAAATATGCAGTCATCCAACATGTCAAAGGAGTTGTAGAAAGAAGGAATGAATGTAATTTCTGATATGATATGATATGACAGATGTGGGCATTTAGTACATATAATTATCTTGGGAAAACTTGGTTAAACACAGAAAACACAATACTATATGTTTCTATGGTGTGACCCATTCGCCCTCGGAACTTGCAGATTCCGAGTCAGATTCCAAATTTTGAATCCAGCTAGAATTGGATTTCATGTTTAGTCGGATTATTTGCCGGATTTAAGGTAGCATGGGCTAACTGTAAGTGAACGAAGATAAAGGCCATTTGAACTGAGGTACCTTTAATCCGAGAAGTTGTCCAGCTAAGTAAAAGATCGTACTTTTTGATATGGGTCCATGGTATTGCTACATTTGCGGCAAATGGAACGCATCCGAGATTTTAGCGGATGTGACATAATCTCGGCAACTGAAACTCGGATCCGAAGGCAAATGGAATGCACCATTAAACACTACGGGGTGTTCAAAAACACTACAGAGACTGGGAGAGTGGCAGGGTGCTGCAATCGCTTGTCATCAGTAGAAAGTATTGTAAGTAATGTAATTAGCCTGGGAAAACATCAAAATTTATAGTTTAATGTATATCGGTATCACATCATTGTAAACTCAAAATTATTTTATTCTGTAAAAGATGTTTTGAATTTTTCTTTGTTTTAGCCTGCCACAGTTCTCCATTCATTTGGGTTAACCCTGTTTGACCCCTAGGTACGTGCGGACCTCGGCTGAGGATGGCGAGAGGAACCTGACAGCTTTTCAACATGGCGAGCACATTTACTTTCGTGTGTGTCGTGACCTCGTGGTGGGCGAGAAGCTCCGAGTGTGGTACAGCGAGGACTACATGGCACGGCTGCACAGTATGTCCCAGGACAGCATTAACCGCAACCTGGCCACAGGTGAGGCAACACCCACAATGCACCTCTTTGTGTTTTCCCATAATCCTGTGTGTTTTGTGATTGATGAAGTAAATGCAACAAGCATCGGGTCAGGCACTCCTGGAACTTTAAAACTCTTAATTTTGGACTTCAGAACAATAGGGGGAGTTATGAGGTGCTGGGCAAAATGTTGAATTTTGTTTCAAAAGCTTATGTGATGGTATTTTTAAAGCGGGTATATTGCACCATTTTGCACAATATGTGTTTTATAGCTGTATCTGAGCAATTAATAAAAGCCAAACTATGTCAGATGCAAGTATGGGTTGCTGAAGTATGTCTTTTCATGTATGTGGGAACATACATTAGAATACAGACTAAGCTGGCTGTGTCAACGAACCTCGTAATTAGGATTGTTTGAGTAATTAAATATCATTTGGTGGCATATCTTGGTGTTTTAGAATTTTAGAATATATCTTTGCATTCTATTTGCTGTTTTCTTGTATGTCCTCTTGCCCAGAAATGTAGGGCTGCTACAATTATTTGACGTAGATGACATTGACACTCAAAATTCGTTAACATCAGTATTTAAAATCAACTCATCTATTTTTATTATTTGAACAAAATTACCTTTATGCTAAAACCCTAAAATGCATTATAACAATTTTCATTTAATATCACTACTTAATTATGGAAGCAGTTTAAATTTTCGCTAAATAAAAAGGTGGTATTATAACAGCTCTGGTGTTGGGAATGGCACCGATCCCCACCCATCTTTACACCTCACACTCTAGGTCTAACTGGGAGTGAGCAGTTAGCTAGAGCTAGAATTAGAGTCCCTATAGGCTGGATTAAACAAGTGAGTTTTTAGTCTACATATTGATACATATTGAGAGTGAGCCTGAATCCCACACACCCCATGGAAGACTTCCACAGCTGAAGACCTCTATAAGAGAAAACTCTGCGGCCTGCCGTAGTTCTTTCTCCCCTAGGTACTCTCAGATATCCTGCTCCTTGAGATTGAAGAAAGCGAGGATGGTTGTATAAGGCCAGCAGATTACTAAGGTATTCTGGTGCAAGGCCATTCAGTGCTTTATAAATTGATATTCAATGCGAGATTTAACTGGACACCAATGAAGGGAGCATAGAACCGGGCTGATATGATCAAATGTTTGTAAGAACTTTGGCTGCTGCATTTTGTACTAGCTGAAGTTTATGTAAGGATCCAGATTGGCAACCAGAAAGAAGGGCCTTGCAGTAGTCCACTCTGGAAGGAATTAAGAACCAAGAGATGGCTGTCCCCTTAATGCCAACCACAGATTCTAGCCAGTCCAAGAGAATGTTATGGTACATGTATTAGTTGTTTTACATCATGAAGAGAGAGCATCTTCCGAAGTTTGGCTGTGTTCTGTAGATTATAGAACACAGTTCTAGTAATATTTTCCAAGCATTGAAATATAAATCTGAATTTGTCAAACATATTTCGAGTAGCCTTGGGACCTGTTAACAGGTTCTTCTGTTTTTTCTGTGTTTACCATAAGAAAATTATTTGCCGTCTAGCACTGGATATTTAGTAGACTAACCGAGAGAGCTGTGATCCATTATCCAGCTCAACAGATATATATATATATATAACTGTGTATCTTCAGCATAACAATGAAACTCAACACCATGATTTCTGACAATGTTACCAAGAGGTAGCAAATATAAAGTGAACAGTAGTGAGCCCAGCACAGATCTCTGCCAGACTCCTAATTTGACTTTGGTGATCCTGGAAGATTCATTGTTCATGTGGACAAACTGATAACAATCAGTTAAATAGGAGCGAAACCAAGAGAGGACTGTCTCCTTAATGGCAACCACAGATTCTTGCAGGTCCAAGAGGATATTATGATCCACAGTATTGTAGGAATTATTAGCTCAGGTAAGTTTTAATAAACACATTTAAATATTTTTTTTAATAAATTAAAATTTAAATAATCATTATTTAATGCTGATTATTAACTAATTGTTATGCCGAATGGTTTGTTCCTCCAAACTCAATTGTGGTATCTCCATGAGTCTGTTAATCTGAGACTTAAATGGGATTCACTAATTATGAGTATCACTTAGTAACCTGTGTTAGAAGGCTCATCCAGTGAGCTGCGTCACCAGGTAATGTAAACGATGTAGGAACACGACCCTGTTTTCACAAAGTCAATGTCAACATCTACAGGGACTAGCTGCAGCAGTCGTAGATTGCACAATTTAGTGAAATAAGTTCATACTTTATGCAGGTGCCAGTCATTTTGCAGAATTAGTGTAACTGAAATCCCAGAATACTTTGTGGAGTGGCAAGACGTGGTAAATCTCAATACCAAGAACTCAAAGACCATATTTGTGGCCTTGGCCAGACCAGTCATGCTACCTTGCCATCCAAGTGCGAACTTGGGGGGCAATGAATCATGGGATTAGTCTCATTGGTGAGGATGCAACCAATGTATACTTGATATTTGGGGTGTAGCAAGACCACATCTGGAGATTTTTTTATCGTTCTCTGTACTTGTGTTCTTAGTATTAGAACTGGTCTTCAGAAATGAAAGATTACTTAAAACAGGAACACAAGAATACAAGTAGGGTAAAGTAAGCATATTCATATTCACCAGTAGTAAGATCTTAATTTCACATACTACCTTGCCAGCATTTTTACAGTATGTGCCAGCTGATGCCTGTTGTTCATGGTAAAACCAGAGCTTGATGGCAGACTGCAAAAGTTTTCCCCAGCAGGCTACCAGAATAAGGCCAGATCTCACAAGCCTGAGCCATATTGTTATGGAAGGCAATTTTCAACAGGCCTGTGCTTAATTCTTCGGTATCTCAAATAAATTAGTGGTAGTTCTAAAACAAGAGATAAAAACGCATGTCACATAACATGTTTAGTTGTTAACATTTCGTTTTTTTTTATAAGGACAACCCTCTTTTTGTCAGTCTGTTTAATACATTTCCACAAGTTACTATGTGTACGTTATGGGTTATTTTCGAGGCTGCCAGCACTCGCTGTAAAGGCGCTAGTAACATAGTGTGTGCTTCATATTACTATTGGGTAATTTTAGTGAATATTCACTTGCTGGGCTCATTATTTTTGAAATTGTTAGCGCTTTGTACCAGTTCCAGACGCTCTTGTTTTATTCAAATGTGTAGTTCATTCATCTGCATGAATGTTCGTTGTGATAGCTGTGAGTAGAATCTATTCGGCCACCCATGAACACGTCTGCTTGTCCAGTCAGAGGCCTGTTGTTGCAGGCCATTCCAGGCAGGATAAAGGCAGGCATTATCCCAGAACTGGACACAGGAGCCACCACCTCCTCCTACCCTCCACCTCCCCTGTCTGCCACTGGCCAGTCTAAAGTTAACAGATTAGCTGACAGTCTCTTGTTTAACTGTGGGAGGAACCCTTAACTGCACAACAAGAGCGCACTGCCTCCTGACAAACACACACTCTGGTTGCTGCCGTCACTCTATTAAATTAATGTTTATAATTATGATCGTTGTCAGTCTTGGTAGTAGCTGTAATTGAAAGTAAAGCTCTCAAGCTATCATCAAGAAGACAACTGGCTCAGATGTGTGTAGTGAACTAGTTAGCTCTGCATCTGCAGCTCTGTGCTTGCAGTATTCCTCACAGCCTGAGCTGACCTGAGCTATACAAAGATGCCTATTATGTCTCAGCTATGTTCTGTATAGGTGTCATGATGTTATGTAACCAATAATTGCAGTGTATTGCAGCTAATCTTCTAAGACATGTTGGCCTTTTTGTGCAATGTGAACTACTTGATTTGAACCAGACATCTTCTCCTCTGTAAATTGTAACTAGAAGAGTTTCTGCATCATACATTTCTGTCAAATTGATGGCATGTAGGTACATGCTGAGGACACTGGGGTCTCGCAGACATTTGAGCTCCTTTTCTCTTTGAACTGCAGAAATTCAGTCGATGATTTGCAGTTCCAGAGTCTGTTGCCTTTATAGAAAACAAAGTTTCCAGGTTTTCTGCAATGTGACAAGCAGTGCCTGCATTGTATTCCTGGATGGGCAATAAAAATGGTTTTGGGACCAGTTCATAGACATTTTCTCATTAGTGTGATAACTCAAAAATTATGTGAAGGATCTTTACAAACATACTATATGAGTTGAATTGAATTGAAGTAACGCTGATTACTGTGACTGTGATAAGCCAAAAATATTTAATGGATCTTATTACTACTTCACAAAAATATTACCATATATGGATGAAGATTGACACCTGGTTTTATTTTCAGATGAATTACAGCAAAAATGAAGTACCAGCACGGTGTGGCAGGGAATGGCATATGTAGGAGAAGCTTGGTCTTGTGAACACAGTAAACTTTGCAGGCATATTGTAGGGGTGAGTAACATTAGTGTTATAACTGCAAAGTTTTTGACAGATCTTTTTTTAAGCTTTGCAGACACACAGTGAGGGTGAATATCTAGACCTGATGAAATTTTGAGACAAATCGCACCAAAGTTGAAGCAACGCCACGCAGTGACGGTTGTTTGCATGGATGCTAACGACTTAATTTTGATAGTTACCTAGCTAAAATCATTGTTAAAGCAAGAGCAGTTTATATCTTGTTGACAAAAAAAAAAAATCATGTATCTGACAAAATCCACGTAAGTTCATGTAAAACATTAGGCCGTTGAATGACAACTGTGTAAAGTTAGTGTCACATTACGCTGTTTTAGGTTTATTTTGTGCAGTGGTTTATAATATTTTAATTTCATCCATCTTTGAGCCACTTATCCAGTACAGGATCACCAGGGGTGCTTTTCCACCACATCGGGTACTATACTTTGGGTACTTTCACAGAGTACCAAAAGTATGGTACTTCAAGGTGTTGGTTTTCCACTGGTGAAAAAACTGGAACCGGTGTTGATTGAATTGTACTGAATTCGAAAAATAGTATTGTATATTATATTATAGGGCTGGCCAATGTGTGATATCAGTACTAATATTGCACGTTATGCACATGCAGTTCTCATATCACTAGGCTGCAGTTTGCAAAAAAAAGTACGTATTACTCAGACCCACACTCATACATTGAGAAATGAGTACAACAAAAAATTGTGCTGTGGTCTCTTAATTTTTTCAATGGCTGTATGTTTAAAAATCAGTGTAAAGTTTATCTCCACTGCTTATGCATGAGCGCCATTTGTGTTCTCCGAGACAATCAGAGATTTTATCCTGGCAGTTTAAATCACTCCTAGGTGGGTTTGTGAGAAATTTCTGAACTGTATTTTATTTTATTAATACTCCAGTATTTTTTCCAACAAAATCCCATTGCTATATTTACAACAAAATATGCATGCTGTCCTAGTCCATTAAACAATATGTTAAAATATATTATTCTTTTTTTGTATTGGTCTTTCCGACCAGACAGGCTATTGTTCCACATTCCTAGGCTATTTTCCTAACCAATCAACAAAAAAATGTGTTTCAGGTCCCACCCTAAAGTACCAAAGAAGTACCCCAGCACGGTTTTATTATGAAATAGGCTTTGTGTTAATGATTTTGCCCAACTGTAGGCTTTTGTAGGTGATATAAGCATGTTTAAGGTAGGCTAGGCTAGGCTATGATGTTTGTTAGGTTAGGTGCATTGTATTAAAAAGCATTTACGCCTTAAGATATTTAAGAATATCAAAGCGTAATCTCATTATAACCCGGGGAGTTTTTGTATGTTGAGGCTCATTAACCAATGGATACTGATTGACACAAATATACCTTCAAAGTCCATTAGCCAGCAGACACTGAATGACACTAATATACATCAAAGGCTCATTAGCCAACAGACATTAAATAACACTTTATAAATTATGAAAGACTTGATGTTGGAGTTTACTGCATCAAATTGGAAATGACTACAATTATAATCCAGCTCAGACACTCACTGCAAAAAATCATCATTACACCAAAAATGTTGGCTTTCCACATAACCTGTCTAAATGGCTTAAAATGGCAGTACAATATTGCTGAAACAAACAGAACCTGGGTCTTCCTTTATTTCGGATTCAAAAGCTGCCTTCATTTTGTGCATTTTCATCATCTGATCTTTGAATAGCATTTTTCATTTTGTTGTTATTCTCGTTGGATGCTCGTTTATGACGAATCCTGAAAAAGGAATGTTATCACTCCATTCTGCAGTCTCTGAATATCAATATAAAGCAAAGATGAAGGAGGGTCTGTGTGGCCAGTTACATCTGACAGACACGACACATTCCAATAAGAGACACTTCAAAGGACTTTATATATTTATATGTGCCCCTGGACTCGTTACCCATCGGTCATACGGAGCTCAAACTAATAACGGCATGTTGCTGTCTCCTCTCGCTTTCTCTCTGTCTAGCAGTTGAAAATGGGGGGGATCTGCTTGTTTGGTCGAGCCCTTGGAATGTGACCGCACGGGACAGAGAGGCCACGCTGGCACTTATAGAGCATTATGGGTCAGCGGACATCCAGGGTTTGCTAAACGATAGGAGCACCAAAACCAAACAGGTGTTTGAGATCATAGCAGGCCAGATGGCGGTGCAAGGCTTCCTCATCAGCGGGGATGCCTGGAAAGCAGGCGAGCGCTGCTTCCAGAAGTGGCGCAACATGGAGCGGACATACAAGGATTATGTCCTGGCCCGGCGCAAAAATGACGCCGGCCGGCGGAAGCAGCCCGAGTTTTTCGAGCAGTTCCATGCCCTCGTGGGCCAGCGGCTGAGCTCGAAGCTCGCGACAGTGGCGGCCAGCTCACTCCCTCGGGGAGCCGCATCCGAATCCAGCATAACTGATGGATCTCCCACCCCCACCTCCCCCCTGTACACCATAGTGGTTCCGGCCAGTAGCTCCATCACAGTCGGCATCCCTTCCAACGCAGGCTCCGAAGCAGAGAACTGTGTGCAGGCAGGTACAACAGAGACTCATTTGGGTAGGAAATGGACAAAGGACAGGGTCCCACAGACCAAACTCCTCCAGTCACATGGGCAGAAGGACAGTGAGGCAGAGCGGCGTGTCCAAAAGGCAAAGAGGAGGTCTTTGTTGGGTGAAAGCAAAGGTAGGTCTGTCATTGGAATGCATTAACTTCTAATTAAGGCTATCCCATTGGGTTTCAGGTCTCAGCCATGAAAGTTCCTCTCCCTAAGTAGTTTTCTACACCTGCTCTGAATGCAAAGTTAAGTCCTTGGAACATTTCATGCCAGCTGAACATTTTTTAACTTCTTTATGTTAGTTTGTCAACTAGGTGTTATCTGTATGTTAGATGTTAGTATGTTCATCATGGACCTGCATCTGAGATGATGTAGGCCAGGGGTCTCCAACCCCAGTCCTGGAAGGCCCCAGCCCTGCACACCTTAGTGCTCTACCTGTTCCACCAAACCTGGTCCAACTGAAGAAATGTGGTAATTAGCAGAGAAATAGGATCAGGTGTGTTAAATGAGAGGAAACCCAGTGATGTGCGGTGCCGGGGCCCTCCAGGACTGGAGTCGGACCTCTGATGTAGTACTGGCATAATTGTATAATTTGTGTTCTCATTCTTGTTGAACAAAGTCACAGCAAGGTGCAGCATGATGATGAATAGTTGTGCTGTGGTTAAACTCATGTTTGTATTGCGAATGAAAAATATTACAAAACATTTTGGTCGACGGTGACATCCCTCCATCACTCTGACTTCTAGTGCTAAGGAGGGGCCATTTTTATTGGTTAACCTATTATTTCAAATGGAAACAGGCATAGCGTAGCATAGCGACGAGCTCTCGTACTTTGATATAAAACAACCACCCTTGGTTTTCGGAGGTTAACCATTATTTTTCTGTTTGTCCAGCTATTGAAAATGGCACGGTTCTACCCGTGTGGTCAGACCGTAAGGTCAGCAACCAGGACATGGAGGCCACTGAAGCTCTGGTGCAGCTTTATGGGTCTCCGGAGATCCAGGGCTTGATTAAGGAGAACAAAACCAGGACCAAGAAGATATTTGAGATCATCGCCGGTCACATGGAGAAGCAGGGCTTTACCATTGGCGATGGGCCCAAAAGAGCCGGGGAGAGATGTTTCCAGAAGTGGAGAAACCTGCTGCGGGCGTACAAAGAATATGTTTCTCATCCCATGAGGCCTGACACCGCCAAGAGGAAGCCGCCCCCTTGCTTTGAACAGCTCCATAGCCTAGTTGGCCACCGGCTGGGTCTTCAGTTACCGGCCGCCAACGACTTCCCCACCCCTGACGGGGGAGATGATGCAGAGGTGGAAGGTGCCTGCCAGCCCATGCTCAACATAGTGGAGATCCCCGACAGCCCCCCGAACAGGGTTAGCCTCCCATCTGCCACCTCCTCCTACACCGGGGAAGGCTTTGCCAGGGGTCAGAAGCGAAGGAGGCTCAGCGATGTAGCCAGGCTGCTTCATGAGTACAGGGAGGATGCTAGGAGGAGGGAGCGCGAGAGAGAAAAGAAGACAGAGGAGAACTTTCAACAGCTCCTCAGCATCTTGCACCAACAGCATACTGAGAGAATGACCATGATGAGGGACCTGATTAATGCTGTCAAGAAGACATAAATCCCACCTGCTTATGGCTTTACGCTGAATTTCCCGTTTTATACAGATTGTTTTTTATTTTATTTTTTTTTATTCTTCATAAATAAACTACTTGGTTGTGTGTCTTATATGCCAGGGCACCTTAATGATAGAGAGCTCAGCCTCCTTGGTCACACGGCCCATCTCATCTGTGAGGCTGTGAGTCACCAGGAACAGCCCAGTGAAAAGCAGCTCACATTACAGGATTCCTTCATGCCAGTGCAGTCAGCTTGCAAATTACCCAAAATTGCTCCTGGGAGATGTCTGCGCTGAGGACTGAGTGGGATTGGCATCTCCACAGGCTAATCTGCCATGAGCTAGAGTGGAATGCTGTTTGTTCTTGGAATCATTGTCATGGAGTTTTTAATGATGTTGTTCAGGAAGGACTGTGTCTTACTTGTGCACTTAGAGCCTGTGGTATCATGTCCTGGTTATTTATTTTGGGGCATTTGTAGGATGCTTGTAGCTTAGTGTTATGTGAAGAAGACTCCTTGTATTTGTTGGAGAGAGCTAGATTCCACCAATTCTGTACGAGTAGTTTATCTGCATGAATAAACCTGTAGATTTGTGATACAGCCACTAAAGTTTCCATTGTGTGAAGTTTATTTGTACGCAAAGTCAAGAAACCAGGGGTTTCCTACTGTGACTATGAGAAGTCATGTAACATGTAAGGAATGAGGAAACAGGCCTTAATAGAGCATTCTTGGTGCAAAGTAGGCACAAAAAAATCTTAATAGCATTCATATATGTATGAACATTAGGCATCTATAACAGAGAATTATTATATAAAAAAATAATAAGAATTATTATTTAATAGTAATACTTAATAGTAATTAAGAAATTACAGTAGTTAAGGAATACAGCCAATCTCTAAACTTTCAAAATGACTTACAATCACTTGATTTCTTGATACTGCCAATGTCAAATAAATTTGGTTGATATGTGGGAATCCAGCTGTTATCATTGTGTGATTAGTTCTTGATACCCTGGTTTCAGAAGGGATATAAGAGAGGTGATTTTCACTGAGTGTGTTGTCCTGCACCCTGTGTGTTTTCTGCAAGCCCATATCTCTTGACTTTCCCCACACTCAAACACCGATGGAGCCACATTCCTGTTTAAAGCATCCACTGCAATCACACGTCTTCGGTAAACCGAAAGCCTGGTCTGCAGCTACCTTCACTGCACCGGGGACCTCAGGTGAGACTCTTGCCTAGGCAGCCACTAATATGCTCTCTCACTGTATTTCATTTGAAGAATTTCAGGTCGGTTCTTAAATCTGACTGACAGCACTCTTTCTCTAGTTTAACCTTGTTCTTAGCCTTCAAGTGTATATAATTTTTTTAATGTCTGCTATCCTGAGACACTGCAATCTCTGTTTCAAGTCAGTCACGAAAGAATTTGACTGTGTTTAATGTCGTAATTCGGGTTGGATAGTGAGGATACGCAAAGTGAAATGTCTTTGAAGGCCTCAGAACAGTATGGTGATACCGAAAGACATGAAATATTCTAAAGTACAATTCTCAGTTATATAAAGTGGGTCATTTTTTTCTTACAGATTTGTTCTGTCCAGTCCTGCAGGACAGCTCCTGGAAGGAGGAAAATGGGGAAGACCAACACAAACTCACAGTGACGACGAGCTTTGACCACATGTTGTACCTAAAGTTCTGTTATCAGTTTGAGCTGATCACTCACCCTCCCCCATTGGTTTGTTTCATTAAACAGCAGATTGCTTATTGGTTGATGGACATTGATGATTATAAAATAAGAATCAGCTATAAAATCAGAATCATCTTTCTGAAAACAGTGTGTTTTATTGACTGTGGTGAAACCAGTCAAAAGCAATTTGATGTCTGAAATCCCATTGCAATAAAGATTTTATTTTGCTGTTATCTCTGAAGTGTGTTTTTTCCCCAAAAAGAAAAATTGTGCTTTTTTAGTTTTCTACACTGAGTTCTGACTGTGGTTATAACTGCTGATCACCACTGTCCTGTTGCCCCAAAGGATTAAAGTGTGGCTAAAATCTATAAAATACAGCTGCTTTTTAGGTTGCACTACATTGTTTCATTGATTTTTCTGAATTAAACTTTTGCCTGTATTTGTGTTTGTCATATACAATATGAAAAGGGGTTTTATTTGCTCATGAAAAAGCCTTCTGGAGAATTTGTGCTCCCCTAATACATGATAATGCATTCTTAATGGCTTATGGAGGCAAGCCATTACACCACTTCTGGGCCTGAAATAACTGTCAGGCACTATGGCTTTCATCTTTAATCTATATGTCGCTCAGCACAATAGCATCTCAACATTTTTTTATGTTTCAGTTTTAAAATAGACCCTATAATTTAGTTATGTATTCCTGGAGTCCAGCAAACCAGGCAGATCGACTTTAATATCTGTTTTTATAATTTATTATAATGTAATTGAATTCAAAACTACCTTTGCAACAAGCAGAATAAGAACATGATTCCTTTAAAGAGGAGTCTTTTATTCCGCGTATCCCCATTACATTTCTTAATATTTAATAATCATGCCTGGGGCTTCCACCAGAGCTGACTGCACTGCACCAATGTTCCTTACTGGTGCTGAAGAGAATGCTCCTGATTGTATGTGATCTTTTTTCTCCACATTTGTCCTTCAGGTATGTAATCTGGGTTTTCACTTTCATTCACTATTTTATTCTTTAATTTAAAAATCATTTTCCCATACATTCCCTTGAGAACTTGGGTGTACAGAATGTAAATGGTCTGGGCTTAATTGCTGGGGGTCCTTCAGCATTCATTCTGCTAAGCCTGACGGCAGATGCTGCCTGCCTGCATTCATATCGGCGAGCTATGTTCATGACTTTCTGCTGCTGTGCTGCAGGTGGGCCGGGCGCAAAGAAATGCGAGGGGCCTCCCCAGCGAGAGACAAAGGGGCCAGTACTCAGATCAGCGCTGCACGGGAGGCGTACCCTCAGCAGGCAGGCTAATGAGGAGGGTGACTCCCAGCTGCAGACCAAGAAGAAGAAGATCGACCTCATTTTTAAAGACGTTTTGGAAGCATCGCTAGAAGACTCCAAAAACATAGACAGTCCACTGAACAGCACTTTTCCCTTAAGGCGAACCAGGGGGCAGCATGCCCCCATCCTCCACCCCAAAAGCTTGTCCACCCAAACCTCACCCTACACGAAAGAGCAGGAGTACAAGCCGCCGGGGTCTGCTGCCAGCCCGGAAGGAGTGGAGAGCGATTTGGGTCCAAGCTGCATCAAGCTGGAGGGCCAGAATGATGGCCCCAGCCTATCCTGCGAGGGGCCCTCCACCTCATTTTGTCCAAACTGTGTGAAGCTGAAGAGGAGGATTAAGGAGCTGGAGGCTGAGCTGGAGCGGCTGAGAGCCGGCCCAAAGGCGGAGCCTGTGAGTCACATCCTTCCCCAGCCTGAACCGCCTCTGCTCGATGAGCAACAAGGTAGGTCCTGGATGGACGTCCAGAACCCCAACCCTTATAACTCTAGGACTGGTGCATCTATGAAAGAAATAGCCTTTGTTCTGAATCGAAATGCTCTGGATCTTTTATCCTCTTTTTCATCTGATTTTAGCATTTTTCTTTATTCATTTTGTCTCCACCCACATATTCCTTTAAAATAATAATGGTAACCAACTGCATGGTTTCAACCACAGCTTGTGCTCAAACTTTTTAATGTACAAGTGGGAGAAGTATTAAACGTGGAAATGGTAGAATTGTTGGGATTTAGCTTCAGGCCATGAAAGTGTCCTTGGTTTACCCTGGAACGATGCTCCTCCAATCACCATTGTTTATATGGCCCCATGTTTCAGATGTAGTGCGTCTACTCAAGGTTTTGATTGGTTTGCGCCTGCTGGGAGTTTGTGTCTTTGATCTTCTGTATTTCCATTTGAACTGCACGCTAATGTTACTAACTACTGTCAGTATACATTAAAGCACTGAAAAACTGTGTTTGGTATTTATTTAGCCGCTCGTCAACAATTAAGAGGTGTTGCATTGTTGCTTTGGTTATGGCCAACATGGACTGATTCAAATCTAAAATAATAAAAAGTTATTTGCCATCTCTCTGTCCACCATAATGTACATGCCAGTTGGTTTGGGGGTAAACTTTAAGAATTCTCTTAACCCTTTGGAGTCTGAGGCCTCTCACCCACTTTCGAGGTAGTCTGCCAAGCCCTGACATTTTTAAATATTTCACTTATTCAGAAAACATATTTCCCAAAGTGCTACTAATGGTTTTACTCAATAGAAACTCAGCACTAATAATGTGCAACCAATTAGAATGTCATTATTCTGAATTTTTTGTTAAGATTAACTTTAATTGTCAGAAACTTTCTTAGAAAACAACCCTTTTAGTATTTGAAACTCAAACTTACTGTCTTTGTGTCAAATATGTAAATTAGTGTTTTGTCTGAGATCAGAGATGCAAATTGGGGACAGTAATCAGAAGAATCACTTAAGTTAGGCCATGTTTTCCCATTCATTCAAAAAAGAGAGAAAAATCAAAACAATTACAGAAATAAGAGTATTGTTGATTTATGGATGCAAATGAATGCTAATTAAGCCTCTGCAAATTGTTTTCCTTCTGCAAATGTTTGTTCTTGTTAGCACTGGCATGCTAGCACTGAAACGGTCTTTATGTTCTTTTCTTATCTAGTGGCAGAAGCCATGACCCCGATCCCAGTAACACTGGATGATGATGACCAAGATATGGATTCCGCTGATGAGTCCATCACTGCCGATCTCCTGGCGACCGCAGAAGAGTCCTCCAAGCTGATGGCCGGGCCAGGCAGACGGATACGCCGTTTCAAGCAGGAGTGGCTGAAGAAATTCTGGTTCCTGCGCTACTCGCCCACGCTCAACGAAATGTGGTGTCACGTTTGTCGCCAGTACACTGTCCAGTCGTCCCGCACCTCAGCCTTCATTATTGGCTCCAAGCAGTTCAAGATTCATACCATAAAGCTGCACAGCCAGAGCAACCTGCACAAGAAGTGTCTGCAGCTGTACAAGCTGCGCATGCACCCAGAGAAGACTGAGGAAATGTGCAGAAACATGACGCTGCTCTTCAATGCTGCTTACCACCTGGCCCTGGAGGGCCGGCCTTTCTCCGACCTCCGACCCCTGGCTGAACTGCTCAAAAAGTGCGAGCTCAAGGTGGTGGATCAGTACATGAATGAGGGCGACTGTCAGATCCTCATCCACCATATTGCCCGGGCACTGAAGGAAGACCTAGCCGAGAAGATCCGCCTGTCCCCCTTCCTCAGTGTCATCATGGATGGTCAGAACAATGACCTGCTGACAGACACAGTGGCTGTCTATGTACAGTTCATCACTAGTGATGGTCCTCCTGCTACAGAGTTTCTCTCCGTGCAGGGCCTCAGCTGTACTACAGCCGACGGGTACCTCCAGGCTATAGACCGGGCATTTGCTGTGCTGGGCCTGAGGCTGCAGGACATGTTGATAATTGGCTTTGGTGTTGATGGGTCCAGTATCTCTTCTGGAATGAGAGCAAACATCTACATTGCTATGAGAAGGACCTTCCCTTGGGTGTTTTGTTTGCCAGTGATGATCCATCGACCGCACCTAGAGGTGCTGGATGCCATCAGTGGCAAAGAGCTCTCCTGCTTGGAGGATTTAGAGAACAACCTTAAACAACTGCTCAGCTTCTATCGCTACTCCCCCCGCATGATGTCTGAGCTTCGGGCTACTGCGCCAACTCTCTCAGAGGAGACAGAATTTCTTGGTGACATACGAGCCATCCGTTGGATCATTGGAGAGCCTAATGTTTTAAATGCCCTTATCAAGGACTACCTCGAGGTAGTGGCGCACCTCAAGGAGGTTAGCAGCCAGACTCAGAGAGCCGACGCAGCAGCTATCGCCTTGGCTCTCCTGCAGTTCCTTATGGACTACCAATCCATCAAGCTCATCTACTTCCTCCTGGACATCATAGCTGTCCTCACACGCCTGGCATTTATTTTTCAAGGGGAATATCTTCTAGTATCCCAGGTGGACGCAAAGATTGAGGAGGCCATTAAGGAAATAGGGCGGCTCGTGGACTCCCCGGGGGAATATCTGCAGGAGTTTGAGGAGAACTTCAGGGAGAGCTTTAATGGTGTTGACCTGAAGAACTTGCGAGTGGCTGAGTCCAAGTTCCAGTCCATCCGAGAAAAGATCTGTCAGAAGAGTCAAGGTATCTTAGCTCAGCGCTTCGATGCGCGAAGTCGCTTAGTTGTTAAAGCTTGCCAGGTCCTGGACCTAGCCACTTGGCCACGCAACAGGGATGACCTTCGAGTCTATGGTGAGGAAGAGATCTTGCTCATCTTTGACCACCTGGAGGCCGTCCCTTTAGCAGACCGAGAGGCTGCCTATGACAAGGCAGATGAGAGGGGCAGCTTAGTGGTTGAGTGGAGGGACCTCAAGGCAGATTACTACAGCATGAATGGCTTCAAGGAGGTTGCTGGTCACATCTGCCGATACAAGCAGCGCTTTCCCCTTCTGAACCGGATAGTGCAGATTGTCCGGGTCCTGCCTACCTCTACGGCCTGCTGTGACAAGGGGAGGGTGTCTCTGCAGAAGGTGAGGAGGAACAATCGCTCGCGGCTCACACTGGACCAAGTGAATGACCTGCTGATGCTAGCTGTCAATGGGCCGCCTATCGCCAGTTTTGACAGCAAGCGGGCACTGGATAGCTGGTTTGAGGAGAAGTCGGGGAACAGCTACTCACTGTCCACAGAGATGTTAAGCAGGATGTCAGCAGCTGACCAGAAGTCTCTTCTGCATGGCATAGATACAAACACAGAGTTTTATCCAGACATGTGACTGGAACTATAGAACCACTTAGTCCAAAAAGCCATCCCACAGAGGTGTCACATGACCCCAAGATTATTTTGCTGCTAAGATATGATTATCTTGTTTTATGAGTGAAAACCAGTTAGTAAAGTTCTGTGTTAGTGTGTAGTTTATGCAAAAGTTACAAACACAAATATTCGGATATATAAATATTTATTTACATATGTATTTACACTGCAGATATTAAACCTGCTCAAAGGAAATTCATTTATCTATGGATCGTAGAAGAATGAAGGTATTTTAACTTTTTCAGAGCAGATTTTTAAAGATATAGATTTTTATATAAAAACATTGTATATTCAATTATGAAATGCACCCTTTATAAAATGGATCACAGTAGTAAAAAATGATAGTAAATTTAAACTTAGCTGAGGTCTGGGCGAGGGGAGGGGCAGAGTCAAAGCCTTGTTTTGTAACTCCCAACCAGCCAAGTATCTACCAATATATTGAAAATGTACTTTAGTGACTAAGTGACCACTTCAAAGTTGGATCTCACATCCTGCCTAAACAATAAGTAAGTTTAGGCAGGATGAGCGGGTGTTTGATTAAGCTCATAACAATTTACCAGATGTGGCATGTGGCACTAATTGAATTTGCCACGTCAGTGTCAAGCATGGTCTTCATAACCACTTGCACACTTATTTACTTTTTGGTGAGTTATATATGTTGAAACACTCAGATATTTTGAGAAATTGCACTTTGAATAAGGCTGGTCAAACTAGGAGTGATTGTTGTCCAGTCTGGAAAAAAAACGCTACAGTCTTGACTTTGTCTAATATGACATATATGTCGGGGCACAACAGTTTTTTAAAATTGTATTTGTTACCAAAAGATGTGGCTAAATAAGCAAGATATGGTGCCATATTAAGGTATAAATCAACCAAGGAATGTCTCTTGTGGTTGTCAAAGTAATATCTGGTGTGTGGTACTGTTAGATGTGTCATTTTTAAGTTTTGCAATCACGCTGCATTTGTCTGTGCTCAAGCAATGTTTAAAAGCCATATGGGGTTGTACATGTTCCCATAACTCATTCAGAAAGTTAAATCTGTGCTGAAAATTGGTGTATATGCAGCCTGTTCTTATTGTATATATAACA
>JAABNY020000019.1:11820093-11832430 GCA_015164015.2 Brevimyrus niger
TAATTTGCTTTACATTTGTTTTTGATAAGCCTTTGATATCGTGATAGTACTCTTAATCGTAAGCAATTATTTGTATAACAGTCGATAGGCTCAATCTGATGATAATCAATTACCAATGTAATATTTATAGAAAGATTTTCTCTCACTGATATGCTGGATAAAAGATTTTTTTTCTATGTCATCAGTTTTGCTCACCATTCCATTTAGTTTACACACCATCTTCCAGTTATATTTGGTGGTGTGATATCAGGTCTGTCACTGAGTAGGGGCAGGCCACATTTGAGGCCAACATGAGCCAAGTAATGGAAATTATTGTGCCTGCTATTCCTTGGTCGTCGTAATACAGACTGCAACTAAGATAGGATTCAGATTACAAGGATACAGTGTGTATTTAGGAGGGATGTAACGGTACACAGAATTCACAGTTCAGTACAAACATTCACATTTTTGTGCAGTTTTGGTGCAGAAAACAGGATTTGTTTTGAAATTAATTATTATAAAAACTGCAAACACACTATTAGGAACAGCTGCAATCCAAAGGCAATGTGCCTGTCAACATGTCTACAACAAAAAAGATGCTTATTTTCACTTGGGAAAAACAAATATTTACAATGAATTGAAAAAAAACTATAATAGCATAACCATAAGGAACTAAATCACACTTTCTCTACTACAGAGTATGGCCACATATCTGTAGTGATAAATACCTTACAGCTGTTTATCAGCAAAGTCAGAATTTCCTCAGAAACGTGCATAAGGCCCACAGGAAGACTCACTTGCTCCGGTCATATGTGTACATCACATGATGTCATCTTAGATGAGTTAGATGAGCAGGTTTGCTTTTGTTTACAGCAACACATCCGAGTTTGGGATAAAAAAACCAACAGACAGTCTTGAGGGTAAGGGTCCGCAAAGCAAGATTTCTCTGTTAGCTAGGTTAACTTAAGCTAGAAGTCATGATTGTTCAATATGAGTTTAAGTATGGAGTAATCATATTGGACAATCGTGATTTCTAGCTTACAGTAAGTTAACCCAGCTAACAGAGAAATCTTGCTTTGTGGGACACCCCCTTCGTCTTATCAACTGCTTTCACTCTGGAGTTGCTGAAATTTATTGGGAGACCTTAGTGACCGGGTAATCCATCTACCACCCAGCAGACCCTAATTTAACACACCTGCCATAGATATGTGCTCTTCTGGATGGTCGAGCTCAGGAATCAGCAGTCAGCACTCCAGTGATAATTCATGTCAAGGAGGACTTTGAGATAGGATAGAATTAGTAAACTATCATTTTAATTAAGGACCTGGATTTCACTTAAGCACTGAGTCCTTGCTGTGTGTAGATTAGTCAGTCTCCAGTAATCTTGCATGTGTCACTAAAATGTTACTTAATGTGAAACGAGTCGATGACTCTTTAAATCAAGAAAACAAACTAGTTAGAGCAGAAGGAGAACTGAACGATTTAGCCAAGCACAGGAACTTTTCATTTTTAAAGTAGTTTGTAAAACCTAAAGTAGCTCAAAGTGTCCTCCCTGACATGGATAATATGGTCTCTCTAGGGAAACCCAAATGTTCCCGAATGTACCCAGTATTAGCAATAACCAACCCACAGCCACAATTATTATAATGTTGTGGAACATGTACTGTACTTGTGAGTCTGGTTCTGCCCATGTCAGTAAGTGTATTAATTCCGTGTATTGTGTGTACCTCACAGAGAATGATGTAACAAACTGTACATGATGAATGCATGTACCGTTACAACCCTAATATTAAGTCAAAATTACATATTCAGATAAAATGAAGCTGCATACAATCTATGAAAAAAATTTAATCTTTTAGCCTATTATTATCTAAGGCAGAGGGTGGGGAGCAGCCCATGTGGTATTATTGGGGGGATATGAGAGGCGCTGTTTTCAAAGAACTAATAAAATGTTAGCATTTCATTCCTCAAATTTTGGGTGTTGGGAGGCTGTTTTGAGACAGAAAAAATCAGCTCATGCATATTCACTTTTCAGATAAAGCTAACTTTGCTGCATTGGCATAACTTTTTTGTAGGGTATCTTCCCTAATGTTTTGTCAAACTCTGTATGGTCATTAACTTTTAAGCTGTGACCAAGAAATGCTTCTATGTTATTTCTGCATGGCTGAGATAATAATTTGTTTGTGGTTTGTCAAGCCCACAATCCTCCTATAGTCTTTTTTTATTCTTCTAATTTAATTAAGTAGGGATTTTTGAGAATTGGTCTAACTTTGAGAATGCACTTAAACATGCAGCGATGCAGTAAGCTTCCAAGTCTGTAATTGAGTCCCTGTATGAGCTACGTATGTATGTATGCATGCTGGGGTCAGTGGGAATCTCCAAGCAAACTATTTTATTTGCCAGTGGCTGGATTCACTGTAATGTTACGATAGAACTGAGAAGAGTTGATCTGATAAGTATAGCCAAGAGATATTTAGTAAAGTGTATTATACATGCGTACATGGAGAAAAACACGTATGCTGTACCTGCCTTTAGAGATTTTAATGACAATTTTTATAATAAGTATTATGTGTGCATGGGAAATAAATGTTTGATATTTAGTAGCAGGGACAAGTCATTAAATGTCAATCTTTTTATGCCAAGATTTAAAGCTAAATGATGAAATGTATTCTCTAGCTACCATCCAAAGGCATATTTATTCACATTTTCTCCTCTCCGTGATGGTTTTTGCTAAATAAATACATTCACTTTCTTTGGCAATTGCAAGGTTTGTCTGAAGCGTAAACCATGGTGTGTTAAATATAGTGGCATTCTTTAAAGGTCAATTTTTAATAAATGTGTTAATATCAAAAGAAAATAGAAAACGAGAAAAGGTTAGTAAAGAGGTTCAGCACATACAAAACCTATGTTGTTTTGTCCCTGAGAACATTACAGTAGGTCGGTGTAGTGTTTGTAGAGGCCAAGGAGAAAAAAATAAGTATGTTTTTGGATGAAGAGTCAGTCACCTCACAGTGAGGTATGCATTAGCAATGAATAAGCTCACCTCTTTATAGGGAGTAACTAAAAAAATGCTATGCTCAGTCACTTTGCTTTGCTTATTCAGTAAAGAATACAAATCCTGTTGAATCAATGGTATATTTGGTTTTGTTGGGACTGTTTCATTTTTTAATTTTTGTGTAATGAAAATATACTCTTAATCGAATTTTATCAAGTGCACAAGTAACTCCAAGCTTTGTCATTTTGAATGCTAATGTCAATAAGTATTCTTTCTGTAACCAGGTTTTGTCTATGTTAAGTGGTATATATCTGCTTGTAATGTCTATATTGTAGATGCATTTATAGTTTATTGGTTTTGTTACAGTGTTTTTACCCTGTCTTACTCCTCTGTGAAAATTGTCAAGGCCATTTTGCAAGTTTATCCTGTGTGTGACCCTGTATTACACCTATGTTGCTAAAGAAAAAGATAATGGATGAAATTGCATTTCAGTGCTAAACTTCACCAACCTCCTCTTCTTGAATTTGCTTTAACTTTCTTATTTGATACCTTTTAAGAAGTGAGCTTCTCGAACCAAACATATATTCCAAAATGGAGGCACTTTTACTGACAAAATAGAGATAATGTCACAAATGCATAAGTTGTATTAGTTATTGTACAATGGCATATGAAAATAATTATGTTTGTTTTAATGTTGACTGTTTGGGCCTGACTTGGCATGTCTGTAAGGAACTTTTTAGCTGTGAATGGTTCAAACTTTTTTCTGCACTTACTTTCTTGTTTTGTAGAGGGAGTATGTGGGATATTGAAAATATGTACACAAATTTCTATGCTACATTTCAATAGTACCTGTTTGAAATACAAAAATATTTAACACTGGAGAAATATTAAGCTATATATAAGATATAAACAAACACATGTATGATACATAAACCTACTAAAAGTTACAGTGTTACGTTATCTCTATCAAACAAATATTAATAAAACTTGATACATTTTGTATTATACGTTTTCCCTTTTGTTTTTGTATCCTGGGGGGTGAGGTCAATTTAGATCAAATTCATTCTGTTCATCTGATCCATATTCCAGACAATTATAAAGTATGAAGTAATTATAAAAGGTTGGCTCCAATTTGCTGAGAGGTTCTTTAAACACACCTACTAGAGTCCAAGGCGTTTTCTGTTATGTGCTGGCAGGTAAGATGTATTGCACAGCTAAGGTCCGTCTGTGGTTCGGTGTCTGTATAGGTCTTACAGCTCCTTCCTGTTTGTGTTTGCTGCTAATATCTTTGCTCTCTTTCATAACCATCAGCATCTCGCTGCCCTTTCTGGCTTATAATCCTAGCTAGAGCACACAGACTTAAACAGTATCAGATATCATTTATATCTATATATCAGACATCACTGATGGCTACTCAACTAAATGGTGGGCTGTGTGACATGGTGTCTTTGTAAAGTTCTGGCATAATGACTTTAGTACATTGGACTTTAGTGACCTTGGGGTGTACATCACATGTCTCAAATTCAAGGCCCGCGGGCCACATCTGGCCCGGCGTACGATTATACCTGGCAAGCAAGATCATTTTATACATCTTTTTTTAATGGCCCAGCGATATGACGTGCCGATTACATACAAACTACAAATCCCATAATGCAGCGCAATTATATTACGATAGGTTACCTGCAATCATACCAGTGTCAGTTACAACAGATCAATCAAGCATCTGTTGATGTGTACAAGCCTAATTTCAAGTCAAAGCTATCCCCTAACAATGGCCAATAGAAAAGTTGATTCTGAAAACAGAGCCTTTCAAAACTGGTGGGAGGCTGAGTATATGCTTACTGACATTGTCGGTAAACCCGTGTGTCTTGTTTGTGGAGCTAATGTGGCTGAGAGAGAATCTCCACAACAGAGAACCTTACCCCAAACATAAACAAACTTATTACCAAGAAAAGATGCCAGGCATCCAGCTCTGACAGAATGGCATAAGAGCAAATAAAATTGAATGTATTGATTGTTATTATTTTAACTTTCACTTAAATGCACAATCTTTAGTTTTTTTGCAGCATATTCATATTTTGAATTTGTATAATTTTGACAGGAGATATTTTTAGGGAACACAAAATATTTAAAGTTGATTGATTTTGGAATAATATTGTATCCTGTCTGCTTCGATTCATATTGTAATAGTGGGTCACTGAGCCATACTCTCAATAATAATACAGCAGAGATAGTTCAGGGTTCAATCACCAGATGGTGTTTATTACACCCATACGACTCAGACAACAGACACCTGCACTGTCCACCGTGCTCATCACCCCACTTACTCCTAACAAACAGTGGGCGCACGCACACATACATTTACACACTATGTACACGATAAACATTAACTACCATACATGACATAACACACAGCACATTTATAACAGCACGTGGGATTACTAAGAACTATTTACAATCTGGCATCAGTCCAACATGCTGCTCTGCCTGCTGGTACCACTGCGCTACAATATTTATGTTCAAAAAACATTTAGTTTTAGTCTGTTCAATAAATGTTTATCCTGTTCAGCCCACAACCTAAATTGTGCTTTGAGTTTTGGCCCCCTGTGTGATTGAGTTTGATACCCCTGCTGTAAATTATCTGGATTGACTTAAATCCCATAATGACCCTGTATATTAACTGGATTGACTTACCTCTGGAGTGTCACTGTAAATTAACTGGATTGACTTAAATCCCAGAATGACCCTGTATATTAACTGGATGGACTTACCTCTGGAGTGTCACTGTAAGTTAACTTGATTGACTTAAATCCCAGAATGACCCTGTATATTAACTGGATGGACTTATCTCTGGAGTGTCACTGTAAATTAACTGGATTGACTTAAAACCGGAATGGCACTGAATATTAACAAAATTGACTTAACTCCAGAGGAACTTTGCATATTAACTGAATTGACTTAACCCTGGAGTTACACCTAACATTAGCTGGATAGACCTAACCCCAGATTGACACTGAACATAAACTAGAATGATTTAACCATGGACTGACTTTAACCCCAGAATAACACTGAACTGGATTGACTTAAACTCAGAGTGACACTTAACATTAACCGGATTAATTTAACCCCAGAGTGGTACTGCACATTAACTGGATTTATTTAAACCCCAGAGTGACACTGTGCATTAACTGGATTGACTTAGCTCTGCCTTGCTAATGGCTGGTCCCCTTTCTCCTTATCAATAGGGACATACTGTATAAACAAAAGTCAAAGGCACTTGGTCCAATCAGGGCATGCAAATAAAACGACAATCCACAAATCACCAGACACACGTGGTGCTTAATTTTAATTTTTAATTATCATACATTCCAGATGAAAACACTTACAGTGAGCTTTGGCCTACATTTAATGACTTATTGGTTTATGCTAAATGGAACTTACTCGAAAATGATGCATTGTCAAACACAGTAATACTCTGCTTTTCCACAAGACTCACTTCCATCTCAGTCAATACAAAGGTCCATAAAGGATTTTCCAGTTGTTTGTCCAAGAATTCCACTGGCTGGCTTTTTAGAAAAAACCTCCTGAGAAGCTTCATCACTCAGTAAGTAAGGATCTGTGCCGCAGACAGGGATCTCTGACACCAGATCTCTGACACCATCTGTCAGTCACAACCTATTTTGAAAGGCACAAATACAGATCAAATACAGATCCCATGGTACCCTGTCATAATAAAATCCACACACATATTGTCATAGATATGAGCTTAGAATTGGCAGTGAGTTTGGAAGGCTTGCAGATCTTAGCCTGTTTGAAATAACACTGTATATTTTCAGCATGAGACATGCTCGAAATATTCCAGTAAACCAGCCTTTCTGGCAGCTATCACAAGCTACAGTAAAGCACACTTGAATAATAGTTTGTAAATCTGTAGCTACCATATATCTGTATTGATTATAAATAGGATCACATCACATACTTTGCCTCCTTGATGGATATGACACGGTACGGTAGTTGTACATTGAATGTGGATATTTGTCCAAACATATATTGTTTTATACCGAATGGAATTAAGCTAATTGTATTGTACTAAGATATGCTCCTGGTATCAAGACCTGCCTTTTTTTATAAGCATGATGGTTTCCTGTCAGCTGACAAAATACACATTCAAAAATACCCATTTTTTTCACCAGTTAGGAGTTAGACAAAAACTCTGCTGTTGTAATGGAGAAATGAAAGCTGAATGTTATCAATAGATACAGAATTTATCAAATGGAATATTCAGTAGTAAATTAAATGATTGGTGTGACTCAGAAACACGTCATCATTATGTCTCTTTCAAGCACACATTCTTTTCTAATGTTGAGGCAGAATGTCATATAGCTTATAAACTATTTTGAAGCGAGATATAAAGAGTTTACATCTCAGTTTATTCTGCTTGTCCGTTTTACCCCATATTAAATATACATTGCTCAAAAAAATTAAACACATTAGATCTCACTGGGAAAAAAATGATGCTTGATATCTATACAGTACTAATATGGACTGGGTAATGTGTTAGTCCTGAACAAATGGATGCCACATTGTTTGATAGAAATTGAAATTATCAAACTACAGAGGGCTGAATTCAAAGAATCCCCAAAAATCCCACTAGCGTAGGTTTTGGCAATGGGTCTAAAGATCCCATCATCCCATTGGCAATACCTAATGGCAGTCAAGGTGCCATTGTCTAGCCTGTAGAGGTCTGTGCGTCCCTCCATGGATATGCCACCACAGACCATCACTGACCCACCACCAAACCAGTCATGCTGAACAATGTTATAGGCAGCATAACGTTCTCCATGGCTTCTCCAGACTCTTTCATGTCTGTCACATGTGCTCAGGGTGAACTTATTTTCATCTGTGAAAAGCACAGGGTGTCAGTGGCGGACCTGCCAATCGAGGTATTCTATGACACATGTCAATATTTTACGGTGTGGTCTGTTGGGGCAGCAGCATCTCTGCTGGGGACAGAAAGAGACTGAGCAGGCTGATCAGGAGGGCCAGCTCTGATTTAGGATGCCCTCTGGACCCGGTGGAGGGTGTGAGTGACAGTAGAATGTCATCTCTGTTGGATAACATCTACCACCCCATGTATAGTGCAAACTCTGTAGGGTCCAGGTATCACTTTATGCTACCAGTAGGGATACTGACCATAGCAAAATGCAAAACTAGTAAACCTGTTAGACCATTTGGGGTCCTCTTATTGTTGCCCCTCTAGTACACCTGTTGTTAATTTCATTAACAGCAAAGCAGCTGAAACTGATTAACAACCCCCTCTGCTACATAATTGACCAGATAAATATCCCAGAAGTTTAATTGACTTGATGCTGTACTCTAATTTAAAAGTGTTCTTTTAATGTTTTTGAGCAGTATACATAATCTGGACAGAACATGTCTGGTGTAGTCGTAATTTGTACTGTGAAAAAAATGGTCAAAAATGGAAATGAAATTGAGGATATTGATTATTTTATAACTCTCTTCCTCAATGCATTGGGCATTTCAGCAGTTTTAGCCATATTGGGAAACTCAACTAAACCTAGAAAGGCTTGTGTGGAGAATGACCACCAGGGATACTTGTAGAAACTAAGGGCACCCAATTACCTGCCTATATGGAACACCTGCTGTTATCGGTTGTGTTAAATGATCTCTATTATGACCGGGAACTCCCATTGTAACATATTCATTCAACTCTATGAATGGCCAATTCCTGAATTGAAGCCTAGGTTCCCTGGCAGAAGATGCAGAGCAGGGTAGGGACACCCTGAACAGGCTGCTATTGGGCCAAGACATGTTAAATTTGTTCAATTTGGCATCTCTATCCATCAATAGCAAATAATTATTTCTGTGCAGAGCATTAATCCGTAAAATCCAACTAACTGAAGAGAGTCAGACTGAATGTGAAGGGAGAGCACCCAATTCCGTTGGTTTTGGTGGTCAGGAAAAGTGGAGGGAATCAGCCTGGGCCAGGACCTCAAGCGTGGAGGGGGTGCCACATGGCTAACTGCTTGCGAGGGTTATCAAGCATCTGCTGCCAATGCTGAAGACCAGTGTTGTGGGCCTGCAAGCCCAGCTGGCAGTGGCCAAGGGTATCCAGGGTCCCCGGGCTCACTTGGTTGAGAACTTCCAGCTCCAGACTGGATTTGGCCAGCAGCTCGAGGGGGACCTCCAGCATCATCATCTCATTCCAGACTGGATTCATCTTGTGCTTCACATGCCGTGTCTGCTTCTTCTTTAGCTTGGTGGTCTGGTGCTTCAAGGTCAGTTTCACTGATAAGTCTGGGGATAGAGGAGCTGGGTTTTTACCAAAAAAGCATAAACACATAAGAACATCCATCCATTAATCATGGTCACAAAGCATGGTCACGGTGATTATATTAAACGCATGAACATATATCAAACACTACTGGCTGAAGGTGCACACTATACAGAGAAGTAAGGATAAACTGGGGTATACCAATGATGTTTTTCAGTTTGTGTGACTGCAGATCCTTGGCCTTCATGACCACCACACCCAGACGATTGGCTGCGGGGAGGTAGCTGATGGACAGCAGGATCTCCCCCATGGAGGAGCTTGTGTTCTGTGAAAATAAATGTAAGCTACATTCACACACTTAACCTTCTGCATAATAACCCTTCACATTCATACCCAGGTCCAAACCCACAGAATTTACAGGTTTCATACTGATGAGTTACTCAAAAAGGTGCATCTCCACTCTGACTCCAGCCATGTTTCAGAGAGTGACAGATGCTGTCACTGAATCCCCACAGATGAGGAACAACTACAGTGTCAGGTCAGGTCAGGTTGGGGAGCATGCGGGGCATGTCATGCCACTAAATTGCCTTAACACAAGCATATATAGATGTTCAGGTTCCACTCAGTGCATAGTGCTGAAAATGGAGCAAGACGTTATGAGAGAGTGTGGTGTTTGAATGGCAAGAGGGAGAGGATCACGCAGAGGACAAGGACGAAGAGCCCAAGGAAGACAACAGAGTATATATCAGAGGGTCACTGCTGAAATACGGGCAACAGTTGTAGATCATGATCAATCATGGCCTGAGCTTTGATGAAGGTTGGTGGGTGCAGCCTCGGTGGCACAATGTACTGTGGCATCTAATATACAGACATTCAGGACTGAGAGCAGGTAACTGGTCCAACATTTTCATTAGTTCTGTTTTATATGCAACATATCAAATACAATTCTGTAGGTAAGCAGTACAAAGTAAAGTCAGCAACCTCTGGATAACAATTGATGTCCCCATTTGTGTTTTCAGAATACAACCATTCTGGTGGGAGAGGCCCACTTCTGTCACATGAGCAGCAGACGGCAGTTGCAGAGAAAACAATGCCATTAGGCTAAATGAAATCCAGCGTAATATTGCGGAGGACAATGGCAACTGAAAACATTACCTCAGTGAGTCTCTCCACCATTGACATGCACATGACAAAAGCATGCCGTTTCGACGAAACAGCTATACAAGGTTGCATTTGAGAGGAACAGTGAAAGAGTAAAAGAACTAAGACACCAGTATGTACAGGTGAGGAAATTCATATCTACCCTTGACAAGATTTCATAATCAACATGCTCATTCTTGCTCTCTTATTTAAAGTATATATGAATGTTTGTGTTTCTATTTTACAGAAGATAATTGAGTTGGAGGCCAGTGAGATCCAGCACATTTTGCTGTATGTAGATGAAGCAAGATTTAACCTAAACAACTTAAGGTGATGTGGCAGGAACAAAATAGGTCAGAGGGCCACAGTAGATGTCCTGGGTCAGTATGGGGACAACATCACAATGTGCTGCTGCTATTGCTGAACATGGAATCATTCACAATGCAGCCACCATGGGGCCCTGCAACACCAACCAGCTTCTTAAGTTTTTGGATGGGCTCTACAATACTTTTATTCCAGAAAATGCAAGGGGGGCATGCTATATTGTGATTTGCGACAATGTACATTTGCACCATTTAAACCATGTGAGGGAATGGTTTGAACAATATCAACAAATGATGATGGTGTTTCTGCTGCCTTATTCACCATTCCTCAACCCTAGTGAGCAATTCACCTCTGCTTGGAGGTGGAAGGGGTATGATTGTAGGCCCCATGATCAAATGTCATTAGTGGATGCAATGGACGCTGGCCGTGGGGACATCACACCTGAGGCTTGTTGGGCCTGGGTGCCGCATGCCAAACGATTTTCCCCTCTTTGTATCAGAAGAGAAAATATCAGGTGTGATGTAGACATAACGATGTGGCCTAACAGGGACTGGATGCCCCTTGAGGGATTTCACATTACATCTGTGTTCCCCCTGCTCCAAAAGCAGGGGGTATGTAAGACAGTAATTTGATGCAAGTTTATCCATCTATACATATCAATATAAATTTACTATATACTGTAGCATCATGTACTACAGTAAATGTACAATGTTCAGTTCCATATTTTTGTGTATATTTACTTGATTCTATGCCGTAACAGTAATTATCTGTAAATTTACAAATGTTTCACATTACATTTTATTCAGTAGACTTGAATAAGAATTTAATTAAAAGATTTGCTGACTAAGTCTTGATGCACTGGTAAAAGTGTTTTATTCATTTGTTGCAGTTATGAAGTGATTGATCATACAACACAACTAATGTTGTATGCTCTGACACAAGTGCACAACATTTTGATTGTTTTAGTAGTTTCCGCAAAGGTGAGTGGTGAGAATGGCGTTTTCCGATGAGGAAATTGCATGATAGAAACCGAGAAAAATTGTGATTTATAAAATTTAAAGGCAAACACAAATCATACTGTATGGTGTGGGCCAGATATATTAAAATATATCTTATCAAATCTGTAAACTATAAATTATCATTTAATCACTCAAATTAACAATGAACAACAGTAAGAATCAACAAAGCAAATACGTAAAATGTCAAATTTCCTAATGTTCTAGATTAAGTTAAACACAGACATGCTGGTTCCATGCATCAATGGAATGGACAATGTGATGTGTCACAGTGAGAGCCCGTCACCCGTCATTATGCTGGTGATCCAACATGCGCATGGCCAGATCAATCCAAGCACTCCTCACCAGAACCCAGTGCCACAGACAGATTATAGCACTTCACTCTTCAGAAATGCCACTGCTAGTTGGGTCTTACATTTGTTAATAAGAAAACACACTTCTACCTTCCACTGCCTATTCCAGGGTACTATTACACATTAGTATTTATGTATTAGATTAGAAATGGATGGATGGACTGATAGATAGATAGATAGATAGATAGATAGATAGATAGATAGATAGATAGATAGATAGATAGATAGATAGATA
>JAABNY020000019.1:11850015-11875416 GCA_015164015.2 Brevimyrus niger
AAAGAGACGTGGCAGGGTCACTGTGTCTGGGGTCCTGTGGAACACGACGTTCTGGTGAATGCTCTGGGGAGGGTGGACATTCTGCCTTTATGGGGAAATGTCTACTCATATCATTTGCAGAACACTTTTAAACTACAGACAATCCATGTATCATTATTCTACCCTCTGTTCTTGATCAGAGTCACAGGGTCTCCTGAAGGGGCTCGCAGGCAGCATAGTGCTCAGGGTTAGGTTACATTTGACAATGCAGGATTTAGCTAAGCAACTAAGAAAAACAGAACAATACAGCACTGCCCCTGCCCCCGTGGGACCTTAATCTTCTAGGCACATGGCCGAATGACACAATTATTATATAGCTAAACTCAATATTCTCCTCAGTGTATTTTCATGGACAAATGTCTGTGCTGAACTGACATCACACCCAGGGTATTTCCTGTGTAGGCTCCAGACTCACATAACCCTGCCCTGGACAAGTAGTAATGGTAAATGGCAGGGTAAATGATCACTTCTTTTTTGCACAAAAAAGGGAACATATAATTAAAATATTAGAATTCACATACAATATAAATGCTACAATAGAATTCTCTCTTTGGTATAGCAATCTTCAAATATTATTCTTTTATGTCACCAGATGTATATCTCGAGCCAAAGAGCATTTGGGAAATTCGAAAACACGATAATAGACATTTATAAAAAATGATTCGTTTCGTATTTAATCGGCCTACCCGAGTCCTTCCCCTATAATGCATATTTATGACATGGTCTGAAGATGGTCGTAATTTTATTCATGTACTGCAACTGTTAAAAAAAATTTAAAGGAAAAAAAACGTTGCTGTAGTGCAATCTTAGTGTAGTGAACAACTCGAACGTGAATTGGTCTGATAAGGCTTGCGCTACGATCCAGTGACACACAGTCCATGTGCGGACTGTTTGATAACAAAGCGGCGTGCAGCCCCGCCTGTCTGGAGTGGGAGGTGCGGGGAGGAAGAGGACAGTAGAGGAGGAGGAGATGATGATGAGGATGAACGGGGGAGGGGTTTGTTGTGACCGGGAGTATCCTGCTTCCAAGATGGCGGCGTCCATGGAGTTTAGCTTGGAAGATCTGCCTTCGGATCCTTTGCTGCTAATTTTGTCATTTCTTGATTTTCGAGACCTGATCAGGTAGGCACTTGCCTCGGCTTGCCTGGCGTATCTAGTTGCTCGTCGGAGCGGACGCGGCCGTAGGAACTGGTGTTAGCACGGAGCTAAGTACGTGCTGCGTTAGCGCCCCAGCTCCTTTCCTCTTGTTTTGAAACATCTAGGGCGTTTTGATTCATTATGCATGGAACAAGAGGGTTGCTTAAATGTTGTAGCGCGGTGTCCGTGCGGATCGTTGCTATAAATCGAGGCCATGTTTATACTGCTGGCTGGGGAGCCGATCCCTGCGGACTGGTTCATGTCCTCCCCCTGTTCGCTACTAGATACCACACATTCACCCACCATTAACGGCTAAACTAATGACATACCCGGTGCCTGCTGCCTCGTCTTTTAAATGTGATTGTATTTCGTCTCCGCTCACGTCAGTTTGTTTCTGTATATTTATTTGGCCGATCTGCTCCCCTGTTGACTTTACTAGTTGATTTGTATTAGATTGTGTAAAATCGGTATAAAGACACACGGAACTGGGTCTCTAGCCGTATTATAACCCCGTCAGTTGTCGTGAGTGATTACAGTCCTTGCATTTTCACCAAAACGTCTGTGGTTTCACTATGGTCCTCTACTATGTCTCAGCTGCAGTTATGTCAGCCGCCGCCTCCATGGCCTGTCCGGACACAACCCGCTGTGGAAAGGACTCTGTCAGAAATACTGGCTGTTATCCGAGTAAGTGGCCAACCAGTAGTTCTCTTCTGTTTTCTGTGGCCTGTACTACGAAGCCGGGTTACTGGTTTATTGGGGCAACTTGTCCGATTTAAGGTACCACAGTTTAAACGGACTTAGTATTCGTTCACTTAGATTTTGTCCAGACTACCTTAACTGAAATCCGACAAGTTACTACGATAAGCCAGTAACCCCCAGTGATCTTACCTGCATCTGTTTATCTTTTTATTTCTCAGTGGAATACTGGACCAGTCCACTAGGTGGCCTAGTTTTGTGCGAGCAATAACCTTACGAACTTACGAATTTGACTTGATTTAACAGCAGTTAGCACAGTGCAAAGTGAAACCAACTTCTGGGGCCTGTTCTACGAATCGGGGTTACTGGCTTATCGGGGTAACTTATTTAGTCTGATTTAAGGTATTCTGGGCAAAATGTATGTGAACGAATATGAAGTCCATTTAAACTGTGGTATCTTACATTTTCCATTGATTTCTGGTTCCGGCTCAGTACCAGTACTAAAGTGCCAAACTTACTGTGGTACTCCTTTACGTATTTTGAGGTGGGACTTGCAAACATGTTTGTTGTTGATTGATGTTCTGTCATTGAAACATAGAATACAACCACCATCCTGAAAAATTGTATGTACTTACTCAGGAAACAATGATAAAGTTAAAAAAATGAAATTATAATGGATGGGTGGAACAATGAAGAGACCAGGGCTTTAATTGCAATCTGGTCGGGAGAACAGACTCAACAAGATGTTTCTTCAACACATCCTAGCCACCAATTATCATCATATGCAGCCACGACATAACCTTTGATGCTTGCAATGTCGAGTGATTCCCTCAGTGTGCACTTACACTGGATGGATTTGCACACCTCACTCACTTCTGATGAATGCAGGGCATTTATTAGCCATATTTATTAGCCATGTGGGCCTTTTCCATAGTATGGCAAGTACAGGTGTCTGCAGTGACATTAATGAAGCTTCCATTAAATTTCGTTCTAGCATATTTGTAACCTTAATTAATAGTATTTCCTACACCTGTGCTTGTTATACTATTTCATGTCAGTTTAGCTGCCATTAAACAGGCCCATCAGTTATATGAAACCATGTGACGGTACATTTAAGTCAAGATGTCTCAGCAAAAAAAAAGACCTAAGAAAACTTTTCTGGAGATGTTCAAGACATTATCATATAGTTTTAGTAAAAAATGTATCAATTTTGAAATATAGGTTTTTTTTGTTGTTATTTTAATTGTTTTTTACATAGTAATTATTTATATGGGGATGGCATATTACAGAGCGGACATTAGTTTTAAAACAATATACAGACCACTTCTATGCAGTTTATATTAAGGAAAAAATATCCAGTCAAAGTCATAACCCCCCCCCCCCCCAAAAAAAAAAAGTCTAATATATAATTAATTTGTGTTAAATACAATCATTTGTAATACAAATGCATGCACTATTTGGTGATGCTCATGTCAGCTTGAGATACAGTGCTGTAAAGTGCTGTATGTAGATAGTAATATAATAATAATAATAAAAGATTATATGATACATACTGTTTTAAGATTTTTTAATTGTATTTGGAAGTGTTTTATAAGCATAGAACGGTAAAATATGATATATATTTTACTAAGACAAACATTTGACTAACTGATGTTAATTAAGAATCATATGTACCTGTTCCAAATTATCTACAAATTTGACTTAAAGACAGATGTAGGGAATGGATCTCATTCTGCTTGTATATCTGCTCCTAATTGTTAATATTCTTTTCTTTAGTGCACATATATATTATTTCATACATTTTTTTATGCTTCTTTCCTTACTGTAATTATTTTTATCCCTTTTTCTTCTGTATACCTTTTTGCTAGCAAACCAAATGGATTTCCCTCCGCCAAGGGAATCAGTTAATGTCACGCCTGTCATTTCAAGTAAACTGTTATGACTATTATTATAATGTTGATAAACACCAACATGTTAGTAGTATATTTAATATTCTGCCATTGTACCTTTTATGTTAACAAGGTCAAACAAGACTCAGAAAGGTCAGAGCTGGAGGGATCTCTTCCAGGAGTTTTACGGCAACATGGGCCGTTACATTGATCATTACAGTAAATTGAAGAAGGCCTGGGAGCAGCTGAAGACATACCTCAGCCAAAAGTGCCCCAGAATGATCACCTCTCTGAAAGGTACCTCAGCTAGGCTTCCGACACCCCTTCTAGGGCTATTCTGGCAGTACAGTATGTAATACTCTTCTGTAACATTGTTCATATTGGTTTGTAATAATTAAATAATTGGTAAATTATCACTTTCCAGCAGGATGTAGCTAGATTTTTAATGCTACATATTTTGAATACTTTATTTAAGTAGTTGCTGACAGCTAAATTACAGGTCATCTTGGCAGCTGTGGTCCCCCTAATACTGCCGTGTCCCCGTCACAGTGTGACCTGACTCTTGACTCTCACACTGATCTCACACCCAGCCTGACGCTAAACATAAACTCCGTCCTGCTACACAGCCATACTTTAGCCTGTGCAATTAACCTGCTGCTACTCGGATGTGCAATATTCATCTGGTAATTTACCTGTATTGCTACACGTAACAGTGTTTATTCTATTTATATATACATTGTATTTATGTTTCTCATGTATATATTATGGTGTACATAGCACAGAGTCTCTCTTATAATTTTATTTCAGTTCTTATATCTGATTTTTAAATTTTTATTTATTTATTTTTTCATACGCGTTCTTGTCCTGTGTCTCTGTGTGACCGTTTAGTAGTAACATGAGCAATTTACTCTGGGATCAATGAAGTTTTTCCTGATTCTGATTCTGATTGGTGTTATTGGGCTTCCCTGTCAACAGAGGGCGCAAGTGAGGAGGACCTGGATGCTGTGGAAGCACAGATTGGCTGCAAATTGCCCAATGATTACCGCTGTTCCTTCCGAATACATAACGGACAAAAGCTGGTGGTTCCTGGGTATGAAAGAACTGATGCAATACTAAATTTATTTGTGTGTGGTCCAGCTTACTGTTGAGTGTACTTCTCATTAATTTACTGTTAATTAGTATGCACAATTTACTATCAGACTTAACGTATTCCATCATTCTCTTCTACTTGCAGTTGATTCCGGGTGTACAGTTTACTGTAGGTGTACTGCTTGATGTTTGTTAGCATGCTGCTAATTTATGTTTACTGTTTACAGATTGATGGGCAGCATGGCCCTGTCCAACCACTATCGCTCCGAGGATCTGCTGGATATCGAGACGGCAGCGGGCGGCTTCCAGCAACGCAAAGGGATGCGGCAGTGTCTGCCTCTCACCTTTTGTTTCCACACAGGTCTGAGCCAGTATATGGCCCTGGACAGCATGGAGGGGCGCAGCCGCGGCGAGATCTTCTACCAGTGCCCTGTGAGTGCTCCCTACCGGTGTGCCCTCACGCTCGTCCCGTTAGCTGCCCAAAGCCAGCAAAAAGCCTCGTGGTGCTGGCGAGGGACTTGATTTCAGTTTAAAATCTCTCAACCTCTTGGAGGCTTACAATTTATTGCTCGCTCGCCTCGCGCCTCCATCTTGGTTCATTGTCAGTCATGGTAATGGAGTTCTCCTGGCACATCCAAGCAAGAAAGTCAACTCAAGTAGTATTCTCACATCAGTCGTATCTTGTACACTGCATACGGTGATGTGAAATAATGTCATATAAAACATTATATAAAAGCACAATAAAATTAAATAAACACGTAAGATATATAAAAAAAAAATGAATATTATCGGATGTGACCCATACACATTGAATGCAAAACACTAACACAAAGGAAGCTGACTAACATTTTGGAGGTTTAATTTCTTTATTTCTGGCTGGATATGAGAACTGTAAAGAGAAAATGCAGATAAAATATTGTAGTCTATTCATGGGTAAGTACAAGTATAAATCTCATGCTTATTCATCTTATATTATATTCATATATCTTTATATTATATATCTTGTATATAATATTCATATTGTTTATCGCTATTTTTTTTGTTGTGTAATGGTAACATTAACCAGTTTTGTTATTACTATTGTGGTTTGATCTCGCATAAGTGAATGTGTTTTAAAGGTAAATTGCTGATTGATTAATTTTGTTGTTTATTTATTTTTTTGTCCTTGGATCTGTGGAACTGAACACATTGAAACACTAGTCATTTTGTCGTTATTTTTACCATTGACAAAGTGAACTCCACAATCCTAAACAATCCTTTACCCTTCTCACAAACACTGCTGTTGTTACAGCCAACAACAGGCGGTATACAGGGAGAATCTCACCAGACGGGAAACTATGCACCAATATGGCGGATGAGTTAGGGCACTTTCAGTACAGTTACATTCCTGTCGGGGAGTGTCAAATAAATAAAGCTCCGTATCCCATTGTGAAACTGCATTGAAATGTGACTTTTCTCTCCTGTTTCATAGGATCAAATGGCACAAGATCCTTCTGCAATTGACATGTTCATTACAGGTGAGCTGTGAATTTCAATGTGGTTCTTTTTTCATTACTATGGTTTAGGTATTGGGGTATCACAGTGGTTAACACTGTCGCCTCACAACACTGGGCCCAGGGTTTGAGTCTCCACACTGTCTCCATGTGTGTGGAGTTTGCTTGTTCTCCCCATATTATTGTGGGTTTTCCTCAAGACACTACGGTTTCCCCCCACAGTCCAAACACATTCCAAGGTGAACTGGAGTTGGATTGTCCATAGGCATGAATACTGTGTATTCCAGGCTAGACTGAATAGGACAAGCATGTACAATGGGTGGTTGGATGTTCATGTTGTCAGGGAGGCATAGTATTTCATGGGTTTTTTTTTAACGATGCAAGAACACTCATTAAAGATTCCGTCCCTGTGTGCAGGTCTAGCAGGTGTGTGACACCTGAACTGGTGTCTGTGTGGTGATTGGCTGCTTCTGTCCCTGCATCCTAGGGTCCAGCTTTACGGAGTGGTTTACCTCGTACGTTCACAATGTGGTAACAGAAGAGTACCCCATCATCCGGGACCAAATCTTCAGGTATGACTGGTTTTCTGGGGCACGCCACTTGCATAGTATGTTCCTGTTCGCTCTTAGGCAACCTCATGTGCCATGTGACTCGCCTCACACCTGTTCTTCCTGAATAAATGCTTCTCCTTATATCCCATATGAAGCTGTCCCAAGCACACTAAAGACTGACTTTCCATGAAGTCATTGACAATGTTTTTTCACAGCTCACTGCGTGTTTTTAAGCGTGTTCAGTCATTTCACTGAGCAGAACAGTTCTTTGCTAGTACAGGTACATGTAACATACAGATGGAACTGAGGCTTTCAGATTAATTTTGTCCTGCAACCTCTTGGAATTTCTCCCTCTGTGTCCTCAGGTACATCCACGATAAGGACTGCGTGGCCACCACAGGGGACATCAAAGTGTCCGTATCTACCTCCTTCCTGCCCGAGCTCAGCTCTGTACACCCCCCACACTTCTTCTTCACCTACAGGATTAGGTAAAATGGGGGCTGCCACTTAAGGTTCCCTGCTGATTGCTAACCCATAAATAACCCTAACACTAGTTTGGACAGTAATGGCAATCCTAACCATAACCCTAACCGAGACTGAAAAACAATGCCTAAACCTAGGACAAGCCCTTAATACAAATGCTGATGTGATTTGTGGGATGTCTGAGCGGTCAGAGATTCACATTGGTGTGGTTTCTGTATGAAAATGTTCTGTAAAATGTTGAATATTAGTTACTATGAAGACAGCAAGAAGTGCAGATGGAGAATGGGGTGCGGCTCAGTGGGTTAATCCTGCGTTCGATTATCTCTCTCCAAGGCGGAAGTCGTATAAAAACGTCATGAAAAACATCAGATTTTTACCAGACTTGTTAGTTTTTCTTGTTTGTTTGTGGTTTGTTTACCTCTCGAAAAAAAGAATTTCACTACAAAAATATTATAAAGCTTTTAATGTGGTTTGACTAGTTCATGTTTCTTGTTTGTTTGTCTCTCGGAAAAAAAGAATCTCGCTCCAAATCTGCTAAAATATAAAGCAACAACACACAGCAGCGTGTTCGTGGAGGCAGCCGTGTTTGTTCCGAGATGTGTAGCTCAAACGGGAGATTGGTCTGATGTGACGCCACGCACCTCAGAATTTACGACTTTGGAGAGGTAATCGAACGCACCGTAAGCCTCCGTGACTGTGTTTCAAATATCGCTAGTTCAAGCCCCGACCTCTGCAGAACAGTCACATGTCTGCGGGCCCTTGAGCGAGGCCCTTAACCCCCAGCTTCAGGGGTGCTGTTTGGTGACGTACACGGTATGTCTCATGGAAAGCAAGGAGAAAGTGAGGAGAAGAATTCCAGCACGTGTGCTCATACAGGCGCTCATCCAAACCCTTAAAATGAGGCTGGCTGGTCAATGACAGGGCTGCAGTTGGATATAGTTTTGCTTCTCATAGCAAACATCTGGCTTTTCAGTGTTTTGGGGGTTTTAGTGAGTGCAGAGATGGGACCCTGGGGATGTCCAGGTAGCAAATGCAGATTCCTCATCAGAGATGGAGACGGAGGGCAGCTTGCTGACACGGGTTTCCACGTTTCCCCAGAATCGAGATGGCAAAGAATGCCCATCCGGAAAACATCTGCCAGCTGGACACACGATACTGGAAAATCACCAATGCCAATGGCAATGTGGAGGAAGTTCGGGGGCCTGGCGTTGTGGGTAGGGAACAGCTCCAATTTGGCACCAGAGATATAATGCATGTTTTTTTTTTTTAATCTTTACTGGTAGTTGAGTTCAAATTAAATCCAGGCCTTACTGTACAATACATGACTTGACTCAGATAAAAATGTAGAATCTGTCATGTTTGTCCAAGCATAAGGAGTTTTGTGCCTGCTTGGTAAATACGTGAGACACAGCGTGCCGTATCATGTGGTATGCCGTATCATGTGGTATGCCGTATCATGTGGTATCGTATGCAGGTGAGTTCCCGGTGATGTCACCAGGGAAGGTGCATGAGTACGCCAGCTGCACCACCTTCTCCACCACCTCTGAGCACATGGAGGGCCACTACACCTTTCACCGGCTGAAGAACAAAGAGGAGGAGTTCAACGTCACCATCCCTCGCTTCCACATGGTCTGCCCCCCGTTCCGTGTGTCCGCTGTGCGGGCGGTAAGTGTCCCAGGAAGGAGTTCTTGTTGTGTGTGTTTTTGTCTGTCTCTGTGTATCAGTGTCTGTCCTGACGTAGCCTGTCAGCTGGTCTTCCACACATAACTCCCCATGCTCCGCAGACCCTCGTCTTCCTTCCAGCGCTTGATCTCTCTGCCCTGTTTAGATGTTTCATCAGCAAGGCTCTGCTTCTCCCACCTCTCCCCAGCAGGGCTCCACAAGCAGCCTCTTGGGGCCCCCCTTCGACGAAAACTCGTCAGACGCGGACGACTATGAGGAGGGGCAGGGCCTGAACATCCCGCCGCCAAGTGGCCGCTGCCCACGGCATATCTGACACGGCTCTCCAGAGCAGGAGCGGGGTGGTGGGGGAGGGGGTAAGGGGCCTGAGAACCTCTTCCTTCGCTGTTATTGATTAGTAAGCCTTTTGATTAATAAACTTTCTTCCTGTGTTATAAGAATGGACATCCTGGGACCACTGACCCTGTGGACATTTTTTTTTGCCCGGTGGCCTCTTCACTTGATGTTTTTCTTCAGTTTACTCCGTATTTTTCCAGAGCATCAGAAGCGCTGTGCATTGCCACTGAAATTCTTGTACTTAAGTATTAAGAATCAGTGTACAGTAGTGGATCCAAGGCAGTCTAGATCATTCTTATATAACTGAAGTGAAAATGCTGACAGGAGTGATTTCCAGGGGTTTAAAATTTTCTGCACGGAGTCTTTTGTGCCGCCAGGATGTTGCCGTGGTGATTAACGAGTGCACGCTTGTCATTGGCAGTTATACGGACCAGTCGGAGTCCTGTCTCAAAGCCCATCTTAGGGTAACATTCTCCATGGAATAGATGTTAATGGGGATGCTTTGTGAGCCTGGCAGGAGAGCACTGCAGAAAGGGACTGTAGCTCTCACTGGCTGCCTACCCCCTCTTGTGATGGTGTGATAACATGTTTTATAAGCTGTGCACAGGACCCATCCAGCTTCCCTGCCCACAAAATCTACTGATTTACATAGCCTTCACCCCCTTTCCCACCCCACTTGGCCCCTCTAGCCCAACTCACTACACATAACTAATCGTTTCTATGGTGTGTCGACCATGGTGATGTTTTCAGTCTGAAATTCAGCAATGACAGTCTGTCCACTAAAAGTCTCCATGGGTACCGAGAGCAGGCCAGGAGGGGGGAGGGGGGAGGGGGGGTGTGACCCGGGGCATAAGAGAATCTACCAAACCTTGAAACATGCAGATTCCGGGGGTAAAGTATCAACATCATCGACAGAATGACAGTAGGGGCAGAGAAATCCTGATCTTTTGATGGAGTAACTGAATGATGAGTCACTTCAGGAGCTTGTTGGTGTCAGTCAGGTGCCAATGGAACCATCTTCTGTAAAAGGTGCTTGACTGTGATCCATACAGCTCAAGGTCAGGCTCCCCTGGGAAGCATTAGCTCTTCACGTGCTCCAGAACGACAGGGGCAGCAGGGTCATTTTGAGTTGGGGCAGAGAAAACTAGAAACATGGGGAAAAAAAACATCGTGGGGGTCAATTCTTAAAATTTAGGACGTACTTTTTGTCTCTAGTTGTTCGCCAAGAATTTCCTTTGTGATCTCTACAATTTATTGATTATATATATGAGATTATTCAGTGGTTGTTTGAGTATTGTGATTAATTTGCCAGACATGCCTGTTGCAGGCTAAGTACTCTTTCACAGTGTAGGAAAAGTGATCTTTAAGAGGCTGACATTTATTTTCTTTAAAGCTGTGCAATAGCATTAGGCCAATCTGTTTTTACCTTCTCGTTTGATTTATATTAAGATACTTTGTTAATGCTTTTTTTATATAATGTTTGATTTGGTTTTATGGTCATTAAAATAAAAAGATGCTGTATGTTTAAATCCTCAAATGTTTATGTTGCTGGTAATATTAAGCTGATTTGTACAGTTTCCTCTCTGTGTTGGCATAGCAAAAAGAAGATTATGAAAGTTTTTGAGTATGTTGGTGTTTTCAGAGTTATTTGTGTTCAGTTCAGACCATTTTCGGTTTTAACCTGAGCATGATTTTTTTCTGTTTTGTCATGTTTTAGTTTAAATCACAGAAGGGATTTGAATAAATATGGAAGACAAATTGTTTTTTTTTTGAGCAGATATAGTAGTTCCTCCCACAGCTGAAAGTCATGGAGTCCATGTGAATGTGAATAGGTAGCTCTAAATTGCCTTCTGACACACATACACAAGCGCGCACTTATTTTTATTCACATTTTTATTGGCACCATCCATTCATTTCTATGGGAAAACCCTAATTCCAGCTATGATAACCTTAACCCATACCCAGCCCTAATCAAGCAAAATACTAGTTTTGACATTTTTAGTTTTCTGATTTCAGTCATGTTTTTTATATATAAAATATATTAAATAGATTTTTCCCTTTTGCGGACAGAAAAATAATTCCCACGTCAAAATAATGTTTTTGCCCCACAATCTAAACAAACATAGAAAATACATACATACATCGGTATCGGGGAATACGGGGTTAAATTACAGGTAAGGCAGGCAAAACGCAGACGGACAATACAATGACCGGCCTGGGGAAACAAACTGAAACATGGAGGAAATACAGAAGACTAATGATAGCTAGAAACAGCCTATCACATGGGGATTCCACACGTGATTAACGAGGGGGCGTGGCACACCGAAGGAGCAGACGATTGGGGCAGGGCACATTGTTTGGATGCATTTATTTTCTTACTTTTTAAATTACTGTTTTGATAAATGTGCTTAGATGTGATTAGTACAGTATATGCTCTTCCTGTTTTAACCCGTTCATTTTGTGTTTAAATGCTAAAAAAAACATATTTAGGTGTAATTTTTTGGGGCAGGGAACCAATTAATTGGTTTTCCATTATTTCTTATGGGGAAAATTCGATCAGAACTCAAACGTTTTAGGATTCGATCCAAAGTTCTGAACGGATTAAGTTCGAGTTCCGAGGTACTACATATATATAATGAGAGAGAGGGAAGGCTAGCTCTATGTTATTCTAATCATCTGAAAGCTGTGGCCTGTACAAGAAGCGGGGTTACTGGCTTAGTTAAAATGGACTTAATATTCGTTCACTTACATTTTGTCCAGACTACCTTAAATCTGATAAGTTACCCAGATAAGCCAGTAACCCAGCTTCGCAGTACGGGCCCCTGATGTTGACTAGTGTGCGTCCTTTTCGTTGGTTTTGTGTTGATCTAATATTTTCCTAGCTGCTCAAGCACTCAGGAGACAAGAGAACAAATCTCCGCCCCACGTTGTCTGGTGGGCAGCCGACCAAAAACGCGGGATTCTCCATTAAAATGTCATTCATCGTACTATGACAGAGAGCTTGTTGTAATAAGAGCTGGGTGCTTGCTTTGCGAGACACGTTTTTTATGTCTTTTCCGGCCAAATGCCAGCGGTTGACGCGTTATGATACTGTTGTCTTGTTTGCCGGGTACATGCATTTGTCCAGATGATGCCCACTCACTATTAGACTGTCCTGCAGTATCTCATTTGGCTGGGTGAAGGTGGGGTTTGGATGAAGAGCACTGATTACAGTAACGCGGATTTGACTCCCATCGCTGAATCGGTGAGTAACGTCTTTTTAAATTAAGTCTTTTCATTTTCACTAGAACGCGATTTGCTTTAGAGCGATCGTTTATTTTGGTCATTATTTATGGGCGATGTGAAAACGAATATTAAGTACTTATTTGAGTCTATGTGTGCTTATGAGCTGTCTCAACCATTGTCATAAACTTCTTAGAGAAATTAAACTCGTAAACTTGCAGAAAAAATCCCCACGAAATGTTCTCCCAACACAAAATGTTCTCTCAAGTCTTCTGCTGGTTTGCTTATTTAAAGTCTAATTGTGGAAATGGGGGTTCAAATGAATATTTTTGCATTTTGTGCAGGATAGCCCCATTTTTAATCATTATGCTTAATGAAAATAGTTTGAGTGACAGATAAGCTTAGGGAGCCATATGTTTGAATCAACTGATAAGCAGGGGTTGAGACTTTGTTTGAACTCATAACTGTTTGAAAATCCATCGTTAAAAAAAACTTTATTTTTTAAAATACTGCTGTAAGTCTGGAGGAACCACTACACAATGAAATTCCTGCGTGTATTCCTCATACTCTCCATTGCTGTTTTTGCTCTAGGTAAGTAATAACATTTCTAAAATATTCATGACTAAGTAGTATATGAAACCAAAGCATCGATATTGGTATGATTTTGTGATTGCCAAATTAGAAAATTATTTACCTTTAGTTTAAGGTGTATTATAGCTATTTGTTGCTTGCTTGGAGAATGTTATGACGTTGTTAAAATGTACTGTATCTACAATGTCAAAAATGTGACATTCTCCTCAAATATCCCTAACAAAATAGATTTTTAATTGTATAGTAACCCAATTCCTGCCTGAATCAATGTTGTAACAAAGTCAAATAGTGCTACCAAATGCCTTGCAATACCGGTCCAGTATGCGATACACAAGTCAGTCTCAGGGGCTCTTTGGTGTCCCCAGGTTTGGCTCTCCGGTGCTATTCCTGCTCGGACCACTCTGACCGCTGCATTCAGAACTGCACATTTGAGGACGCCTGTCTGTCCCTGGGCGAGCGAGGTGGGCTTTATACAGTGACTCTCAGTGCATCTGGTGAGCAGGTGACCGGCGCATTGGCTTAAGAGTGTCTCCTTTAACACAGGTGGTACGACCATCCGGCGCTGCATCCGGTACACCAACTGCAACCCAGTCCGACTGGCTCAGATGTTTCCAACGTCGTCTGGCTTAGCCTACAGATGCTGTAGCAACAACCTGTGCAACAGCAGCCCCGCCAACGCCCAGAGGGCAGGCCTGCTCGCTGTACTGCTGCCCCTGCTGCTCTTCTGGTGCTGTGTGCTCTAAGCTTTTCAGAGGAGAGTTCAGCTTCCTTAACCATGATCACCGAATGGCAGGACATTTAAGCGCTAACCTACTCACCTTATTCCTTCATAATTATAACCTGAAATCAGTTCCGTGAGTGAAGTCCTTGAAATTTGAGAGCAGAGTGCCTTGTGGTTAAAAGATGTACACACAGATGAGCCAAAACATCATGGCCACCCCTATGTGATGTGAGTAATGTTGAGTATCATGTGAAAATGTGAGTAATGTTGAGTATCATGTAAAAATGTGAGTAATGTTGAGTATCGTAAAAATGGAGCATGTCAGGGGATGTATTATGCAGTTAGTGAACATTTGGTACTTGTAGTTAACATGTTGAATGCAGAAGAAATGGACAAAGATAAAGACATTACTCCGCTGACCATCATTTAAAATTATCTGCAATTTGAGCCAGAGGCCTCCTGTTTGTTTGTACCAGACAGGACAGTCTTCATTCACACCTCACATTGACAGGTCTGAGTTCATGGTTCATGGTTCATCCCTCCTCAGACTATTCTCACCATGGCTGACTGAGCTCTAAGCCTTGCCATTTCAGGGATTCGCTGACCCAGTCGTTTCGCCATATTGCTTTTAGCCACTCAGGTCATTCTCCCTGTCAATTTCTTCTGTATTCAACACGTCAAACCACTGGTACCAAATGTTGCCTTGCCGTGAAATTTCTCAGCCCTTCACAACCACTATTTCTATGATATAGACAACATTATTTGCTTCACATGGGGGTGGTCATAATGTTTTGGCTCATTGGTGCATATTTCTAAGTACTTGTCATTGTAATAATGACCTACTTCTAGGTACATATATAAAATGTAGGTGTCCCTTTTTGCCAGTGTGTATAAATGGATTTAAACATGTTAATATCTTTTAAGTTTGATTGCAGGGGTCTTTATTTGGTTTGTGGCGGCTCCCAGACTGAACCATTAGCAAGCTGCTTGTTTCTGCTGTAGCACTTGCAGGATGCTCATGTGTGCCTGTAAATGAAGTCACTGTATTCATTTGAAATATGACCATGATCGCTGTGCTACTACTAAATAGGGATGCTCGTGGCAAACTGGCGGATCTCACTTAGGCTCACTGCTGCGAGTGAGAGCTCTCAGAATCAAGCAGCGATTAAGGATCCAGGCACCGCGTCGATCTGATTTATTCCCGAGGACAAACAGTGGCGTCTCCGTTGGCGTGAAAGCTCCGTATTCTGCATTGTCCGTCACGCATAGCGCACAAAGGCCGGGAAAGGCTGCATGGCACGGCAGCGCTGCAGTGAAAGCTATGACAAGTCCAAATGAGTGGGGGGGGGGATCTCAATGGTGCCACTGTGCTACACGCGGTGCGCACGCACTGGACGAACCATTACACAATCGCAGCCAGTGGGAGCCGCGTGCCAGTGTCCTCAGCAGGGGCTTCTGCGAAACACCCGCTTGACATGGCATCTCCACCTCCTTTTCGAAGACTCCATTCAGCCAGTTGAAGATCTTCTTAGTTGCCATTACTTACAGGGTTGCTGCACAGATTTTAACATCAAAATTAAGACTTTTTAAGACCTTCCAAAGACCTCAAAAGGTTGAAAAAATACCATTTTCACGATCAAAAAAAAAAACAGCTCTTGCTATTTTAAATGTACTTCATATATACATGAACTGCACAACGATTTTAAAAGATCCACTTGTTACCACTTGTGACCCTGTGCACATTGTGAGGTGTGCGGTTTCACAGAGGCATACAAATTTAAACCCTAAAGCTCAAATAAACTGTACTCCATGTCAAAAAATTAAGTTGGCAAACTTAGAGGCTGCTTAATCTGTGTATGCATAGTAGTACAAATTTCACAAATGTTCCAATCTCAGTTGAGGTTCAGTGCTTCAGATGAAGGTCTACTTGTTTAGATTTAATTGATTTGTTTACATTTTCATCAAACACAGTTACAAAGCTGTCATCATTCACAGCTGACCTCGGCTCACGTTGGTCGAATGGTGCAATCCCAAACCTAGATATATACGCGGTCTTATTCCTCCTGCATTTGAATGAGTTTCCTATGTCTGAATCCAGGAACATCACCTAAAACACTGTGTGTATTTCACTACTGGATTTGTATGAATGTTGGCGGCTCACCATGTATAGAGACTGCGATGTGTCTCGACCCTCTGAATACCCATACTACCCAATTTATAGGTCTTCTTGCACTACGAGCATTTAAAACCATGTGGGTCGGTAGAGTGTTGTAACCAACCTGCATATTGGTCATCGTCTGTCAAATTTTCATTAAATTTGCATTTCCCCACGTTGACAACATGGCGTGAACTACAATGGTAACGTTGGCTAGTTTAGGCCAAACCTGCGAAATGAAAAAGAACTTGCGCAGGCTATATACATATATATATATACACACACACACACACACACACACCTTTACCAACCATAGATATCAAAATATCCTAGATCAACAGATTGGCAATTCTAAAATAATTTTTAAGGATCCACGGGAACCCTGACTTAGATCTCTAGCATAACTGTGGACTTGTATTTTTATGGTTGAAATTGTGTCAGCAAGTCCAGGGCAAGAAAATGCTAGTTTCAAAAATTGCTGAATTGTACACAAGTTTACACTGACTTATATATTGTATTTGAAATCAAGTGAAATTAACAGTGCTGTTGACAGGTTATGTTGATACATTATCTGCATACAGTACATAACCAGGGGTTTGTGTGGCTTTTATAATTACAGAAAAACTAACTGTATTGCTAATGAATGCTGGCAATTTTCAACCAGTTTTCAATATCACACATTTATTTTTATAATGTGCCAAATGAGTAACAATGTAATAATACATTGTACAGCTACTTGTCACGAAATTTGTAGCATCATTGTAACCTGTACAATAAAAGATTCATAGAAACAGGTATTGCCAGATGTCTCAGAACCCTAAAGGCAGGTTAAGAAAGTTTTGTTTTCTAAATTCCTGCCTTAGATTGCACAATCAGCTGGGAAACCTCCGGAAATAGTTACTCTGACTTTCCAACAAGCCATGACCTTTTTAGGGAGACAATCCAGCCATTTGATGCCATATTTATGGCTGTTGATGAAGCAAACAGATGGAAAATGAACAATTGCACAACAGACAATAAGATTTCTAGAGAGAAATGTGCAGTTCCAGCCCATTATAAAATGGCAGCGCATACCTACATGTTTGACCACTTATTCAGAGGGCACACGGTGTTCCATGACATCGCTGGTGTGTCAGTCTTACATATCACTCAAATCACACATCTCTGGCATCTCCTGGAAAGGGTAAGATTTTGGTCCTAACACTTTTCCTAGCTTTCCTGTATGTGATAATATTTCCCACAAAACAGGCTGGGCCTCGCAATATTACGCTTCTTTAAATGGCATAACACATTATACTGTCAACATAGGAAACATAAACACTCACTGGAAAAAAACTGCTCAGAAAAGGAACAGCACTGTTTCTGGTGTATGTACATTTGTTTCCCCCCCTTTGTATTTTCTTTCTCCGTTGCTCAGTCTCCCTCCATTTCAGTCCCCCTGCTGACCTCTTCCAGTGGGATCTGTTTCTTTGCCTCCCTCCCCGCCATGCTGTCTTTCTCTTCTCCTTCCTCCACATGGCTGTACCAGGGCTGGGAGGCGGTGCTTTCACGTGCCCTGCCCCCTCTCCGGTAGCCACCCCTGCCGGCCCGGACCAGTCCCCAGCCCTGGAGCTGGGCCCCGGACGTGCCCCCATCCTGCACTCCCCGGGTCTGGTCCAGCTCCTTGGCACTGAGGGAAGACATCCGGACAGGAATCGTGTTCCCGAACTTGGAGTAATCTACAGAGTAGCGGCCATCCTCTTCTGTTATGATAGACACGAAGCGCCGCCCCCACAGGATCTCCTCCGGGGTGTAGGATGTACGCGCCTGCATGGTGATGCCTGTTGTCTCCACCACCCCTGTCAATCAAGGAAGAACACTGGGCCCTTAATCTCCTCCTGAGTGCCACACAAAAATGCCTGATACTTCACAGGTCTGTTCGACCAACAGAATTGAAAGCATAATTAAGTATAATATTCCAAATAGATGCAATGATTCTGTTAACTCCAACAGCAAAACATTACTACCTTCTCAATGCATTATTAAGAAGAACTTCAACCATTTAATCTTAAGAGTACGACGCCCCTAAGAGGTCAGGCTGGGAAAATATTTTTTGAAATAGTTCCACGTTCCCTCTCAATACTTTTACATTACAACATTGCACACCATGTAACTTTAATGTGCATTTATATGTATTTATTAATAATTACACTGTGTCTATTCACCGACAATGACTGCAAGCGAAACAGCTGGGCTAATGAACATGAATGAACTGCACACAAACATTGAAATATTAGACTTGGACCGTAAAGAAATCTGAAAAATCAATGGGTGTTCCAGCCAGATATTGCAGCCAGAAAACTGAATACAAAGCTAAATTTACTGCAGTATCATAGCTAGGGTTTAAATCCAAACCCATTGTCAGGTATCTCCCTTTCAATGCGTGTGTGTGCACTTCATGTGCAATAGGCCAGCTGTTTTGCTTAGAGTGACTGGTGGACACATTGCAAATATTATTAAATACGTATAAATGCACATAATATGAAAGTTACATGGCATGCATTGTCCCCCATATTTTAATGCTTAAAGCGCACTTTACAGGACACATCTAAATGGACTGCATTTATATAGCGCTTTTCTACTCTTCCAAGTACTCAAAGCGCTTTACAATTTATGCCTCACATTCACCCATCCACACACCAGTGGTAGAGGCTGCCATGCAAGCCATCTGTATTATTTCGGTTTATTCTTGCCGACACGTTGCAGCAAGCAAGAAGTGGGCAAGTGTTCTAGGATCGCATAAGTTTTGCATAAGGATCACATAAATGCTTCGCAGCCCAATGCAATGGCGCGATTGTGTCTGTACCGTTTAACGTTTTAATACCATAAACATCTCTGTGCCAGGCAAATATCAACTTCCCAGTACACGTCAGGTACCCCACTATATATAAAAGGTGACATTGTCCTGGCCGAGACTGACTTAATGCTTTAAAAATCAGATGGAAACAAGGCATGTCATACTATAGTGCATAATGGTGTGAATGAGAAGCTAGGTTTCCGTGTCACTTTTTCTATATAGTTGGGTACCTGACGTGTACTGAGAAGTTGATACTTGCCTGGCACAGAGAGGTTTATGGTATTAAAACGGACATGGAAACCTGTCCTCTCATGCACACCTTTGTGCACTACAGTATGACATGCCTTGTTTCCATCTGATTTACAACACCATAATAGATTTACCTAATAAACACACATTAATCAGTATAATTGCAGGGATTACAGGTTAAATAAGGATCATTATGGGTTAAGAGAATTCAGACATGGATTGCATGTGACGATAAAAAGATGTCAATGCCTTTGCTGTTGGGTTTGTCAAGCTCACTAAAGTCCTGTGGGATGATACCCAAACAATTCAGCGCAACCCTGAAGCCCCGCAGGCAGCTAGTGCAGCATGCTCGTGGCAAGCTTTTCACGCCCTGTTGAGTCCATGACAGATGATGCTGTTCTAGGGGTAAAAAGGAATCCAATGCAATATTGAGAAGGCGTCCCTAATGTTTATATTCCAAGTGTGTTTCTGTCAATAACTGCTATAAACCGTTGGACCAGATAGGCCTTGATAGAAAGACATTCATGAGGAAAAGTGTCCATATTTTAGTTGAATGTGAATGTGTAATGTTACTCCAGGTCTGAAACCAATATTAAAAATATTTCAAACCCATTAAATCTATGCAAAAATAATGACATTAAAACAATAATTTCATTCACTCTCATGCTGCAATGAATGCAGAGGACAGGATCAGCTCACCCTCCAGGATGACAATGACCTCCAAGTTCTCATTGGGCAGCGACTGAGCAGACAGATCATAGAGGGGACTGTCGCGCTCAATGGTATGGCTGATGATGAGAGGCGAGACCAGGAAAATGCCATTACTGCGAAGGGGGTTCTCCACCTGGATATCCAGCTGACACACAGGGATCACCTCCCCCTCAGCCGTCACTGTCTTGCGGATCACCTGCCGGGGCGAGCCAAGAGCGGTACAAACAGGCTTTCAGATAGGCACCAGTGCCACTAGACTAATGAGTGATCAGGAACAAGGTCAAGTTAGCAAGGGAACAAAGGCTATGTCAGAAAAGCCAGTCAAATAAGAACTAGGGTTCTGCCAAGCAACTAAAAAATATAAGGAAAAGAGCATCCCAGTATTGTCGAGACACCATAAACAAGGCAGAGAGCAGATCAGGGGTAGGATGAATTAGCTGAGGTCCATCCCAGAAGAGACAGGTCTTGAGCCATTATCTGAAGGATCGAATCATATGGTCAACTAACTAAATCAGAAAAAAAGAACATATCAAAGTTTAATGACTGATACATTAAATGACAAAATCCATACTCAGCTAGGGGCTGAGACTCAGAAGGTTGGCAATTCAAATTCCATGGTCAGCAGAGTGATTCCACCATCGGGCCCTTGAGCAAGACCCTTAACCTCAATTGCTTCTAAGATGCCTTTCCAGCTGCCCCAAAGGAGGTCCCATATATATGCTGAGCACTCATTGGCACGTTTCTTTCACTCTCTAGTCAAGCTCCTCCAAAACCATATCTACTGTGTTTAGGTCAGGTGTCCAGTCATGTGATGCAGCATTATCACTCGCCATTGTAGGCAACTTGGTGTGTCCAAACTTTTGATTGATACTGTAAGTGCAGATTAATTAAATTTCATATCAAATGTGACGTCACCAGTGATACAAAAATACAAAGTGGGAAGTACAGGGGTCCATTGTGGCTGCTCATTACTAATGCTTGCTGAGTCATAAGAAGTGTTCAGGGCTCACGATCATGCCTGGGTGGCCTTGGCTGAGTTACTTGCTCTTCTCTCACCTGCAGCTGAATGGTGGCAGAGATAATCATACTCTTCCTCAGGTCTCCCACGCGGAACATTAAGGCGGGCCGGCCGTTGCGGGGGGCAATGACAGCATTGCGGGAGAAGATGAGGGTCTCGGCGCGGCGGTTTGCCTGTGCCGTCTTCATGAAGATGCAGCCCAACAAGACAGCATTGATGATCAGGCCCAGGATGTTCTGGATAATGAGTATCGTAATGGCCACAGGGCACTCCTCCGTCACCATCCGACCCCCAAACCCAATTGTCACCTAAAAGGCAAGTGACACAGTCTGTAACATAAACTGCAATGCTGATCACAAAATATTGCTAAGGAGCCCTCTAGTGGTAAGCTGGTGGCACTGCAGTTATCCCCTGCTGCAGTGTGAATACAAGGGCATTGAAGTGGTATATAACTATTCCAGTGAAATGAAAACTCTCAGGTGTGTAAACATCATAGGAGAATCTATTCAGGATGAATCAATCAGAGGCAAAAAAGAGCCCCCACCTGGACCTCGATGGAAAAGAGGAACGCGGAGGTGAAGGACTGGATAGCAGTGACACAGGGCACCGGAGCAGGTCCGCTCTCTGGGTCACGGAGCTCCAGGTCCCCATGGGCAAAGGCCAGCAGCCACCAGGCCATGGCAAAGAGCATCCAGGAGCAGATAAAGGCTGAGGTGAAGATAAGCAAGGAGTGCTGCCACTTCAGGTCCACCATGGTGGTGAAGACATCCTGCAGGAATCTACCCTGGAAGCATAAGGTGAAGGCTCACTTACTGCTGACAGGAGTCCAAACTTCCCAGCAGTGACAGCAAGTCGTGAAGACCGGTCAGTTTATATATATGGGGGGGACAGCTTAATTACAAATCTGGGCAACTATACAAAGCTCTATTTATGGGGGTCGGGTGAATCCAGATTATATATTGTACATGCCCTGCCTGTCCGCACAAGTTTACTCCATCAAGTCCAAAGATGTGCGCTTCAGGGGGGCTGGTATCTCCAAACTGTGACTAGTCTGTGTAAGTAAGCGTGTTGTGTGATGAGCTAACATTCCCTTCAGGCTGCACCCTGCATCATTCCCTGTGCTACCAGGGAAAGGATTCTCATACTGTATACTCTGTTTGGTATTGTTAAATGTATAGAAGCAGACAAGGATGATAAAACACACAGCATGTGGAAAGAATTACACCAAAACGCAGAGCTGCATATGTGACTTACTGACAATCCATATTCTGAAGAATGTAGATACCATAGCATGTGGCAATAATCTAGACTAGTACCGGTTGTTATTTTACATTTACTTATTGTGACTGAAAGGCCGACATCCAACCTGCTCCATGATGTTCTTGTGGGCCACATTGCAGGACCCACTCTTTGTGATAAAACGGGCTCTTTGGGCCTTGGATCGGAACCGATTGGTCTCGGTGGCATCCTCTGTCAGCCGAGTCAAGAAGAAGCCATCAGGGAGCAAGCCTTTCCTGGCCAGCATCCTGCCGATCCTTTGGTTACGTTCTGGGGGGGAACGGTATCTGTATGAGCTTGTTTGTGCGGAAAATCTTGTCAGTCATACAGGCTGCATTTTTTCCACGCAAAACGTGTTTTACGCAGGGAGATGACAGTTTTGGACACATGAAACTTTTCTCAGAGTTACCTGACCTAAAATGTGCATTGTGTTGTTTGGGAAAACTCGCAGTTCGCATTACAGAAAATCTGCAAAATTTTCCGAGAAAACCACGACGCCGATAAACACTGTTCCGTGCAATCGCGGGAACTACCTCGTTCTAAAATGTGCAAATGTTATAGGGGTATAACAGGAATAATTGGGGAAATGGGGTTTTCCCTCACACCCATAATCCCTGGGAAGACAACGCCGTATCATTACCCGGCGGCAGGTAGCGTGATGGCCGATAAGGAGTCAGCTTTCCGCTAAAAGCGCAAACAGGCCGCGGCAGCGCTTCTACCTTTTTATCTCTCGTTAAATGTGCATGATCGCAAAACGTGTAGGAATAAACCTGTCTTCTTTGCCGTGTGAAGGTTATATCTGATCAAAGCCGCAGTGCAAAACGATCGGGTGCCCAAGCAATAAAGAGCACGCATATACAGCCACGTACCAGATTCCCTTTCTGGTGGCTTTGCATCTTGAGAAGGGCGAAAGTCGTTCTCTCATTTGATACATTAATAGTTTCTTATCAAATTAGTGTGGATTTAAACGGAATAATCCTCATTGCCATCGTACATACGAGCAATACAGTAAAAGCATAGTTTCTTTATCCTATTAATTTTCCCGTTCTCTCGTCCTCTATTCTCCGTTTCTCTCTCTCCAATGACAATGACAAATGAAATCTTTCTTTAAAATAACAAATCGCCAGATTCACGGCACAGAACGCACCGCCGAAAGTTTTATGCATCGAATGAAAAAACACAGCTGCTCAAATATTATATCCTATATTATTTAAAACGGTATATAAACGGTAACTTCGTCAGTATTTTTCCAACCACAGACGAAATTATATTTCTTAGCATGTAGATAAGCTATACAGGCTGCAAAGTCGATACGGTACCTGTGCTCTTTAAATTGCATTTTTTCCTCCACAAGGCTTGTTTATTCCTGGACGAATGTCCATGTCCTTACATAATCCACGAAGTCTGTCAGGCACCAGCTCTCTTATTACTGCCCGACACCGAACACAGGCCGTGTGGGTACAGCAGAAACTCGATTACTCGATGCATGTCGAGGTTTTCGTTTTATGCTCATAAAAATCTTGTCATTTTTAAACAAATATTTTAAGCATTTATCGATGTGTTATTTTGGAATATATTCCCCGTGGTTTGGGCATTCTGGTTTATTTCTGAAGATGGCTAAATTTGTTACCGTTTTTTCTCGACATGCTGAACATTCTCAGGACTACAAGCGCATTTCTCATAACAGTTCTTGCAAATAGCATTATGATTAAGTGGCAAAACGCCACATATCACCCAAAACACCTAATTAACTCATGTTTCAAAGCAAATATAGCTGATTATGAGAAAGACCTTGGTGTGTATGTTGATGCTTCCATGTCCCACTTTCACCAATGTGGGGAAGCAATAGAAAAGCCAGTAGGATGTTGGGTTACATCTCTAGGTGTGTGGAGTTTACATCAAGGGAGGTGATGCTACCATTATACAATTCCTTGATAAGGTAAATGGCTTTTTTTTGCTGTACTTAGCCTCAAAAACATATCTTTTAAGGTTCCAGCAACTGATCACCAGCTGGCAGGGAGCTGGGTTTTGAGAGAAAGCAGGATCTTGTCACAACATGTCAAAGCATGTCACAGCCTGTAAACGCTGGGGTTAAACCGATTTACTGTACTTTGCGCCATTCTGTAAAGTCTTAATGTCTACATGTTCTAAATGTTCACAGATAGAAATAAAATAATTTTTACATTCTTAGTAAGAACCTATATGCTATCAATACATCTGAAATATTATGTCACTAAATATGTTTTGCAATAGCAAAATTCAGACAGATACCACTTAGTTTTTCTGTGATAAAATCTTTGTTGACCAGTGTAATCTGGTAAATACCCTGTTCATAAAAATTTATATTGGTCTGTTATTTGGAAGGTATGTGTAGACAGTTCAGTTACACTCATATAGAAGGTATTTACGTTTGTCCTTCACACAACCTCTGTTACTTTGTTGACTGAGAGGAGTTTGTCTTTGAGGAGACGCTGTTCACCTTTTCTGCTCTGGACCTCCACTGTACCCTTTGAGCACATTGTCAACCCTGCTCTCAGCTGAGCTTCATGTACCCAATAAACTCTACCATGTTTAGACAGCTGAGAGTCTATCCATGAGAACAGGGAGGAGAAAGACAGCTGGGAACAGCACTATGTATTGTGTATTCTTCATTTTAAATGCTGAATAATATAGGATCAATTGATGGTTTGAAGCAGGAAGGAAGTATTAGTGAATGCAGAGCAAAGCATCTCAATGGGACTGTCCCTGCATGCTGGGAATGATGTAATTTGTCAATAGTCATTTGTCATTAGTCCACAGAAATTGTCATCACATCATGCACTTAGAGTATTTTATTACCTCTAACTGTGGTTAAGGAGAAACACTTTTAGGCTACGTTTTTGAATAAACATTGTGGTTTGCAGTTTAAGGGTGGCGTTACATTGTTGAACATCTGTATTCTTTGAAGTAGCTTCTGAGTTACACTGAAGGTCCCCAGTGTTTTTTTTTCTGCTCTGAAATGCTAGCCTACAGCTATGAACTCCAAGGCCATGATAGTTCCTGATAGTTGTCCTTATCATCACTCAGTGTAGCACATATATGGGTATGTTGATCAAAGTGGGACTGTAATTGTTCTCAGTCATTTAGTGCAATTTTGGCGAATATGATAGTTAGATAGATGATAGATGATAGATAGATAGATAGATAGATAGATAGATAGATAGATAGATAGATAGATAGATAGATAG
>JAABNY020000019.1:11875516-11914426 GCA_015164015.2 Brevimyrus niger
ATAGATAGATAGATAGATAGATAGATAGATAGATAGATAGATAGATAGATAGATAGATAGATAGATATAGATAGATAGACAGTCAGACAAGCGCAAGAGGCAAAGGTGAGCTTTTGTCCATTGAGTTGTCCATTCAGGCTCCCTCAAAGACAAAGTGATTCACAAACACTTTCCCACTGTTTACACAAATGCTCATAAAGCTCAGCTCCTTGGTTACACTAACAATGCTCTGCATTCCAGAGTCCTGTCCTAGTTCAGTCACAATCATTCCTTTGGTCCACTTGCTTTTAATTCTCTCTTTGCTCTGAAATCACAACTTGGCCATAAAAGTGTGTAATTCCCTTTTACTTGTACATCTCATTACATTTAAGAGGAAGTCAGCAGTAGAGAGCAAAGACAACATGGTACAGCAAAGCTGCAGTGTGAAAGATGCACATGTTTTACATTGAGGCTCCAGAGATTTATGTGTGACATAGTGAGACATCATAGTAATGTTACAGCAGTTAAATATAAAAAAACAGCCAATTCGCCCAGTGAATCAAGGGAGTTGAGCTGGACACAAGGTTAACCACTGGTCTTGGCAGTCTTGATGTTTAGAAGCAGTTGCTCAGAATTAGAACCAAAAATATAATTTCCAGGCAAACAGTTTATTGGCTTTAAAAAGTAAATGATCAATATTTTTTTTATTAGAAATTTCCAAAATAATTTACCTTTACAAAATACTTCAATTTTCAATCCAATACATTGTTGTTTACCCTTATTCAATATAATTGACAAAATAATTAGTCCACAACTCTATATATTAATTTGATGTGATCAAAGGGCAACAGGTTTGATTTTTCTAACAACTTAACTGCTGACTCAGTGTAAGGCCATCTTCTTCCCAAATGATTCAACATATAGTCATTGCATCTTGGGCCATTAGCATCTGCTGTGGAGAAAATGAATCTGGGTCTGTGAAGGCTGGAGTAGGGGTGGCCTGGAAGGTCAGGGAAGAGGTAGGCGGGTACAACCCAGGGGGGAGAAATTTGTTTCATATTAGTAAGGGTCAGATAGAGCCATCTCAAGTAGCCACTTTGTCTTTGGAGAGCACACAAACTTAGGAGGATTGAAGGCTTTACCTCAGGGAGGATTGATTCATCATTTCAAGAGTCAAAGTGAGTGTATTTATCATTATTTATAAGACGAGGCCTCTGCAGCACTCTGCCTCACTGTTACTATGAATTGTTTCTGTCTCCTGTTTTGGTATAGAAGAATGGATATTTGCTACTCATTTTATCTTTAAAAACATAAGAAACAAAAAAGATCACATAATATAATAATATTACCATTACTGATAGATGTTTTAATTTGTAGTAAACTAACCCAGATTAGAATCATCTGCATGGTGGTGCAGTGGTGCTGCCTCTCACCTCTGGGACCTGGGTTCGAGTCTCTGTCTGGGTTATGTGTGTGGAGTTTGCATGTTCTCCCTGTGCCGTCGTGGGGTTCTCCAGGTACTCTGGATCCCCCCCACAGTCCAAAGACATACTGAAGCTTAACTGCCCATAGGTGTGAGTGGGCCCTGTGAGGGGCTGGCCCCCTGTCCAGGGTTGTTCCCTGCCTTGTGCCCATTGCTCCAGACCCCCTGCAACCCAGTAGGATAAGTGGGTTGGAAAATGGATTGATGGTCAAGTTAACAAATGGATGGTTGCAGAAAATACTGGCTTGACCTTATGAAAGGTTTTGAAATGGCTAAGCCAGGGGTGGCCAATCTCTGCAAAGGGCCGGTGTGTCAAAGCCAGGTGTGAAGACTCTTCAGCCAATCAGTTCTCTAATTGGTAATGTAATTAGGGAGTTGCAGTGAAAACCCGCATAGATGCCAGCCCTTTGCCAATAAGATTGCCCACCCCTGGGCAAAGCTGACACACTTCAACATGCATGATATAACTATTTTTCAACAACGGGAAGATCATATAAACATCTCCATCCCTCTTTTTTTGAAAACAGTATATTGTGGGATTTCCTTCAGAGAACAGTCATCCAAAGAGACCAGCACTGGGCACTGGGATAACCAAGGCACCACAGAGACTTATCGCCCAACTGCCCTGATGTCAGGCATTCTGCTATCCTCCCAGTCACCCCCCACCTTGTCCCCTACTACCCCCCTGCTTGGATCATGTGACTATAGTGAGTGGAGTCCCACTTGGGCTCTCATACCATCCATCTACATGCTGGCCTTCACTTTGGGTTCTATGGGGAATGGGCTGGTTCTGTGGGTGTACATCAAATGGCCCCACCACAGGAGGCATTGTATCAAGTCTGTACCAGAGAGAACATCCCGCCACTGCAGTCATTCTGCCTCCTCCTGCTCGCTCACCACCGCCCTCATCACCAGCCTGGCGGCAGCAGACATGGCTTTCGTGCTCACCCTGCCGCTCTGGGCCACCTACACAGCCCTGGGATATCACTGGCCTTTCGGGCAGCTGCTCTGCAAGCTGAGCAGCTACCTGGTGGCCCTCAACATGTACGCTAGTGTCTTCTCCCTGACTGGCCTAAGCGTGGAGCGCTACTGGGTCATCTCAAGGCGGCTCAGGGCTCAGCACAGCTGGAGCCGGGTACTATGGACTGTGGGTGGAGTTTGGGTAGCGGCAGGGATCTTGGCGCTGCCAGCTCTGCTGCTGCGGACGGTGATTGAGGTGGAGGTAGAGGCGGGGCCTGGGAATGGCGGGTGGTGGCAAGGCCAGGCTCCGCACCCCCTGAAGTCCTGCGAGATGGACTATTCAAGCCTGATCACTGCCAAGCTGCCTGAGGAGAGAGAGCGCCTGGAGCTGCAGTGGGTGGCAGCTATGGGAATGAAGTCCACTCTGCTGGGTTTCCTGCTGCCGCTGGCTGTCCTGATTCTCTGCTACAGCTCCCTGGGCTGCTTACTTTCCCACCATTTTGGTAACGGCCCACAGCCCGACCATCATCGCCAGAGACACCTTCTCCGCGTCATTGTCACCCTGGTGTCGGCCTTTTTTCTCTGCTGGCTGCCCTTCCATGCCAACAAGATCCTATCCATCCTCATGCAGCTGGAGCTGCTACCCTACTCCTGTGCCTTCGACTGGGTCCTGGTGGCGGCCTACCCCTACACCACCTGTCTGGCCTACATCAACAGCTGCCTGAACCCCCTGCTCTACGCCTGCTGTAACCCAGGATTTCGGCACCACTGCCGGGCTCTCCTGGACTGCTGCTGTAGAAGGAGAGGAGGAGAGGATGGGACGAAATGGGAGGAGCCTAGCCGAAGCTCAGTGGTGCGTTCAAGGACAAACTAAGAGATGGAAACAAAGGAGAGTGATGCCTGAAGGAAAGACGTGAAGCTTGGTCAACCAGCTTGCTAAATTTGCAAGTGCCAGTCAGTTGAATCTTTTTCTGGGGGAAAGAGGAAAAGAGGGTGTGGAGGTAAATGAGTCCTGAATAATTATTTGGTAATGTGTCAAATATAGTGACTATATAACACTCTTATGAAACTTTTCCCTGCATCATTTCCCTTTTGGCCTAATGCATTTTGTTCAGATTTGACCGGCTTGATCTAGTCCAGCGGTTTATCCTCCAATTTTCTATTTTTACTTTCTAAAATGTCAACTTTATCCTGTAAGGGGGGTCAAAATCTTCTATGGCAGAAATATGAATCTCTGTTTGATGAACCTGCTCAGCACATTCACCTAGGTCCTCCCTTAATTTTTCTACCGCTGCTAAGATGCCATCCAACTTAATGGAGAAATCCGTTAAAGTTGGTTATCTCTGATAATATCATAACAGGGCTATTCAATTATTAAATTACAAATTCAGTTAGGCCAGATTTTCAAATTAAGAAATTTAGCTGGGCCAGTCATTTTCAGCAGCCCAGTAAGCAACAGATAATGACATTTTAAACCAACACAAATGAATGTATTGAAAAACAAATAATGTTTATTCATTGTTTCCTCTTTAAATTTGGTCACATCTGACACAGGTATATCAAAATGTGCGTAAAAACAATAAAAAAGCTATTTCACTTTTGAAAAAAAAAAAAAAAAACAGTCATACCTGACATAGACACATCTCAAAGTACATAAAACAAAAAAGTGCACAAAATTGGCAATAACATTTGTTTCCCTTTGGAAAAAAATAAATATTTTGGTCATATATGAGGCACATCACAAACTGCATTTACCAGAATAAAAATCTACATCCAATACTTACTTATTTCATTTTCGGTAGTCTGTAACACGATAGCCCATATTTTTTGTTAAATGGATTTGCACAATCAATTGCATGCCGGCTCTTTCCTATTTTACATGTATAGAGTTACATTCAGTTTTTTTGGTGCTCAGTGAGTGCAGGGACTTCTGCCTGCTGTGATGTTCAGTAAGAACATCAGATAAGTGTGTGAAGATAGCAAATACAGCTTACAAACTAATAAACATGCTTGCAATCTTGAAATATTATGTTGTCCAGTATCAGATATCGGGTATTAGGATCGTATCGGCACTGAAAAAGTGGGTTTGGTGCACCTCTAATTTCTGGTGGGACCATGAGCTGGGCCACTCGGAGGTTGATTGTGGGCCACATGTCGTCATGAGCCACTTTTCGAATAGGCTGGGCCTACATTGTGAATAAAAAGAAAATATCCACTTATCCTCTTGTGACTTACTTTTCCTTATCACAATGCACTGTAACTTACCATGCTGCATTCAAACTGGTCCTGAGTGAATTTAAGGCTACTTTTTTTTTTTTTAAAGATTAATAGATCTGAATGTGTAGTTTTTACTTCTTTACTTTTGGGGATATTTTTTAGGTATTGTCTGTGAATGCAATCAAAAAGTAAATATGCCTTGTATTTTGTTTGGTTACTTATGGTTAAAGTTAGGGCTGGGTATGGGTCAAGGGTGATTAGTATTAGGTGTTTCCCTTATAAATGAATGGATGGGCCCCATTTAGAAAGTTACTCCAACATATGCCTGTGTGTGACAAATAAAGGAATATTTAATTGGTTTTGAAGGGTGACAAGTTCATATAATGCTGGATAATAAAAATTGAACGACTATCAACAAATACTTTTTTTAAATAACAGAAAACCACACGCAAAGACAGACGAAAATTAGCGGGAGAACATTTTAAAATGAATTTGAAGATGCACTTCTTTACACGAGTGTAATTATAGAGTATGGAATAGTCTTCCAGTTCGTGTAGTGCAAACTAAACCTTATGTTCCTTTAAATCAGAGTTAGATACGATACTCCCCATACGAGTTTTATGGGCTGAATAGCCTCCTCTCGTTAGTAAATTCCTTACGCACTTAACATTTTGACTCCCCGTGTGTTCAGTTAGTGTAATAACATTCCGCACGGCTGAGCCAAAATGGCGCCTTTTTCCAGCGTTCAGTCGCATTGAATAAATATGGAGCTCCCAGAGCCCATCAGGAAGCGTCTGGGAGAATTTTCTCGGACTGTGTTCATAACTCAAAGTCATACAGAAGATCGTTTTAAGTCATTAGGGCACAGTAAGTAAAGATTTAACTATTACGACATCCATTCATCCATCCATTTTCTTTACCTGCTTGTTCTATGTAGGGTCGCGGAAACTACGCGCGGATGGCATGGAATAACCCAGAACTGGGCGCCAGCCCATCACAGGGCACACGCACCATTCACACGTATGATAACTCCAGTTAATATTATGCTTTGGAGTGGGGGGACAAGAGAAGCCAGAAAGGAGAGTTCCCACGAGGAAACCCCACTACGATACGTGCAGAACATGCAAACTTCGGTTTCGCCATCGCAACATGAAGAGAAACGCCTTATTATTCCTGTTTATTTACCTACATGCATTAAATTCAGATCACGTCAGAAAATACGTGTTTCACTTTTTCAGTCTTTGCAGGCTACATGTCCTTGCGCCACTTGTAATTACAATCTTTATTTTTGTCAGAGTAGTTTATTTATGCTCACTGACTTAATGCAATATCAGGGATCAGTTATTTAGAATATCATAGATAAACAACTTTATGCAGTTGTAGAATGGACCAATAAAACTATAAATGCTGGTAGTACATTCTATTATTCACATATATTATTATTAGTTACATTTGTGACTTGTGTTGAAAGCGTTGCCACAAGGTGTGCCTGTAAGATTAATGGATAGACGCACGGTCGGCTTCTTTCTTTTTTCCAGATGATGATGTCGTATCCTGTCTCCCGCTTCAGATGTCTCTCTACTTCAATGTCTACTACTTTCCTCTGTGGTGGGTCAGTGAAGTTGTCGTTTTACACCTCAAGGTATTCAAAGCAGCCTGATTTGCACTGCCATCAAATTTACAAGTTATTCAACTGGTTTGGGGTATAAATAAAAAGATTATAGACAAAATGATCTCTATGTATTTGTCATTTCTCATGTAAGTTTGCATGTCTGTTACACCTTGAGTTGCCTGATGGTGTTCTTGCCTGTTCTGTTTCAGTATCCAGCTCTACCAGATTATTACAAGTTCATACTCATTACTGTCCTCATTCTGATGACACTTATAGAGGCTATCAGGCTTTATCTGGGCTATGCTGGGAATCTGCAGGAGAAGGTACTCTGTCATCCTCCACTACTTAAAATGCTGGGGTTATTATAAATATGGGTCACAAATAATTGCATCAAAGAATGTTTTTTTAACCAAAGATCACATTATACTGTTGAAGGGGGTAAGGTTCAAGCTAGGATTCTATGATCAGAAAGATTCTCAATATGTATAATCAGGTGAAAATAAACTGAAACAATGTTATTGGAAAATTGATTGTTTGTCTCCCTCTTGTGGCAGGTCCCAGAACTAGCTGGATTCTGGCTCCTAACTCTTCTTCTTCAGTTCCCACTGACCTTGTTCCAGCTTTTTAACGAAGCCATCCTTATTCAGCCTCTAGAGAGAGGAGTTCACATTGTGCTGGCCCTCTTCTTACTAATAGAAGTAAGAATGCCCATGTAACTGTCCATCTCAGATTATAATTTAAGGAAAGTATTTGGATGTTCGTTAAAACCACTGTGTATTGAAGCGACTCTGTATAAAGAAAAGTTGAGTTTCAGAAGGTGGTAGTTTTCCTGATATTTTAATGATGGATAATTGAAGTCTGTATGTCATCTCTGCTTCTTTTCCTTGTAGTCTGTCACAGGGTTTGCGGCATTGCGTATGATGGTCAGGCACTCGGAGAGTCACTTCCACCTCAGACAGTTTGATGGATTCCAGGAGCTTAGACCCCAATCGTGCCTTACCCACTCCTGATCAGATGGATACAACATGTGCAGGATTCACTCTGTCTTTCAATGTTGAAGATGTGTGGTAATTGAATATATACAATGGTTGTTGGAGGAAGATTATTCGATTTATATGTTATCATATGTTTTAGCTTTTTATTGAAACAATTGAAGGAAATAAAAAGTTTTGTATATAATATGGAGAATCCACTTTTATGGAGTGTTACATCACAATTTCTTGACATATGTTAGTCCTGCGTAATACTAATTTTCAGACTTTGTTTAAATTTAGTGACAGTGAAACTGCCCTTAGGACACAGTAGCATGTGGATTAATTATGAATTTGATCACTGACTGGGTGGTGCAAATGAAAAGTCTTTATTAGATATATATCATAAACTCGTTAGATTACACTTGGCAAGTTTTCTTTGTCTTGCCCTTCCAAAGGTGAAATATCTGTTTTACCTACTTCATGTCAAATTAGTTCTGTAACATTTAAATATTGAAACTGCATGTAATATTGGACAACATGCTGAACATGCAACACAGAAGTATGGCCATGTTTTCTGATATGGGCTTTGTGTCAGTATTATCCTGTACTGGAGGAGCAGTTGTGAAAAACAGGTGAATATACAAGAGATGGAGAAAAATGCTGCATGTCACCCAATGACTACAGTGATGTTGGTTGTGAAGTCATTCCTGCTGTGTACAAAATGTCTTTGTGCATCACATTTATAAACAGACTTTTAGGTTCTTTTTGTATTTCATGGTTGAGTAAACTACGTACAAATTGAAAAAAATGACTTTAATTCAGTGTGGATGCTGTAGACCAGGTCAGCAGTGTTATATTTCTGAGAGCCAATATTACTGAGAACTTCGGGACACAACAAAGATGGCTGATATTTAGAAGGTCCACAAATATCAGCTGTGAAGAAATTGAACATAAGCTGGGTCTCATACTGATACTGAAATATAAATGAGGGGCCTGATTATCTGTATCAGATGTATTACATTAGGGCTGTACTTAAGCTCTGCAGGGTGGTAGCGCTCCAGGAGCAAGATTGGATACCCCTGCAGTACACCATAACCCAGAAACACGTGATCACCAGTTTCCATGAACGGGGTTGCTCTTTTTCTACGTTAATTTCAGCACTTTCGCTGTGATTGCGCTTTTTTTTTATAATTATAACAATTTAACATTTTACTTAGTTATGTTATGATAAAAATATAACATATAATTTCTCATACATAAAAACAAATTTTTAAATTTCTGAAGGCAAACAATTATATATTATTTGACGAATGCTGGGTATCAAATTCGTCCGCGAATATACTCAAAAGTAGTAATTCCAAAATGGCGTCTCTGAATGACAGATCAGTTTGGGATGAGGTTGAGGTTTGTTTGCTTATGAAATCCGTTTTATACGTTTAATTGTGTTTCTGCTGTCCATTTGGTAAATGTATTGTGGTTTGATGTGTATGTGTTTAAATTACAAACTACGAAATCTTTTATGAAACAATAATAAGCTTTCGGATAAAGGCACATCCAGCTATCCGAGGAACCGGCCTGGTTCCTTGGAGAATGACACAGACAAATAGCAATATTTATCTGTACTGTTATGTTGTACGAAACAAGCACTGTTGCTGGTGCTGAGGAATACATAAAGATAAATGGCGCGTTGCATAGTTGTCATTTTGCAAGGAAATCGCACACTGTACGCCGTACTTTGCCCGTTACAACGATGGTAGTAGCATAAGTTAGCAAAGCAGCGTTAGCCTGTTAACGGGCTGGTCAGTTATTTAATGTTATCCTGGTGACGAGCTTTGTTAGATTATTAGCTGTTTGTTTTGGAATGGTAAAAACGACTTTCGCCGGAGTTTCTTGGACAAATCTTGAAGTAATTGATGATTTGCTGATTACAGTGACTTGGCATGTATAGTTTTTCTGTGTTCCGTTGTAATACTACTGCGTGCAGCAGCCAATAAGTTTTGTTTTGCAATTGACAGTATTAAACTTATTACTGAATGCTGGCTAATACAATATAAACAGTTTTTAATCGTAAGGAGAAGCTGTAGAATTATATTTATAGTGATTAAAAAGATTATCAGTGCACCTTCCTTTTTTTTTAATACAAACAAATTCACTGATGATTCACAGAGAGACATACATTTCCCCCCAAAATGTTTTGTTGTTGGCTTAAATTATTTACTATTTAACAATGAACAGCAGTATTGATTTATGGTTAAGGTTACTTAATTGTATTTATTTGTATAACTAAGAACTTAAGCCAAAATCACAGCATTCTTACATTTTAATATTGTAATTGATAGCCTTTGTCTCTTTTTTTATTATTCATTGTTGCAGGATGGAATTGGTGAGGAAGTTCTCAAAATGTCCACTGAAGAGATCATTCAGCGGACACGCCTCTTGGACAGTGAAATTAAGGTTTGTTTTATATGGCGGAAGTTCCTTTTTGATATTATCGCCATTCAGCATGAACATTCTTTGAATAGCTGCTAAGTGAAGACAATTATCTTTGTCACAGAAGCTATACTGGTTAGTATGGCGATTATTTGAGTAATTTTCTTACACACACACACACATGCACACAGAGTATAGCAGTTGGTGTGAGGCAGGAATCAACCCTGGGTGGGGGCTTCAGTCCATTGCAGGTGTACAGTCACTCAATCACATAATGTCAGTTTGGGACCTTTGCTGCAATGTTAATATCGACATTGCATGTTATACACATGCAGTTGTCATGTTGGAAGAGCTCTGCATGCACTCTCCAGCCAATAATGATCATTTTGTCTTTGCTGGACTCGCATATAGACATTGTAGCACATCTTTGATAAATTTAACAGAAATGAGTGGGGAGGTGAAAAGCGAACAACTGGTGACCGAAAGACATTCATCTTGTACTGGATGAAAATATTTTGGATTCTATAGAGACGTTATTGAGCAAAAGCAAATGATTTGACGACTTTGTCTGCTGGCTCAACTTGCAACACCACCATCAACTTATTGACAGACTATATTAGTAGAGAAAAAGTTCTGCTTGGCTATAGTTTGAGTAAATTTCCAACCTTTTTTTTTTTTGCTTTATAAATATTGAAATACTTGATGAAACAATTTCAGATATCCCAATGTGAACTTTCACTAGTATCACTTGTAGTACATTCACAGAATTTTACAAACCTGTCATATTTTATTGTATATGGTAATTAATGAGTAAAATATGGTTACGTACTGTTAAGCTGGTGCGACTAGGCAACAGGGCTAGCCTTCATTTTAGCTGATGATCTTACGATACAGGACTCATACAATGTGAATTTAGCCGAATTTAGTCAATGTGATGATAAAGAAAGGCTACGCTACTCCAAGAAGGTAAATGGACCATAATTTATCTATGGCTAATGTAATTAGGGTTAGCCCGTGGATGTCATCTTTTAATCTTGATGCATTAATAACAATGTCATTCTTAAGTTCTGTGACAACAGCATTTTCATTCACTTTCAAATGTGAAGTGTTCCCACATAACTGAGGCTTTCGCTCGATTTTATTATGCTTGGCATCCTTTATTATTCTAAATTATTATTGTTATTGTAGATCAGCCTTATTTTAACATGGTCTTAGGTAGCCCTTTTCCATCAATGTGGGGCTGATGTCAATGCTTAGCCGGGGCCTTATTTGGAACTGGTTCAGTGCTTTTCCACTTCCGATTAACTGATGCTATGCCTGAAAAACCAGCTCTGGCATGGCACCACACAAGTGCTGGACTGAATCTGCGAACCTGTAATGTTGGTGTGTGGGGAGGCATTATAGCAGAGCCCCATTTGCCAAAAACTTGATAATGGACATCCTTGTTAGTGTGGGAGAATTAGATCAGTTGTTGAGACAAATGCTTTATTGGTAATCTAGTTGTCAGTTAACTTTCACTTTTCCTAAAATATTTTTTAACAAAGTAAAATAGAGCTGGAGAGTGGAAAAGATGCATCTAATATTTAAATATTTGCTTATAGTTACTACTAACAATACACTAGATTTTAAATCTGCTTATTATGCCACTCTTCTGTAAAGTGATTGTGTTTTAAAGGTTTCTGCAGATAAATGCTGCGTATGTTTGTGTGTGTGTGTGCATGCATGTACATTCAGATCATGAAGAGCGAAGTCTTGAGGGTCACCCATGAACTTCAAGCCATGAAAGATAAAATTAAAGAGAACACTGAGAAGATCAAAGTGAACAAGACCCTGCCCTACCTTGTGTCTAACGTCATTGAGGTATGAGCTTGGCTGAGGTAAATATTGTGTATGTGTTCCAAATCCAGAAAAGTAATACATTTTGACTCCTCACTTCCTTTTGATAAAGCTAATTAATATTCCATACTTCTGGGTAATGATCCCCACAAATTTTGGGGAGAATAATTTATAGAATAGATAAAAGCTATGGGATCATTCAGAAAATGTCTCTCTGGTTACAAGCATATACATACAATATACTTAACAGGGTCTCACTGTACCCCAAAAAATGTTGTTCTTGTTCCACCTCTTGCGAATTATGGGGTGTTTAATAAATTCAATCTGTATGGTTGTGTAGTTGTTGGACGTGGACCCGAATGACCAAGAGGAAGATGGAGCCAACATCGACTTGGACTCTCAGAGGAAAGGAAAATGTGCTGTAATTAAAACATCCACACGACAGGTAAGAATTATTCATGGTACATCAGCTGGACTGTCTTGCGGTAACATAAAGTTGGCCTCACCATGTCGCATGGAGGTCGCAGATGATAACTGACACTTTCCTTGCAGACATACTTTTTACCCGTTATTGGCTTGGTGGATGCTGAAAAACTCAAGCCCGGAGATCTGGTGGTGAGTGAGCTTACCTTCACTCCTCTGTACTTAAAACATCTCCTTATTGTTAGCATTTAGCGTATCTGGATGCTCTTTACAGAATGTCTGATTTTCCTCTCTCTAGGGGGTGAATAAGGACTCATACCTGATTCTGGAGACTCTGCCCACGGAGTATGACTCCAGGGTGAAGGCTATGGAGGTTGATGAGCGACCCACAGAGCAGTACAGCGACATCGGTGGGCTGGAGAAGCAGATCCAGGAGGTCAGGCTCTGAGAGTACTCAGAAAGCATATATATAATGGGCATATGCATTATATATATGTGTGTGTGTGTGTGTGCGTGCGCATGTCTGTTTATGTATGTATATTTTGATGCAGACACACGTATTAGTTATCCCTCGCCATTTTGTGCTTTGACTTTCGGGGCTTCACTCTATCATGGTTTTTTCAAATACATTTATTCAATAAAAAGTTGATACAGTGAAAATGATACAGCGCACGCTCGGTTGTCTGAGTCAATTATACACCGCTGTATTACAATTAAAATTAAAATTACTCTACGTATGGACTTTAGGCCTATGTATTCACGCACCCCCGCAAATCCTTCAACGCCTGGTGCAGCCAAATAACAAAGAAATAAATAGACCAAACTGTTTTATCTAATCTGTCTATCCGTCTGCTCCTGTTTTTCTGATGATGAGGGATGAAGTGGGTCACTTGGTTGCTGTTGCTTTCAGCTGGTTGAAGCCATCGTCCTGCCCATGAACCATAAAGAGAAGTTTGAGAACCTGGGCATCCAGCCACCCAAGGGGGTACTGATGTATGGACCCCCAGGAACCGGCAAGACGCTGCTGGCTAGGGCCTGCGCTGCCCAGACCAAGGTGTGTGTGTGTGTGTGTGTGTGTGTGTGTGTTCTCCAGTCAGTCTCATGACGTACATATGTACTTCATAATTATGCGAGTTACTATTTGAAGTGGCTCCCTATTGCTTCTGTAAAGCACTGTGGGTGTCGCTCTATATAAATTAATTCAGTGTTACGCATTGAGTTTCAGTTGAAAATATTTTCTAAATGGCAGTCAGTTCTATATTGTTTCTGGGTTACCACTTCTCCTCTGTGAATCTATTTTAGGGTTTAATGGTATGCTACAATTTTATAGGAAGGCTACATATATAGTTTGTATAGTTTTTGGCAAAGTAGCCGCTGTTTCCATTGATTGTCATTCTGCTGAAACACTTCCTGTCTTGCCAAGAAATGGCTCATAAATTTGAGTTAGTTGTGGAAAAATGCAACATGGAGTCAGACTCAAGTCAAAATTGACAACCATTTCAGGCCACCTTCCTGAAGCTTGCTGGTCCTCAGCTGGTTCAGATGTTCATTGGGGATGGAGCCAAGCTGGTTCGGGATGCCTTTGCCCTGGCCAAGGAGAAGGCCCCCTCCATCATCTTCATCGATGAGCTGGATGCCATTGGGACCAAACGGTGTGATAGTCCACGAATGACAAGCTTAGCTTGCTTAATCCTGGTGTTTCTACACCTTTAGGCTGTTGGCCTATATAAGATTTGTGTTCTGTCATTTGTAGAGGCCTCTCATTTCTAGGTGACCTATGTGCCATTGATCAACTTCTCCTTTTAAATATTATGCCCAGATTTGACAGTGAAAAAGCGGGTGACAGGGAGGTACAGAGAACCATGCTGGAGCTTCTCAACCAACTAGATGGGTTCCAGCCGAACATGCAAGTCAAGGTACTACCCTGCATTCATCATTGAGAACAGGGCAAAGCTGCATGACTGAAGCATGCCGATGACTTTTTCATTGCAGACTTCTTTCTATTATTTGAAAGCATTCATAATCCTGACTGCTGAAGTTGAGCTTTGCCCTAATTCTGCATTCCAATTCACACCATAGTGTGTCTGGTCCAAGAATTATTTGCGCCTGCTTTCCTGCAGAGGGATATCCAGTTATTTTTTGTAGGATAGGGTATTTATACCTGTGCATAGCACACTGTGGGGATTACAGATGTATGCGAGGTGAAGGCCAGCTTGCACGGTCTCCTCAGTGTTCTGAATAGTGGGTTTGATGCTTTTTGGCAGGTCATCGCGGCCACCAACCGGGTGGACATCCTCGACCCGGCCCTGCTGAGGTCAGGCCGTCTGGACCGCAAAATTGAGTTCCCCATGCCCAACAAGGAGGCCCGAGAGCGCATCATGCAGATCCATTCCCGCAAGATGAACGTCAGGTATACCTTCATATTAAGGGCCCTTTAAAGCCACCAGAAGTCTCATTCTTAGGTTATTGAGCACAGGGGTTTTTGTTCCTTTAAACGCCTTAAAAAATTCCGAAAATACAAAAGCATAATGAAATGCAGTGATTTTCTACGAGTTCTGACAAAGTTTTACAACTTTTGGAAATTTCATAGATAAAATGCCCATTTATTGTGGGGGGAGGGGGTAGTAAATGTGGGTTTCTGAATACATTTACCAAAGCCTCTGAAACGCTGCCACAACATAGTTGCTAATAGGCCTGTCCAAGTGAAAGATTACAGTAACAAAGCTTTGTAATGTGCAACCGTCTTCTGATATGAGACATGATGGTAACAAAGCTCCATCAGCATGTGTTGCCAAATTTGCATGTCAGACATAACCTTACCGAAGCTCTGTAAGCATGTGTAACCTCCTTCTGATGTTAGATAATACTGTAACAAGGCTTCGTAAGTGTGTAACTGCCTTCTGATGCCGTCTGTGCTCCCTCAGTCCTGATGTGAACTACAATGAGTTGGCTCAGTGTACAGATGACTTCAATGGGGCCCAATGCAAGGCGGTGTGTGTGGAAGCGGTAAGTTTTCCCATCCCTTTCTCCCAACCCCTTTTTCATTATAAACCTGTATTTCATACTTGTTATATGGCCCCTCCGTGAATCACCACCTTAGTGTGGTGGAGTTTGCGCACCTGGTGGCCATGCCTTCACCCAGGGGGCCTGGCCGGGCAAAGCCCAAAGGGGTAACACAGGTTCGCCCCCTTGTAGGCCTGCCACCTGCAAGGGGGTGCTGTGGAGGTTGGGTACAGTGTAGATTGGGTGGCAGTTGAGGGCAGAGGCATCGATTGACCGATCGTCGGCAAACAAAATTGGTTCTTGGGACGTGGAGCGTAACCCCTCTGGTGGGAAAGGTGGCTGGTACTGGAGGTTGAGAGATACTGACTAGATATACTTAGACTCACCTCAACGCACAGCTGGGGCTCTGGAATCAAACTCCCGGAGAAGGGCTGGACTCTTCCACTCTGGAGTTGCCCATGGGGAGAGGTGCCGGGCAGTGGGGGGTCTGCTTATAGCCCCCCCGTTCAGTGCCAATGTGTTGGAGTTTACTCTGGTGAAGCAGAGGCTCGCCTCCTTTTGACTTGGAGTTCCTGAAATGGCTCCGATTGTTGTCTGCGTGTTTGCACTGAACACTAGTCCAGAGTATCTGACCTTCTTGGATACCTTGGCTGTCAACTGATCACCACCTGGTGGTGAGTTGTATCCAATGGTGGGGGAAGATGCCAGATAGACTTGGTAGACCCAAATGTGTAGTAAGAGTGATGTAGTAGTGTCAGGCGGAGCACCACGTCTGGATGATCTTCAACTCATACCTCCGGCAGAACTTCTCTCTCCAACAGAGTCTGTCAGGATTGCAGAGCTGTGACAATAAAGTTGCTGGTGCCTGCCGCTGCAGCAATCCTCAAACCTGATGGTGGATACCATCGGTAAAGTGAGCTGTCAGGCTGAAGGAGGAGGCCTTCTGAGGTTGGTTATCTTGAGGGACTCCTGAAGCAGCTGACAGATATTGGCAGGCCAAGGGGGAAAACAGCTTTGGCGGTTCCTGAAGCAAAACCTCAGATGTGGGAGGACTTTGGTGAGGCTATGGAGAAGGACTTTTAGTTGGCCTCAAAGTTTCTGACAAACCATCAGCTGACGATGCCGATGCTGAACCATTCTGTCGTGGTGTAGAGGAAGCTGAAGCCCTTGATTTCCCACTCGATCTACGTTTCAACACTCACCTGTGGTCATGAGCTCTGGGCAGCTCTGGGTAGTGATCGAATGAATGAGTTTCCACCGCAGGGTGGCTGGACTCAGCCTTAGAGATGGGGTAGAGAGCTCAGACATTTGAGAGGAGCTCAAAGTGGAGCCACTGCTCCTCCACATGGAAAGGAACCAGTTGAGGTGGTTTGGGCATCTATCTAGGGTGCCTCTTGGATGGTTCCCTGGGGAGGTGTTTCGGGCATGTCCAACTGGGAGGAGGACCCAGGACACCTGAGAGATTATATTACTTGGCTGGCTTGGGAACACCTTGGTGTTCCCCCAGAGAAGCTGCCTGGTGAGAGGGAGGTCTGGGCATCCCAGCTTAGACTCCTGCCCCAGTGACCCAACCTCAGATAAACAGCAGAAAATGGATGGATATGGTGTGATATTTTCCATTAAAACCACATTCTGCTTTTTCTATTGTACAAGTCTCATGTGACTGGGTTGCCATGTTTGTTGAGACCATATGCCACCTAATGTGCAGTGTAACCTAGCATACCTACCCTGAAGTCAGTAAAGGACATGGGTTTGTACACCAAAGGTCATGGCACTTTCTGTTGCTCCATCATAATGACCAGCTTTTAAGAAGCTAAAACTAAACTGCTTAGGTTCATGGATTAGCCTGACTGCTCTTTTTTCCCGCCCCTTCAGGGTATGATTGCACTGCGCAGGGGGGCAACAGAGCTGACTCATGAAGACTACATGGAAGGCATCCTGGAGGTGCAGGCCAAAAAGAAGGCCAACCTGCAATACTATGCTTGAGCATTAACATTTGAGTGGCAGAGATGGATGTTTTTCTGTGGGTAATGCCCTGCTTATGAAAGGTGGGTGGAACTCTGACAACCACTCAAAGAATGCTGGATTATATGGGTAGATTCCGATTGATTCCAGTATGATTGACGTGCGAAGCGGGTATTGTGAGATGCTGAGGTTGTTACACATTATGTGTATTTCCTAATTCTATGTGTATTATGACCCATAATTAAAGCATTTTCCACTGATGCAAATTGCACTGGTTTGTATTAGGCCACATGTTCCATTAATTCAGAGCAACAATGATGGACTGACTAATTTCTGCGGTTCTGAGTTTTCATGATTCCTCCACCTCAGTCTGCAGTGGTACATTCTATTTTAAAGGCCAGTACCTCGTAGTAAGTATCATTGTAAAGCATAAATGCACACTTATGAGTCAGGGTTTCTTTAGAACAGATGATTCTTTTTTGTTCTCTCTGTAGTGTCATAAAACCCCCTTTTATATTAAAGTCCAGAGCTCTAATTAGGGCTGCCACTAACAGCTTTTTCTATAGATAGACTTATCGATTGGTCTCAAATTATCTAAATAACTTTATAAAATCAACTTGACTTGAAGTTGACAAACTGATGGCCATTGCAGGGCTTTAGATACTGAGAGCCAGTTTTTCAGTACTATATGTACATTAAAAAAAAATGCATGTTAGTAGTATGCCTAAACGTACTGTGATGCCTGAAAGTTAGTAATCTGTATAAATTTGTATCTTCGTTTAATAAATTCAGGTAGCGGAACATGCAACTTGCGACAAGCAATAAGCATTGAAGTTGCGATGAAGTAAGGGACAAATCAGCAACCACATCATCCTTTAAGAGGAGATACTATGGTTAAACCGGGCAGAAAGATGATGGTGTGGTGGTACTTTTTGTAAAATTGGTTTTCATTTGTATTTCAGTTCACAAATCGCATCTTTTGAAATAAATTTGTTTATAACGACATTGGTCCCAAGATGTGCAGAAATGCACACACTGGCGTCAATGTTGAATGACCCCAGATTTAATTCTAAACATTTTCTTTTTGAACTACAGCATTTTAGAAATTAAGGTAATTTAAAAAGTTTTTATATAGTCTATGCTGAAAATGGCGACTAATTGTAGGAGCCCTAGTTGGAACAAGCTAAACTTATTCTGAAAAGTGCAACGCGCAAGGAATTTTGGATTATTTAATCAGTTTCGAATGTGAAGTGTCGGCCATGATTAATCACAGTAGAGTCCTCTTTAGAATAGACATTGATGGATTTACGATAGTGTTGCCACGATTAAGAATATAGTTAAGCAATGGGAATAGTGATTGAGGAAACAGGCAGAATATTTGACACAGCAGCATCATAAGGCTAATTCTGGCAGAACAGTATTTCATTTGAATCAGTGATGCAGTTTGTCAACATTTTATTGCAAATCAGAAGTTCTACTTTTGCACAGTCCGGTTTCAAAACTTCTTAGAAACCAAATGGAAGAATTGTAGGGAATTTTTCTGGAGGTAGTCCATATATCACCTGCACTGGCTAGGACACTATAATTGGTGCAACATCTTTTAATAGACACCATGGGTAACCTGTAAGCTGAGAGACTTCCAGTGCTGCGCACCTCATCTTTCTAGGTTATGGCACCTATTCTGGTGATTTGGAATAACGACCAATTAAGAAACCTCATGATACTTCAACCTTCCGAAGTCAAACTCAACAGATCACGTGTTGTACTGTGATGCCTGATCTGAAAAGACAACTAACAAGATCTCACTGGTGTCCTGCTTCTGACTGCTAGCATAAAGCTGGGGTTCCTCAGACTTCAAGTGAGAATTGAGTGCATTAATACCCACTGTAAAAAGTTTAAATGTGATTCTGTCTTGAGCATCAAATCAAATTTGTCAATGCCTTTCATTGAGGCCTCAAGCCATTTTCCACTGAATTTGCATTCTAGTTTCAACTATAGGAAATTGTAAAAGTAAAGTTAGACGGCCAGGGTGGAACATGCAAAACACACACACAAATCTGCAAAGAGTAAAGTTATGTGCCCGATTGCCAAGTTCTGATTCTCAATGCAGTACCAGTTAATAATATTGTCATTTTATAGCCTTAGATAAAAAATGTACACAGTCTTAAGGATCCACAGGAAGCCTGAAATAATCAAAGACACTCCTCCTCAATTCTCACCAGTCATTGGCTTTATTCAACATTCCTCTGGAATTGGACCCTCTGCTGGAGCCGTAGCTTAATCACACATTCAGCATTACAACACACTTACTGACACAGGCTGGTCTCAGGATAACAATAGGTACATGCTGAGCTTGCAGGGACACTGAAATAGGCAAGTCCGCGTGAACTGGCGGCACACCAGAGACTGCCCTTCCTGACCGGGCCGGGGGAGCCTGACAGTGGCACAGTGGGGAACTTCTGTACAATGAACGCTGCTGATAACCAGGGACACGCCAAATCCCAACAGCGAAGGGAAGACGTTGTTCACCTTATGTAAAAAGTGAATTGCCTTCATTGCAAGCCATGAGTTTAAAAAGTTCATTTTTTTTTTTAAAACAAATCCCCAAGTATTAATATAAAGCTCTTTACTGATTCAATCAAAGCAGCTCCCACTGTCATAAAATTCCGTATCATTATTTGAACTGGTGGTAGTTAAAAAAAAAAAAAAAAAAACAAAGAACAATGTAAACAAATGCATACAAAGAATTTATATATTTGTCCCACTTCATCTTAGCACAATTACTCTGCTGCCGATTCACCTTTAAAAGAATCTCTTCTGATCCACTGCATACATCTTTCCTGCTGGCAACTTTCGGAAAAATAGACTATTTCCTCTGCTCATGTTCCCCTGTAAACAAAAGCAAGATCAGGTGAAAGAATTAGGGCTGGGAGATTTATTTTAAAATAAATAACAGTGAAAAATGGTAATATTGAGTCAGCCAACATCCCTCCTACAAGCAAATATGGGGTGGGGGGGAATGTTGCTGATCATTTAGTCTATGTGGGAAAAAGACAGATCGGTAGGCTGACTGAAATATGATTTAACAACCTGTTGTGTACCATATAAAGCAGGTATGCTCTAACAACATCTCCATTATAACTGATGTTTACATATACTGACACCTTCACATATAACTGAAGTTATACAATAGTAATGCAATAAAAAAAACTGCAAACATAGGCATGAAGGATGAACCAAAAGTTAAATCAAATGCTTCAGTTATTGTGCTTTGTGTGTAACCTGAGTCTACATCTCAGACAAAGGCGATACGACTCGGTTAGCCATTGTCAAATATTGATACCAGGTTACTGGTCTGTTGCCGATTACTGGTAACACCCTAATATCACCCAGCTGTAGCCTTAATAAAATTGTTCTCTGGGGGACAGAAGAGGGGTCTGTAAGTTTGGGAAAAGGGCAGTCACCTCCAGGCTCAAGTGTCTCCAGCAGTCCAGCCAGGTGGGGTATACCGAGGCGTAGGGGGGAAGGCCACCGGCCAGCCTGAAACAGCGGAGACAACACGCTCACGTCACCTGAAAACGTGTGTGGACCACCCTCACAGCAAAGATCTGTGCACCGAAGGTCAGGACTTACCCACAGTTATTCACAGCCATCAGGTTGGAGACCAATACGAAGGGATATGTGAGCATGCTAGCAAAGAACTACAGAGCAAGAAAAAGAAAGAAGAAAAATGCATAGTAAGTCTCTACACTAGTCCAGTTCAGCAGCTGTGCCATCCATAATATTCCTTGGGTCTGCTGAACAAGGTCATCTGTCACCGACATAGCCCCAGAAAGGATAGACTGAAGAATTACCCCAGTGACAGCCTGGGAGCAGTTTCGGATCTCACCCATGTGGTTCATCTGCAGGAAGAAGAGGGACGTGGACCATTAATGTTACCATGTCAGGGTAGTGGTATGACACAGTGATCTGCACTCGACACTGATGACGATAGACCCTGAAACCCCCTTAACAGCACTGGAGAGAAGCTCTCTCACCGAATCATCAATGGCATAGGTGTTAATCAGATGGGCCAGCATGTTACAGATCCATAGCGACAGCACATCGCCAAGGAGACGGGGGATGAGCCCACTGTGTAGGACAAGATAAAAACAATTACAGCTTGTTTGATCTGAAAGTTTCCTTTCAAATGAATACATCACCATTTCATGTTTCATGAAAGGGTTAGTATGAGTGCAAGGGCCTATTTTAGCAACTCTATCATCACTTTCACAATATATACATACGCAAAGAACCCCAGAATTCCTTCTTCTTTGTAGATTGTGAAAACAGAATCTATAACCCCACTGCAAAAAAATAAGAGAAAAAAAATATATACAATTCAAACCCATAATTTATTGCAGGATGAACAAACGTCTGGGTAAACAAATAAAATACAGACCAGTATTTTGTTTCCCTGCCAATGAACTGCACCATGCATCTCAAAGTGATCACTGAAAGAGAAGGAGGTGTTCTCAGTGTCCCTATGGCAACCCCAAGGTCAAGCTACACAAACTAACCGCAAGCGGCTGCCCACAGGACATACATAGAGTGCCTGGGAGGCTCTGTCCAGGGAAGACAGCCTGGAACCTCTCAAACTATCTGCTAAGAATCACCAAGGCCCATCTTGCTGTCCTGTTCATCGCATGACCCCTACTGAATGCTGACAGTAATCACGGCGGAGGGCGGGGGTTACCGTGGAAAGGGTGTGTGATGAGTGTGGCACAGGAGCGGGCTACCATCTCTTTGGTCGTCTGCAGGGGGCGGGCAAGAGGGAGAGAAGAGGAACCAGGGTTAGGGAGGAGAGCAGCCGCACGTTTGGCCCAGGTATAACACCCCTATGAGAAACTGGGCTTTGGTCCAAACAGCTACAGAACGACTGATACAGATTTTCACTCACCACACATCATAGAAAGCAGGCCATGGCTGTGTTACACAGTGTTATCAAGGAACAGCCATCCTACCTCATTTATCACATGCTGGAATGAGCGGTCTCCATTCGAACTCTTAACGATCTGAAATCGAAAAGTGGGCCCTTTTCAGCATGTAGCATTAGCATAATGAGGTGCCAGACAAGTTTCAGTGTAATGGCAGCCAATTTATGAAGTTGCTGGGTTTATAAACGTACTGGAGATCTATGTTCAAGTTGTGCAGACAATAGGGCTGGACTGCTACACTTATTTGTTTCATACCATTTGGATAATCTTAAGTTCGGAACAGTCAATGAAACTAATGTATACATTTGTTGAAATGGGTAGATCCTAAATTCATAAGATGATGTTCAAACATGGAAAACATTATGCAAATTTTAGCTGTGAGTTAGTCACAGCTAGTGCTGGTTACTCAAGTCAATCATCAGTTTGGGAACATTTTGAGTTCCCCATTAAAATTACACCAACACCAGAGAGAAAGGCCAAGACTGTCGGTTATACTGTTGGAAACACATTAGAGGTGATCATTTGAATGCATGCATGACTGACGCACAGGAGAAACTGCTTCTGCAAGTTTGTCTTTCTGTGGCGTCTTAGGCAATTTTACCAGGAATTTCAGACCCGGCTGGAAAAGAGAGAAAAAAAAAAAAAAAAAAAAACTACGGCTATAGGAGCATTTATTGCTGAAGATATGCAATCATACTTGGTAAGAGACGCTTCATTAATAGGTGAACACAAAGAATTAATTTCAAAACACATTCCGTCTTCCCTGTTGTAATAGAATAGTGCTGAACTGTGAACCCAGAACTATGGTTTGTATTAAACCAAGAATTATGTACACCCCGTTACACCCCAAGCAAACATTTTCAGGTTTTTAAATTAAATTAGGAACATGGGCTAATGATTAGAAGTGACCATTAGCCAGTTGACTGTCATGGGTGCATTCATAAATTCAATTCAAATTGGTCAGAGCATTGCTTCATTCTGAAATTCAGTTTCCGATCACGGATTTGGTGATTTGAACAAACTACGGTAAATTTTTACTGAAAATTAGTCAAAGAAAAAAGTCCTGCATGCAATTTTTCCACTTAAAAAACGTGAACATTCTTTGACATTCCATCACAAAACAAGTCTAATGGCGAACTGTTCAAAACATTGCCATTTCTTTTGCTGTAAAAAGTTGTTTTGCATTTAAATGATCCCAATCTATAATAGGTGTCTCGTTCAAAACAAGAATGTTCATTTATATACAGTACATATGAGATAAAGCAATGACAACTCTGTTGTTCCTTTTGTCTTGTAATTAAAACATACCAATAAGCAGGAGTACCATGAAAGTACCTGATCAATAATAGTAGTACCATTAAAATCCTAATGACACCCATCCCTAGATCTTAGTGATTCATACAAAGCAGATGCATGGAGGCCAGGGCAACAGCAAGCTGAGGGCACTTACCTCACCTTTGCCAAATTCCTGGCATCTCTGTGCAGTGGGGGGGGGGGGGGGGGATGCAGAGAGGTTAGTCAGTACACAAGGACCTGCCAGGTGATCATTAACTTAAGAATGAACACAAGCAGGCTCAAAGTCAATACATGTATGTTAATAATTTAAAACTAAGCAATTCATACAACCCAATTCGATTTCAATTACAGTCACACCAAAACAACTGATTATTAGAAAAATTGCCATTGTATGATTTCCATTTTGCTGCCTTAACATTCTTCCACATGGCAGGTTATAGGCCGACGTTACCAGCTATGCATGGGTAATCTATGGCAGCTAGGGAATTTACAGATCATGATTCAAAATTTGTGTGTGTCACATGCATGAATATCAAGGTATACCAGCACTGCAGTGAAACTGCCACTACACCAGAAAGATTAAAACTAATGACATCCGGTCACTCTGACCCTCTCAGCGCGAGTGCACAGCAAGGAGTCAACTACATGGAAACTAGCTAGACGAAAACGAAGCCGTCATCTGTCCAAACTCACGACAAGAATGAAGTTAATAGTATAGATTAATGTCATTAAATAACACACCATTTGAGCTGCTTAAAGTGCTCACCTGCAGGACCCTGCTGTGGACTAAGGTGCCGACGGTCCCTGCACAGAGCCGGGGCATGAGGCCTTTGAAGAGCCCCGCCTTCCCATCCACTTTCATTATGTACTTTGCTGGAAAGCGAGACAGACACAGTGCAGTCAGGGAGAGGAGACCATTGCATGGTTCTGAAGGCACACGAGCAAACGCTGCTGAAGGTGTGGCTCTATCCCACCCCCCCGCACGGATCCCCTCCCACTTCCAGAGATATTCTTAGTCAACAAAAGACTGGCACCCATACACCAAGATGGAGATTACACACGGGGTTGTGTCCTGAGAGTTAACAGCAACATTACAAAGTGGTGCAACATGGTCACTTTGCAACTTCGTCATACCATATGCAAAAAGCCCGGGGAGCTGGTACACCTGCCTGCCAAATATATTCCTTCCGGTCGTGGGGGGGAGAGGTTCATGCCCAACCTGAAAAGCAAAATAAACTTAACAGCTCTAGCAACATTTCAGGAGATTTTATTTCCAAAACAACAAGACTAAATCCACTCATCCATCTTCAACAATGTCAATGAGAACCTGGAGCCAGTTGCAGGGAACACAGGGCACAAGGCAGGGGTCACCCAGCTATGAACAACAGCATTTAACCATTAGCTGTTACATCAACACACTTCAGCTTCTTATTCTGAGTCTGTGGCTACAAACGCAGCACTCTCAAAATGGTTGTCTGAGGCGACTTTTACAGAAACTAACTAACAGAAACTAGCCGTCGAGTTGAGTACAGTATTGCCAGCACAGTCCTTTTTAAAGGCACCAGAGGGCAGCCGTGCAGTAGTGCCACTGGGGAGACATTGCATGTCTGTACACGCATTACTAGGAAGGTTGGGTGACCTTAAGCAGCTCGCAAGCCAGTGACTGAACTAAAGCAGGGAGCTGCTCTTCACATGTTCTGGAAGCACACTTTACTCTTTAATTGTACTCTGCCCTCAGGAACACCCACTAAAACTTTGTTTAAATACTTTACATACAAATATATAAAACTTAAAAAAAATAAAAATAATAAATGTGTACGGGGGCAGCATGTGGCTCAGCAGGATAAGCCTCTGTGCCTGGGATCAGAAAGTTGCAGGTTTGACCCCAGCCTTAGCAGAACAGTTATGTCCATAGGTCCTTAAGCAAGGCCTTTAACCCCCAACTGCATGGATGCCATTGCAGGTGGCTCCTCTCTTCTGCATTTGTGTCTGTATCATGGAGAGTAAGATAGGGTAGGCAAAAAAAGATTTTTCCCACAGGGATCAATAAGGTGTCATAAAACCCCTTTAAACACAAGACTTTCTGGCTGAATACATATTTTCATTACTTATTCCGGTAGAATGTGTGCTGATCAAGTCAGATGCACCAGTTCTGGTATGTCCTTGACACTCATGAATATTTACAATGAAATGACATTTTAACTCGCATTACAACTAAAACAAAAACTACTGTTAGATTACATCCTCGTGTCTCCATATGATTTCACAGACAAACATTTTAACGTCACTGAAAAGTTATTTATCATAACCCTGCGCATAGGGGCGCATTTTCAGCGTTTTTAAAACATATAGTAACATTTCAGGCTTAGCAGAGGCAAAAAACTTTAAACTCATCATGTCGTAAAACTGGGGCAAAGTTGTCGCTCACCACGGGGGCTGCCCACTACGCTAAAGGACGCCCTTCCTCCCAACAACCTGCTCGACAGACAACTGGCCCGGGCCGTGTTTCAATGACAAATCAAGGAATTGTTTTGAAAAAACTGCTCGCGTTTATTAATAAAGATTATAATTAAGAAATAGTATTAATAGACAACGCATGCGCGGAGGCTGACGACGACAATGTAGACACAGGACGAACTCGTCCATGACCTTTTTTACGTCAGTAGGGCGATAGCCATTGCGCGGACACACGCGAGCTCATGTCCTTACCAGAAGCACCACACCAAACTACATTGTTGGCACACAACTTTTTCAACCACTGACACGAAAAACTGACTCCCATTATGATAGGGAACTATAGAAACTAAATCAAAAAGTCCGCTAATCGCTGGTTCCTACTTACATAGCAATCTAACAAATTGCCTTATCGCCAAATGCACATTTTTGAAAGCTAATCGGATGCACACCGACATTGAAAATAATCGTTTAATTTACGATAAAATAACTGTCTTTTCACTAACGTTCTGTCGCTAGAGACATGAGACTCTGAGCTGAATATTTCCTTAAAAAAACAATTGTTTCATTTGTTTAGTTATATCACTTACCTGCACTAGTACTTTAATGTACATAAGCGGGTGGGAAAGAACCGTAAGCCCGGTTCCTAGCACCACCTGTCCACACGTGTCCGCCATTATTAAACTGCTCCTTCCTTCTTCATTTAGGATGGGAAAGTGAACGGGAAGAATCTTGCTGTGCGCGAACCTTGAACTTTACTCTTATTGGTCAATTGTTTGTCACATGACACAGGACTAGAATGCAGTTACGTACTAGTTGCATATGGCGTGATCTTGGCAATCAGACATTCCGTAGTGTCATTCCAGTGTTGTTATTGTATTTTCCTCAATAAAAATACATTAAGCATAAGATCGGTAGAATTCACTACCTTGTACCTAAAGGATAGATCTTAGAACTAACCGTGACATGGACATTTTGCGATTTGATTTAGTAATTAACCGCCGGACCGGCTGGTAGGTTACTAACTGTTCACCCATGCATCCGTCCTCCAATCACATATCTTGGACAGGTTCAACCGCTATCTATACAAATTCGATTTTTATTTCTCATTTTATGAACAGAGTGCACCCTTGTAATGCAATAAAGTAGGAGAAGCAAATAGGAGCGCGATTAAATGCAAGATCCGCTACATTGCTATACCATTTGTATTTACAGAGTGCCCATATTTGTTTTCAAAACGAGGACACTAGAGGTCGGACGTAGAGGCAGCAAAGCAATGAAAATGTATACATACAAACTATTCTGACTGTAGAATTAACATTAAACATGAAACAAAGGAATGGGGTGCAATTCTAACTCCGCGAAAAAAGGACCTATGGCCATCCTGGATAAATATAATAATTTTGTGTACTAATACTAGCAGAATGTTCTTCTTGAACCAATCTTGAGTACATATTTATTCAGTTTTGAGTAAAAGGTGTCACAAGCACATAGTGAGAAGTCATCGATATGTACATACCATGGAACCATTTTACGATTAACATACTATGACCCAAAGGTATGTACGAATTTACAGAACTGATGGCTGCAGAAAGATACCTCCATTTTGTTTTTTCTGGAGAAGACTTTCTCCTATAATCTCATCATGCCATAGCAAGAAAAATCAAAACATGTTTTCTGCTTTGAAAACAGTAAAACAAACCATCCACCGATCCATCTTTGAGCCACTCCAGTACATGGTTGAGAAGGGGCCTGAGTCTATCCCAGAGAGCACTGTGTAGAAACCAATCATGGCCAATTCAGTAGAGTAACTTAAGTTCATGTTTTTGAACTGCCGGAGAAAAGAACATCCAGACAAAGCTTATACTATTACAACGTGATGAATCAAGTTGAAAAAATGTTTAATCACTATTTACATACATATACAAAACATTTGCATCTCCAAATTGCAAAAAAAAAAAAAAAAAAAAAGGGTAAAAACACAAGAACCCTAGGAAGTTTTACGCTTTTAGTCTTGGTGTGGTGCTTCCCAACTGGTAAAAGATGGCAGTCTCAGTGTAGAAATGAGGGGAGGGCTTTAATTTGATCTCTAATGAATTTGCCGCTGGAGAGAGGCAGTGGTACATTCCTTGGCACGTCTGACATGGTGCCACCACTTGAAAAACACATTTAACACAATCTTTTTTTTTTTTTTTTTTTTAAAAAAGCAAAAATAAATAAAAAAAAATAAAAAAATCAGAGGGCTGTCCCAAATTGGGGCTGATGTTTCTAATAGGATGCACCCCAACATTCCCACCCGTCACTCATACACCACTCAGCAGTCACTGACACAAGACTGAATCGATACATTGTCCAATGTAAGAGTTGTTTTAAATGATGAACAGAAGCAGGGTAAAGGAACATCCATGAGAACGCGTTGCCTGAGATGTATCCAGGCACAAGACAAGGGACATTGAGAAGCCAGTCAGCTCTGTGAAAATAAGTGACGTAGCAGCTTTTGACCAAACTGTGTTACCTGAAGATTAGAAGACTGCAACTGTGACGGTTTATGAAAACATGGCTGCTGAAACCCCCCCACCCCCCCCCCCATTCCCACCACCCACAGCACAAAGATGACCGCGGGCCTGCTGGAAGGACGCAAATCTATGGCCAATGAGGACAGGGCGTGGCTGTCCAGAGCCCCACCCCCAGCCAATCAGTCGCTACGTGCTGTGCATCTTCCTTTTCTTCAGCAGCCGTTCCCTCCAGTCATCTGGTAGGGCCTCGAAGTTGGCATTTTTGACTGATTTACCACTGTGGGGCCGAGGGAAGGGGGGTGAATCTTAAAACCATTGTTGGAGACAGGTGCCATAAGTATTCACACTCACACACACACACACACACACACACACACACACACACTGCCCCTGAGAACTGGGCCAACATACTGTGGTGGGTGGGGTCATACCTGGTCAGCTGCTGCTGCTTCCACTCTTCAATACGCTTGCTGTTCACTTGCTCCCGGTCCTCGTCGCTGGAACTGGACTTCTCCTCCTCGTCAAGCTCGCGCTGGATGCTCTGCCACTTCTTCACCAGAGACGGCATCTTCGTCTTGCTTTTCTTTGTCTTTGTGGGAAACACACAAACGCATCCGCACAGTAAGCCATCAACACGTCGCGTCACCATGCTCATCAGGTCGCCGTGGGAACGCCAGTCTCCGCACCTTGTCTTTCTTCAGCTTTTTCACCTTCTCCACAGGCACCACCTTCCCGGGCGCAGGGTCCTGGGGGGCACTGGGAGGCGTAGGCTGGGAGGGGGGTGCCACTACAGGCAGCGCCGTCGTTTCTGCCGGGGGCTGGGGGGGTGCACTGGCCACCATACTCCAGTAAGCTGGGGCAGAGATCCCAGGAACTGCTGGAGAACAGAGACACTCTGTCCCTCCATTGGATGCAGGAACTGATAAGCTGCACCAAGGCCAGACTCCGCCACTCAGACCCGACCCAGCAGCACTACATTGCCATGGAGACAAGCTCCGCTCACCTGCCATGGCGGTGGCCTGGCTGTACAGGATGGGGCTGCTTCCGATGGTGACCGCCTTGTGCGGCTGGCCGGAGCCGGCCGCCTTGCGCTTAGTGGCCTTGGCTGGCATGCCAGGGGAGGATGCAGAGTCGCCACCCTGAAGTGGGGGAAGAGAGCGGGCTGCCCATCAGCACCATGCCCCACCGCTCACAGGCGGGCAAGCTCAGCCAGCAGGTAGTTTGGACAGCGGTATGAAGCGAACACATGATGAAGAGCAATGTGAACAGAGGGCCCGCAGTTTGTGTGAGGGCCGCTTTCTGTTAAAGTGCACATGCTTCAGATTTGGCATATTTAATCCCCCCCCCCCCCCCACTGAAAAATAACCAGAGCAGGGTGTATGTACCTTTCCGGCAGACGTGCCAGGAGGCGCCGGAGCCTTACGGCTGCCGTCCTCCTCGGTCCCTGGGGCTGGGGGCTCACCCTCCTCGTCCTCCATCTCCACCTCCTCAATCTCTCCGTCATCGCTCAGGGGGGGTGGAGGGGGTGGGGGGGGGGACTCTGGAGGTGGCGGTGGAGGCGGCGGGTAGTCTGAGGGGGGAGGGGGGTCATCTGGAGGAAGGGGGGGCTGGGGTAGTGTACAGTAAGACTGCAGGCCAGTCTGTAATGAGGGGGTGTTCGTGTACACAGGGGGGGCTGAAAGATTTAAGAGAGAAAGTTAGAGACAGTGTTAAAAAAATTAAATAAAATCGCACACCAACTGTCAGGACTATACGGGTCTCGCATCGTACATCAGTTACAAAGACAATAACTTGGAGAACTACTACAATTGACTGGTTGGTGACCACTAGCACACATTCACTGAGAAGCAGAGATGACAAGGTCTGACCTGTAGGGGGCTCTGGTGGGGGCTTGGCATCTCCCTGGACATCCACAGGCTCTCCCATCTTCTCCTCTCCATCGCCCTCTGCTGGGAAGTCCCACTGCGAGGCAGAGGTCCGGTCGTTCACGTAGAAGTATCGCCTGTGCTCCCTAAAGTAGGGGAAAGACAGAAAGAGAGACCATCTCAGTGTCCGGGGTGGGGGGAGGGGCCACAATAATAAAATAAAATAAAATAAAAAAAATAGGGCTGGGGCATTTGGAGTAGGGTGGGGGCTCTTTGTTGCACTGAGCAGCCGCAGTGCACAGGAGTAAAGCCAGATTAGGAAGCGGGCCTGATGGGGGGGACCCACCTTGATCTCACCAAAAAACAGACCATAAAAGCCTTGCAAACAGAACCAGCCAAGTCCCTGCTGGTCCCATTAGATGGGGAGGGGGGAGGGGGGGGGTAGACAATAAGTCATCGTCTTCTGGATGAAGATGAGAGGAATACTCACGGAGAAACCCCTTCGAGCTCAGAAAGGGCTTCTTCCATGTAAAAACGGTTAAACATGCTGCTGCAAACCATGGCGATTCTTCACAGCACCAGGCACAATCAGATCAGAACGGTCACGTGAAAACTTTAAAATGCCACAAAAAGAAACCAGAGAACAGAGATAAAGGAAGACAATGAAATAGAGTGGTCTGACCTGCTGCGTCCGGGAGTGAGGGCCCTCTTCGCATTTAATCGACGCTGTGGCCCGCCTCATCCGGGAAGCCGACGTCCCATGGCGGGGGCCGTCCTGAAAAGCGCAAGGCTCTCGCGTGCGCAACCACCTTCCTAGAGCTACAGTACCCTTCTGTGTCGTGGCCCAAGCCGGAGTCCGGGGCAGGGGGGAGGCCTTTTGTCTCTCAGAGCTGATCCTTTTAAACCTCCCCCACTCACTCATTCAATACATCTTTGTTGGCCGTAACTTCGCGGTTGCAGATTAACGCATCCCCAATTTTGAAAAGTCAATGGTCTCAACGCTCTCCGCAGGTCTACCCCCTAGTGGCGGCGGGGGTGAACTCACAGCTGAGGTGCGACGGGGGGGGTTGAGGGTGGGGTGTAAGGTGTGAAAGGTAAGGAACGCGTACCTGTCCCAGTGGCAGGACCAGCCTTTAGGGGCGGCGTTAAGTTCGTAATGTTTAATGTGCTCAGCGGCCTCCTGCAACCGTCTCCGCAGGTAGTGCCCGTTCAGAGCTCCTTCCCGCCAGTCGGTGATCCGGGTCTGGGACACGGGACAGGGGTGGGGACGGTGAGCTGGGTGCGCAAACAACCCGCCATGCAAGCCACAAGAGATAATACAGGAACAAAGGGATGAGCTAAACCTAGGAACTCCACAGTGTCCCCTTGTGGCAAAAAGGGTAAAATGAGCGCTCACCTCTGTCTGTAGCAGGAGCAGCTGGAAGTTAGAAATGGCTTTTTTATTAATGCCGAGGAACTCCATCTTGCTGGTTAAGGTGTTGGCAAGCTCTCCGATCTGGAACTGCAGGGAAATTGCGACGGTTGGAACAACTATGCAGCCGCAGGCGTAAGAGGTAGACCAGGAGGAAGAGTTACCTTCAGGTCGGCGGTCTCCTCCTCGTTAGAAGACGATTTTAGCTTGGCTTTCTCAACCGCCGCGTTGGTCTCCATCAGCTCCTCCTTTCCGGGCTTCTCTGTGGTCTTGGAATCCGCTGCAGGTGTACACGCATGCATGCAGACACGCACGTCAGCGACCGCACGTCCATCGGGGCGCCCCGCTGTGAGTGTGATGCGATGGTGCCCCCAGCCCCCAGCGCACCTGCGTCGGCCTGCTCCGGCGAGTCCCGTCCGGTCTTAGCTGACCCATGGCTGTTGGAGTCGGGGCTTGGTGCTCGCAGAAAGGCCGTCTTCCACTTGCCCTTCTTGAGCGCAGTTCCCCGAGCCCCCTCTTGGCTGGCCTCAGAGCAGGGGCTCGAGCCCCCAGCACTGCCGTCGCCTTCCTCCAGGGCCCGCAGCTCTGCCTGGTGTGGAGAGGAGAGCCCTTCACACACACACCCCGAAAACACCACCATATACCTGGGATCTCCGGGGTCTGCCTCTTACCTTTTTCCTTTCCAGTGCCAACTCCAACTCCACGGTGTCTTCCTCCGCCTCCTCCATCTCTGCCTCATCGCTCTCCGAGTTCTCCGCGGACTGGGTCCTGCTCCGAAGGTCACCTGGGACGCTGGCCTCTGTGTCCCCGGGGGGTGGAGAGGCGGGGGGGCAGCCGCCCTCGCTCTCGGAGTCCAGCCGGCCCTCTGACGCCTCCTCCAGGATCCCGAGGGCGCTTTTCCTCCACTTCTCCTCTGCCACCTTCACCTCCGGGGGGATGAGCGGGGCCAGTAGGGATGCAGCCACACCCCGGCTCTCCTCCTCCTCACTCGTCAGGGCCACTACGCTCTCCATCACCTCCTGCAGGGGTGACAAGGTCCCAAAAGGAGAACAGTTGTTCTGTAAGAAGGGGGGGGGGCAAAGCCATGAAGAAAGAGGCTGAATATAAAGGGTTTAGAAGCTGAGAACACTAGTGAAAAAGGTAGCTACTAGCACTAGAGGCTCGTGACTACAGACTACCAATGGAAGCTGTAAGCCTGGTTCCTGCTTATTGCAGCATTGGGCACAGAGACCACAAAGGGGCGTGGCCACATGCGCAGGAAACATAAACCAGGCCTTAAGGAGACCATATACTTCAAATGACACATGAAGAAAAACTAAATCAAATGATAGAGAATAATCTACTGCACACCTGAAATGACATCGCTGCCATGTTGTGTCTGTTAGGCCACACCCCTAGAGGCCGCAGCAGACCCACATACAGAGCAAAAACGTATTGCAGCATGCACCTGAGGCATTTCCATAAATTTATTGGACAAAAAGGTTTGCCTCAGGGACCAAAAGTAATCACGGTTCATACGATGTTGCAACTGCAAAATGATACCAATTCAGTCGATTTTGTCTAAAGCCCACGACCACCATCATTTTAGACACACAGCAGTATAGAAATTTAGACGAAGTCCAGAGTGAAACTCAAGCCGCCCGTGTGGCAGCACACAGAACATTCTCCTGGGCATCATACCTTCTTCTTTCCCTCTTTCACGGGCGCTGACACGCTGGTGGAAGAGGTGCCTCCGGCGGGATGCTGACTCAAGTAGAATGTGGAAGACTGCATGGATCCATTGCCATTGACTGCTGTGGTCAAACTGGAAAGAGTGAAACAAGACGGCTGATAAAGAGCCGGCACGTGGCTGGGGTAGCATCTATCTGTGCCTAGGGGGGTGGGGCATGGCAGCTATCAGTGTCAGGGTGGGCGGAGCTTGATACCTGTCACTGTATTGCTGCAGGCCCTGCACCTGGTGCGCCAAATAGTGGGGCAGCTGCCAAGCCACCTCGTTGGTCTGCGTGTTCCAGTAATAGTAGCAGCCCGTGTTCTCATCCCACACCTCTTGCCAGTCACCCATCTCCACACCAACTGCAGAGACAGACACAGAGAGGGCGCCCATGTAAAATATAGGCTAAAGTACAAGACTGAAACCCCTCTGAGCTCCAACACAACACACAGGGCTGAAACACACACACACAGGAGTAGAAATGAAGCTCACACCCCTGAAATCTGAGACTACCCATTGACTCCAACCTAAACAGGGTTACTCTAAAGCAGAAAATTTGGAACAAACCAGCCACCTCCATGTACAAATGAACAGATTCCCCAGGTCCACCTTATGAAACATCACCCCACTAACTAACTACATCGAACTAACTGCATCTTAAAATTCGCTGTTACGATTACAAATATGTCACTCATCGCATTCGAGCAGTCAGGGAAGAAACTTCTACACAGTGTGTTATTTTTTCCCAAGCATGATTTTTAAACAACACATACTAAATTGGAGCCTTCCGCAATAAACACCTACCCCCGGCCAGCGAGCACTGGGTGTCGTACTGGAACTCGGTACCCAGGCCCAGCTCCACTGGAGCAGATGCATGCTGATGGTCTTTAGGGTTGGGACGCGGTGGTGTCGGGGGAGGGGGGTTCGCCGATGGCTCATCTGACAGCTGAGCCGGATGGGTGGTAATTGCGTCAATTTCCTGTTAAAGCGTTAAAGAGAAATGGGAAAATGTCTCATCTACCATCATTTAATTAAAATTATATAATCTGAGAGCCCTTCAAGTAACTAGGCTAGATGAGCGATTTCACACTTGGAGAAAACACAACACAGTGAGTGAATGAACAGACTCACAGCCATGAAGTTGGCAAGTGTGCTGTCGATGTCAGCCGACTGGTTGTGTTTGGGTTTCGCCAGGGCAGGCTGAGAAGCCATCTCCTCCTCCTCTTCCTCACTGTCTTCGTAGGCACCCAGTAAGGACAAACCCTCTGAAAAGAAGACAGCCGAGAGAATTGATGAGGACCAGGTCAAAATGTCCTACACGGACAGGAAGTGCTCTGCTTTGGTGCCATGCGGTGTCACACCAACCAAGCGACGGCACTCCTACGCTGCTTCTCAGATTTGCATCCAGATCTTTTGGCAGGAGAAGCTGAAGATCTACAGCAGCCGGTGGGACAAGCGTGAATACCACCATATCGTTCAGTGTAGGTGCAAGTGCTTGTTATCCAAAGTCAGCTTAGAAATGATCACATTTCACTAACATTTCTACTGTGCACAAATGGTTAAGTTGCCTGCCCAGCGCAGCGTTGAACTCACCGGTGGCCTTAACAGCAGGGGTCCTCCTGTCCACCATAACTTCTTTCGGGATACTGTGGATATGGCTGTCCCCGATTCCGTCCTGCTCATCTACACACCACAATTCATGTATTAAAACAACACAGCAAAGAACCAACCAATATAGCTGGGCGGCAATGCGCGTCAAACACGTATTTAGCGTGACACGATCTGGCAAATCTATACTCTTCAATAACAGAGCACATCTGAGAAGCTAACTGAATGCTCCAATCACTCTGGAAGGTAGCTAAAGCGGCTGTAAAGCCGACACGTCGGGTTCAGCTGGCGATCAGCGATCCTTACTCTCAGTCAGCACTCTTCGGTGTAAACCGCTGCGATTTCCACGAGCGCTTACAAAGTCGCCTGATTATGACAGCAAGAGGCCATTGGAGACCCAACTTGGAGGGAACGGTTCCCCATCATCACCGGGGAATGAACTGGGGCCTGTTCCGGCTTCTTACCTTCGGACGCCGATCCCAGAGCGTCCTCCCTACAAATGGCTCCTCCGCCAATGACGCTGCGAGGTCCAGGTGGTGAAAGCTGTAAGATCGTCCGTCGTCCGGTCCCCGTCCGTGTTTTCTTCCCCATGGCTTTAAAAAGATCAGGCCGCTACAGGCGGAAGGCCGCCGGAACAAAGACAGTCCAAGAGGTGGTGGAATGTGCCGACGGGAAAGCGATAGTAACACGATACATTTCTGACCAATAACCCTTAACCGCCGTGTGTGCTTCACTACGATTGGTGCGTCTCCCTGTCAGTGGGCGGGACCAAGGAATCCCCGGATGAATGTTTGCGCACCGTTCATGTCTGTCTATATATTTTGTACAGTAAAACCTCGGATTGCGAGGATAATTCGTTCCGGAAACGAGTTCGTAATCCAAAACACTCGTATATCAAAGCAAAAATTCCCATAAGAAATAATGGAAACTCAGATGATTGGTTCCAAAACCCAAAAATATCTCTATAAATATGATTAATACAAAACATAAAGAACTAAAAAAAAGTCACTACACTTGGACTCAAATTTTTTAAATGCGAATGTAACTATCGGCTCAGATCACGTGACGCTCGGCACACGAAGCGTATACGTAATTCTCGTATTGCAAGACCTCGCTCGTTTGTCAAATTGTAATTTATTTTTAAATTTTGCTCGTCTTGCACAACATCGCAAACCGAGGTTTGACTATGCATCTGCAGACATGAATCTCTAACATATATTGTAAACATATCTTTTTGCATGACAATGACGAATCGTGGGTTTGTTACCTCGATTAGTGTAACTATCACATTTAGAGTTTTACAGAGCTACCAGCACATTATGCAGCGATTTATTTATAAACAGTATATATGCTTGGCAATTCTCCAAAGCGACTCCATTTAACTAAAAATAGTGAGGCACCATTCTGGGTTATCAGTTATGTATTTTATTTCTGAAATGGTTTTAAAAATTCATACGTGGTTTGAACGTTACTTCATTTATCAGTCGTATATCAGTGGTGTGAACAAAGAAACGATAGCTTTTTGTTTTCAGCGTATAACGAATTGATATCAAAATGAGAATATATGATATGATCAAGGACTCATATCACTATTACACAGAGGTACCAGAAATAGCCGAGGTAGGGGCAAAGGGGCATCTGCACACTATCTAGTAAATGAGGGTAGGTAAGGCTTTAAATTAAACTAATGAGTTACTAAGACAGCAAAGTTTATATATGAGTGGTTAATAGAGGCACGATCGCATTAAAGCATTGGTTAAATATCCGTGCACGACAAAAGCCAAGAAAAAAGTTCAGTGGCATTGATTTCACACAGTGGAGGCCTTCGGTAAAGTGAGGCACTTTCAACAAAGGTCTCCCCATTCAGCTGCACAAAAAGTGACTTTTTTTTATTGAAATTCACAAAAAACAGGAGCCACAATTTACAAGTAGTCTGCTTCATACAGGTTTGCAGGAAGAGTACAAAACAGAAGGGAATGGGGGGAACAATCATTACAATGTACTTTATAAAAATATATACATTTATTGTGAACAAGTGCACCAGAGAATGCATTACCTGCAGGGGTATTACTACATACTTCTCTCACACTCACACACACGTGCAAGTACAACATACATGTCAGACAATTCTTTTAAGACTACACACATACAGATAATTGCCTCTATATATGTCAAACAGCCAACAAAACCATTTGGTTATCAGAAGGCTTGGGGTGGGGAAATTAAGTCTTTATTAATGTGTGTCCCATACAGTCTCCAATTAAAAAAATATACCAGCTTTGCTCCTTGTGATTGTGATGCGTATTACAGATTTACAGAAAGGGTCTTAGGATGAAATGAGCACCATGTGACCCAGCAGTGCTGTAAACAAATGGCTATGGGCTGCAGCTATTTCTCTGCGGTAACAGCATCCCCCAAGCCCTCAGTGCACAGCTTCTACTGCGTCATGAGCCTGTGACTGGTGGCTTGTTCCACCAGCCTGTGGTACTCATCCAGCTTGTTGTGAAGTAAGTTGTACAGCTGGAGTGAGGGAACAAACATGATCACACTCAGTATATAAGGAAGAAACAGGGGGGGGGGGGGGTAACATTAATATTAAAATTACTCTTGTAATCAATCTATTCTCAGTAAATTTAAATTTATGAAACAAGATGCAGATGCATGTAAAGCCAGCTGAAGGAGGTTCTGTGGTTCAGCCCCCCCTCCACCAACTACGGAGCCTTTGCAGTCACCTCAAGCTTAGCAATCAGCAGCACAAGGGAGGCCCGTTATCCCCTGCAGTGACCGCAAGGAACGGATGGCCCGCTTACCTTGGAGTTGTTGACATTCGATCGGTTTTCACTGAGTGCCTGCAGCAGCTGATCAATGTAGGTGTAAGGGAGCCAGACAAGAGGTGCTGTTGCTGAGAGAGGCCTCTGATATGAAGAGGAGGAGGCACCGTAAGGTCATGGTAGCTCAGCATGTTTAACACTCTTACAGACAGAATGACAATTTGTCCTCTCACACCCAGGTTTGTGGGTTTGATTCCCAACCAGGGCTCCTGTGTGTGTGTTTGGCATACTCTCCCTGGGTATCGTGCACATTTCCCAGTGCAGTGCTATTGCCCATAGTCTGATTTTTGTATTTTCTGGGTTAGGCCCCAGATGAAAGCTGTCTCACAGGACTCCTGATGGAGGGGAATGGTGAGTCATTATTAGCAAAAAAAAAAAAAAAAAACTCAGTGGAAATTGCATATAGTGGTCATTTTTGTCCGGGTGAAATTCATGACTAAGGAAATGATCACTATAAGCAATTTATTTCTTTATGCCTCAGGTAGATTTCGATCTAACTGACATTTGTAGATTTATTGCATGATAGTAAGGCAATAGATCTGACCGCATCGTTATTTACTGAATTTTATTAACTCTAAAATACAGCACAACTGTTTCAAACAATTTTCAAATTACAGTACAATACAAATAAAATCTTAACTCAACTATGCTATAACAGTACTGTATATAAAATATAGCTTATTGTGGTTTCACTGCTGCATCTCATTGGCTCGTTTTCGGCAGCTTATAAGCTTTGACGAGTATTTTTAATTGAGAGAAAATTAATTTTTCCTGTCATATTGTCTGTGCACGCAGAAGGTAGCTAGCCAGAAGAACAGGTTATGGGAGGGTGGGGGTAAACCAGGTGGTTGGAATTAAATAGTTTCTTGAACTACCTGTTGAATACATACAGAGCTATGCGATTTAAAAAACATCATTTGACATATAATACAGTGCCCTCTTCTCATTTCCAGCTGTTCCTGAAGCTTTTTTGAAGCACTAAAATTTGACTTGTACTTGGCATTTGAGTTTTATTTCTGTTGGACATGAATAATGCACATGTCACGTTTCAGGTTTGCCAGCAGTGAGCTGCCTATACCCTTCTTTAACAGTTTTCTTTTCCACGTCACTGTGGTCAGCTTGATTCACTAGTTTATCACTTATTGCTTTACTGGTAATTAGGTTAGGCACCTTTTTTCACTTGTAGCTGACTATATAGAATATTACAGCAATTTACACTCACCTAAAGGATTATTAGGAACACCATACTAATACGGTGTTTGACCCCCTTTTGCCTTCAGAATTGCCTTAATTCTACGTGGCATTGATTCAACAAGGTGCTGAAAGCATTCTTTAGAAATGTTGGCCCATATTGATAGGA
>JAABNY020000019.1:11914526-11925088 GCA_015164015.2 Brevimyrus niger
CATTCTGACATTCAGTTTGGAGTCCAGGAGATTGTCTTGACCAGGACCACACCCCTAAATGCATTGAAGCAACTGCCTTGTGATTGGTTGATTAGATAATTGCACTAATGAGAAATTGAACAGAAGTTCCTAATAATCCTTTAGGTGAGTGTATTTGTGTTGTTGATTTCATTTATTGCCTGGATGAGTTAATTTGTTCGATCTAAGGTTCACCTGCCTCATTATTTGGTTGGTACTTAAACCTGCTTTGATTTTGTCTGTGTGACATGGCTACCACAAATTATAATGTGATTAAATATGCAACTAATCATGAATAAGAAAATTGTTTACAGCCCCAATATAAACACATAATGGTAATATGAATAAAGCTGTTAAAGTTCTAATATGTTCAGAGGGAAGCTTCTTACTCTCCTGCTTGCTCTGCAGGCACATTTGAGTGATTTTGGGCATTCCTTATCATAAGATTGAGAGCAGACTTACTTCAATCCCAAAGTACTGATGACCTTTCCCCAGTACAGCGTCCACATACTCCAAGACGAGCTCCACAGCCTCCTCCAACAAGTCATAGTTCAGGTAGATGCGGAGCAGGGCAGCTGTATCCACCACCTGCGAGGAGTGCAACCACCAGAAGGAGGCACTGTGATTCACTTTCTAGGTTCTGGCTCTGAGGCACTACCCCCAGCGATCAGGACAGCTCTCCTTACCTTGTAGCTGTTCACCAGCCAGTCAGGCAGAGGAACCCCATGCGACAGCAGTTTGTTGATGACACAGAACTGGTGCTGGGCATTCTGGGAAGGGTATTTCTCCAAGTAGGAGGCCAGGAGCCGCCAGGCCTCGTCAGTGGCACTGCACATGGGTCAAGAGCAATTTGGTGGCGTCATTCACAGAACGATGTGGAGCATTCCGTCAATACATTTACCTGCAGACGGGTTCTTGACAGACCTGGATTCCTTGGTAGTGATCACAGTGGACAGCTGGTTGGCTGCCAGCCAGTTCCAGGCTTCGTTTTGACTGGCCTCCCCTCCATACTGTAACTTAATGCACCTATAGGAAAAGTGACAATCTGGGGAATATCCTTAAAAAATACCCAAGACACCATGGCCTCTTTTAGACCTTTTCACAGGACCAACTGACATAACTCAGTCTTTACAGATAAAGTCAAGGACCTCTCTGAGGGTTAATGCACTACAAACACTCAATTACTGTTCAGAGGGACCAAGTCGATCATGCCAGTTTCAATCAAAACCAGTTACTCACTTGAAGGCTAGACCTTCAAAAATGGGAGTGAGGGGAAGTTTGAAGGTCTCGCAGAGCGTGATGGCCGAGTCAAAGAGCCCGGCCTGCACCAGCAGGGCCACCATCTCCGTAGCGGAGGAGCTGCCTGGGGGTTTGGGAAACAGCCAAGGAGTTACCATCTGTCCTCAGGACCAAAAGTACCACACACACACACACACACCTCGTTTCCACCAACACGGTGTCAAATCCAGCGGCAGGTTTTTTCCTAATCCGGAACTAGTTCTGCATGTTTCTGCCACATAAAAAATGGTTCCATCATGGCACCACAGAAAAGCAGGTCTCAGAATTTAGAATCATGTCGGCAAAAGCGGGACACACCATTGTGTCCTAATTTTCTTATTTAGTGAATTCTATTAACTCTTTAAAAAACAGCACAACTGATTCAAACAATTTTCAAATGACAGTACAATACAAATGAAATCTCAACTCAAATATGCTAAAACAGTACTGTATATAAAATATAGCAGTATTGTGGTTTCACTGCAGAATCTCATTGACTCGTTTTTGGCGGTTTATCAAGTGTTGAGTATATTTTTCATTGAGAGAGAATTAATTTTTCCTCTCACATTTACTGTGTATGAAGAACGTAGCTAGCAAGAAGCAAACAAGTTGTGTGTGTGTGTGTGTGTGTGTGTGTGTGTGGGGGGGGGGGGTGCCTAAAATAATTCTGCAGGAGCCTAAAATTATATTTCCGATAATTCACAATCTTAAGGAGTTAGGGAAGGATGGAGCCACACGGCCTTTTGACCTGTCTCTCAGTTTTGGAAGGATTTTTGAAGCATTTCAAATCTTTTACTATATGGAAAACTATACTATAATGTTATTCAATTTAGTAAATAGTTAAGCAAATGGCTATGTGTATTCCTTTTGTCTCTGCTTCTTTTGTTTTGTCTTACGTTTTTGGATGGGAGAGAGCAAAGCATCAACCTTAGCCTCCATTTTTGAAGTTGACACTAAAAATTCAATAAATTGTATTATATTTCATAATAAAACGGAAAGGTTCAATAATCAATAATTCAAATTACATTTCACAATAAAGTTCAACTTTTCACATTGATGCGTTTCATATTTCATAATGCCACGCTCGCACCATGCGGCCCTTGATGAGCATACCTGCGACAGCAGCAGAGGCTGGGTCGTGCCGAGCCAGCGTGAGTCGGTTCCGGGCCAAGATGTACTCTCTCTCCAGGTCCTTCAGCTCCAGGATTTCAATGTTGCGACTCACTGTCAACAGATACACAGAGGATTTACTCATGTGTGGTCTCAGCAGAGTAACCCTATTCCCAGGTAGAGCTGTCACTACTGATATCAATATTTGATTAATCTATCAATTAATCTGATGATTATTTATAATAGAATTTGCAAGTGACAGGAACCAACCAGCTATTACAGGATGTGCACTCGGTCACATTGTCTATGTTAAGGCACCCCAAATTCACTTAAGCTGCATGTTTTAGGACAGTGGAAGGAAACCAGAGTATCTATTGAAAAGCCACGCACATAGAGTAAAAATGCAAATTCCACACACAAAGCAGCAGTGTGTGGAAACAGTGCTACCCAGCTACAGAGGACCACTGTGCCAATAGGCTTGCACAATGAATGATGGTGATATCAACATAACATTTCCTGCACATGCAATTGGTACATTGCCAGGATCACTATAGTCTGCTGGGTTCAAACCAATAAGTTACGCTGCAACATTTTTATTCAGTCACTGGGGAAAGAGGAAAAAAAAAAAAAAAAAACTTTACAAGGTTTTCAATTTCAATGATGGTTCCTTTTCAGCATCTATCACATTTAAAAAGAGAAGTCTTCAGCATGAGCTCTCCCAGAACACAATCACTTTCACCCTTGCTGTTAAATTAAAAATAAGGGAAGAGGAGAATAGCATACAAGAACTGAATTCAAATACATCAATGTGAAGTGCTTCCACACAAATAATTGTTTTACTTTTTCTGACCCTCATCTGCTGTGCACCATCTTCTATCCACCATGTTGCCGAGTAATCGAGAAGGAAAATTTGAAGTGATGCCTTTTAATAAATCACGTAATCGTAATAGCTTTAATCCCAAGTATGACAAACTTCACCCTTAGTCAGCCCTAGTCATAACTAGAGGTGGGCGATGAATCGATTTTATCGATCAATTCAAATTTACAGTTCAGGATAATGTGTTTTTATGAAAATCAATTTTAATACCCATTTACCAAGAGAGCACCAAAAGCGGAACTAATGTGACGCACCGTTCTTCACAGATAAATTAGCGCGCCGCACCAAAACGCTGTAGCCGATTCACAAACAACATGGCAACGGTTCAGTTTTGCACCGTCAGACTCAGACCAAACAAGTCCTTATTGCAATGTCTGTTTAAAAACTGTTCCAACCAAAGGAAGCAGCACGACAAATTGATTTCAGTGCCTAAAGTAGAGGCACCCAGTGGAGTGGGAGAAGTGCAGCTCCCAGTGAAATGAAAATAGCCGCAGCACCGGCACAAACAACTAGGGGTGTAGCAATACATCGATTTGTATCGATATATCGATTCAGCGGCAAACGATCCGATGCATCGATGTGACTGTATAAATATGCGTTTTTATTTTTTCACCTGTTCCAATATTGTTTTCATGATCCACTCTGACGTATATACATGTCTACACCAGGGGTTCCTATTACCTCGATTGCAATCTACTGGTTGATTGCAAAGGTAGTGTGGGTAGATCGTATGCCATAAGAAATGGAGGCTGGATGATGCGTTCAACTGCGCCAGCTGCTGCAAGCTAACGAGTCGCCTAGTTAGCCTCCAGTTTATTTTTACTATACTTAAGGGTATAAAAATGGATGGGGGAGCTGGACCAAGTAAGAAGCCTTTTATGTTCTTGTTATCGAAGGTACCGCTTACCTGGGCCGGTTGCTGCTTGCTCACCATCATAGTTCCGCTTTGGGGATGTCCCAGGACGCTGGTACTGTGGGAGGGGCACATGCACACAGGTGAGACCCTCTCACCTCATCCCAGGCCCAGAGGGGGGTGGGGTCAGGGGCGCATGGGTGGGTGGGAGGCACGAGAGGGGCTGCCCCACGACGGCACTCACCACACAGCCAGATGAGGGCTGCACGATCCAGGCATAGTGGGGCCTGATGAGCTGCAGACAGTTCATGGCGGCTAGGTAACAGTTGACCTGCTTGTGGAGGCCCAGGGGGGTGCGCACCTCACGGCCCAAGCGCATGCCGTACTCGTACATCACCGTGCCCGCTGGGGAGGGAGTCAGTATACTTTATCCTTCACTGGTCAAGTCTCCAGGTATGTAAATTAGACGACACAAAAAAAAAAAAAAAAAAGACAAGACACTGGAGCCTCCAAAGGTAGAGACAGGAGAAAATATAGAGTAAATGAAGAAAGTCACATGACCTGACCTTTCCTATAATTGTGCCGGTTGATATGGAACGCATAGAGCAGCTCGTAGTAGTTATGAGTCAGAAGGTCCACCGCTCTGGCGCGGGACTCGATGATGCCGACCACCTGCAGGCAGGAAACAAACGGGACATCAGTGAGGGGGGCAGCCCAAGCTACTTGAAGGCGGCTCCGGTAGGGGAAGGTGGGGGCAAGGCACACCTCATCATGCAGGCCGATGTAGGGGAACTGCACCAGGTCCTGTAACTGCGAGCGCTCACACAGCACCACCACCAGCTGTCTCAGGCAGTCCAGTTGCCTGCAGAGAGTGTCCAGAGAGGGTCAGACAAAAGAGCGGGCCCCCCCCCAGCCCCCCAATCAGCTGACAGGAAGGCACCCCCACCTGCCACAATCTGGGTTCTGGGTCAGGGCCTCGTAGGCCTGGCTGTTGTGCCCCAGGTCCAGGTGATGCTTGAATATGCGGGTCCTGAGAGCGGCCTGTGGGCACATGGCACAGTGATGGGGGCGTGGCGACCACAAGAGCAAGGGATCGGACTGGCGGAGAGAGAGAGAGAGTACCTGGCTGCGGGTGTCGCCGGCGGCCTCCGAAATGGCCATGGTGGCCAGCTGAATGACCAGCTCCGCCAAGCCCAAGTCCTCCAGCAGCCGCAGCACCTTGTTGTAGTACTGCAGACGCGGGGAGACGGCAGCGTCCTCGTCCTCGAGGCCCGTCAGCCGCACCAGGAAGTCCTCCTTCTCCACCTCTGTCGCTGCGTCCTGGAAGCACTGGAGGGCCTGCAGCAGGGAGTATATAGGATGTCAGAGCGCTCTCTTACTGGTGGAGGGAGCTCACTTGCTGAGGTGGTGGTGGGGGGGGGGTGTCACCTTGTGTCCCTCCCCAGTGGCTAGGTGGCACTGGCCAAGCATGAAGCGGCTGGAGCCCACGTTGGCCTGGCACCAGGGTGCAGTCAGGCGGATGTACTCCTGGGAGGCAGAGAGGAGCTGTGACTCACAGCAAACACTTTACATGGCAGTGAGCGAGGTGTGCATGCAGTGCCCTCTACCTGCAGCTGTGTGTACTGGCAGTTTCCCATCAGACACTCTGGGAACTGGAATCCTGGGTTGCTGGGCCAGCTGCAGGACTGACATTAAGGTACCAACACCAGATTAGAATCTCACCTAACGGAACGAAACGGGGTGGGGTCATCGGGTACAAAAACAAATTTCATTCTTTAATTTTCCATGCATGCTTCTAAAACAAAATACAAACTTGTTTATATGTTCTGCCCATTTTGAGGACATTAAGGAGGAGTCCATCGACTATTGGGGGATTGCATGGCACAGATGAGTGGAATAAAATTACTTTTTTTTTAATTAATCAAAAACATGCCATGCCATGCCAAATCCACATTGTAAAATAATACTGTTAAAATAACATCAATCACATCATCCAAAATGATTTTATCAAGGATCCTGGGGGAGCGGTTTCCATTTAGTGTGTCCAAATCACTCATCTCCATCATTTTACCATTTTGAAACTAAATAAAAATACATCCTAAAAATAAAAATGAATACAAAAGCAATAAATACTCATTGAAACCTAAGTAAATTGAATTTGAAATTGAAAAATAAAACAATATAGAAAATTGAATTATAAAATCAAAACCCTAATAAGAGAGGGGGGGGAGCATGATGAAGGATACACATGCTGCAGGAACAGGGTGACGACGGCAGACGCCATCTGGGGCCAGCTGAGCACCGCCTGGCTGAGCAGGGCGCCTTGTTGCGAGTGGATCTGAGACACGACCAGTTTGCGGCCCACGTTGTGGTAGAACAACTCCAACACGGTCTGCGGACTTATCACTGCAGGGAGGCGGAGAAACCATGGTAACAGACAGGACATGGGGACACGATGGTGTTAGCGTGTCCCGTGTACACATGGGCGCCATCACGTGTTCTGCACGGGGACTCACGTGATTTGTTGGGTGTCAGTGCGGGAGAGTCAGAGAGCTCCAGTACAGAGAGATGCTGCAGATTGGCATCCCTGAGAGAGAAACCCACTTCAGCAGGGAAATGAGGTAGAGGAGCACATTCCTGCGGACTCGATGGCTGTGGTCTAATTTTACCCGTAATTTGTACCATAAAGATTAGGTTTGTTTACAAACTCAGCTGTTACTTCTATACTGCAGGTCAGATTCAATGCTCATAGCGGGAGGGGAACTCACAACGTGTCCAGGGGCACAGGGGTGGAGAGGCACTGGCTGGCCCACTTCAGCACGTGATAGCAGCACAGCAGGTGGGACGTGCGGGGAATCAGGTCCTGCTGCAGCTGCAGCATCTGGGCCCCTCCGCCGAGGAACACCTGCGGAAGTCAGTCAGCTACTGAGTGTGATCAACCAAGCCCCTCTGGTCAGGCACTGCTCAGGCACCCATCCATCTCTCAGATGCTTGCCTTAGTCAGCACAGGACAGAAAGCTGGGCTACAGCACAGACAGAAACACCATGAACATTAGATATGCTAATTAACTGGACTACATTGTTAGAGTGTAGGTGGGATCCCATGCAACACGGGGAGAATATGCTAAATCCACACACAGCACCCTGGAGATGTGAGACGATAGCATAACCCAGAGGAGGTTCCATATGTTGAGAATAGAAGGTCTGACAGGTCAAAGTTCAACATACAAATAAAATTTGAATTGTAAAAATATGTACATAATCAGCAGCAGAAAAACACACGTTCATAAGATCCAGCACGAGTTTCACCATTTTTGTTTTGAGTAACTACCCTTGTCGCTTAACGCAGATAAAGGGCTGACAGTGAATTACAAGAACGAGGCAATACAATAGTTCCCGAAAATCTGAAAAGCAGAGTCTGGAAACTTTGGATTTCGCTGTAAATGGACATTCAACAATGTTAACAGGAGATCCAGCCTAAACCAAAGGCGGCATTTGACTGCAATGTTAAATTTTAAGCTATTTTATGCATAAAGGCCTTCCTTAGCTGTATAATAATTTTGTATCATCACGATTCAGCAAGAACGACCCGCCCTCACATGGTCCCAAGCCGATGCCCAGCGGCTCGGGCTCACTCTCCCCGAACCATGGCTCATACTCACATTGTCGCCAAGCCGCAGGTATAACTGCTGCAGAATGAGGAGGTCACGGCAGAGGACGGCACGCGTGATGGCGGTCTGTGTTACGGCCTGGCATAGCACGCTGGCTGCCACGCCGCTGCCGTAGAGCTGGGACAAGCTGACCCGCACATTCAAGGGGTGAGCTGCGGGAAGACGAGGAGCTCTTACAGAGCCAGGAGGCCAGACTCCCGGACGACGACATCACACTGCAGCACTGATTCACCAAGGCTTAAATAACAGTAGGTAATAACTGTTCCATCAAACATTATAAACTGCTGCCTGAGAGAGAAAAAGCATCAGCAATTTCTGAAGTGCAGGGTTTCTGAGTTTTTAGTTTTACCTACTGCAGCTTGGGTCAAGTTGAACAATGAAAGGTTGCGGGGTTTCAGGGGGGAATTCCAAAAAACGGCCCTAAGACTCCTGCACCCCAGAACAACTGAAGAACTCAGTATCGGACACCTACAAGACGTCACCCACCTGTGGAAATGGCACAGTCCACTTCCCCTTCAGTCTCCAGGTCCATCTCTCGCAAAAGAAAGGTCATGGCGCCGATGGGATTGCGGACGTCCTGGAGTTTGTTCTGGATGTCCTCCAGCACATTGTCGCTGCCATGGAGATGCAACACAAGACCATGGGAATGCAAGTAGAGATGGACCATCAGCACCGAGAAATGAAACATGGTGGCTCAAGAGAGAGAAACACTGAAATACACACACTCTATACATTGCCTTTCAGTTTAAAGACTGACTTTTCATTAGAGATCCACCATTCTCATATTTGGGATCAGTATCAACACCGATCCATACCTATTAGACAGATGAAGAATCAGCGATACGAGACCGATCCACGTCTGATACTTCGTTTTTTGTCAGTCTGTACTACAGCTGGGTGGTATGACCAAAAATTTATATCACAGTATTTTTCGGTTATATCGGTTTCACAATATACAACGATATTTTATTTATTTAAAGTATGACTAGGCATTTGCCACATTTTACAAGACATTTTTGTACTGTTCCCACATTAACAATATTATTTTATTATTAGTCATTTATGCCTATGATAAGTGTTTAATAGTTCCTGTGTTGCTGGAATGCGACCTCGCAAAATTTCTCTTAAAGTCTTAAAGTATGTTGGTCTTTATGATGCTTTGCCAAGTTTGACGTGCTACTTGACTTCGTCGGCACAACTTTGTAGCCGTGTTTGCATAGAGGCTTATCGACATCCTTAGCCTTTCCATGCTTGTCTGTACAGCATATGCCATGTTCAGTCAACTCGGTATGTGTGTACTAGTGCGAATGCGTTCAGCAGCTACTGAGAGGAGGGGAGGGGCCACACAAATATGTGCAGAATGAGGGGAAAACCGCACTGTTGGTATCAATAATGGCAAAAATGAGTATGTAATCAAATACTAATTTTTAATATCGATTAGCATCTGAGAATCGACAACCCCAGTGTCTCATTATTTTCAACTACAACAACAGCTATATCTTCTGTTTCTGATCATCCACGGTACATTTTTAATGGTGCGGCAGTGAAAAAAGTCCCCCCATCAAAACCCCCTTGACCCCCTTGTCTCTCATGTCCAATCAGGGCACAGGGTGCTAAGGCCGGGACAGGGACACAGACTTACCGGTCGTTGGCCAGAAGGCTCTCCAGGACCTGCTCGGCAGCCCTCTCAGGAGAGCCCAGGTGCTTCAACGTGGTCTCCATCAAGTACGCCATGTCACCCAGCACCGACATGCTTACCATGCGCAGGCACTGCACCAGCTGCAGCACGTCTCGGCCCAGGTCTGGGTCTGTAACCATGACGGAAAAGCAGGGTCAACCCCTGTTTGAAAGCACTCAGGCTACCAATACACACAAAATCTCGTGTGTTTGGGTCAAGGGCATGCTCTGTTCCTAGACCTCTGCTGGCACACCTCCTACTTATTTAATCAGTAAAAAGCCTGCCTCTCATAAGGCTAGGGCTACAAAGTAAAAATAGGTGGCGGGGGGGGGGCGTCACGGTAGGGAATCCAAAAAGTAGGTCACAGGATCAGCTCGTAAGCAGCAAGGGCATTATCCCATACAAGCACCCAACAGGCTCACCATCAGTGATTGGGATCTCGTCCTCGGAGGACAGATACTCATCGGAGGATAGGTACAGGTGGTCCACGGTGAAGCAGGGCAGCAGGAAGGATATGTAACCCTGGGGAGGGGGTGCAAAACACAGTAAGAGGTGGTGCAGACCCGAGGACGATGTGTGCGTGCGTGAGAGAGAGGCAGGGAGTCTGACCTTTTTGAGCAGGCAGACCATGGAGGAGGCCGGGTTGACATGAAGGCCGAGGGGTGTGGACAGGGCTTCCTGGTACTGCAGACAGCAGGCATAGAACTTCGACCAGAAGACATCCTGCAGCAGGTGGTACTCCTCCTGGGAGAACTCGTACTCCGTCACACTGCTCTGCAGCTGTGGAGGGAGGGAGGTCATGGCACCAGTATCGCAGGGGCAGCGGAAAAATCCAGCGCTTCGGATGCCGGCTCACCTCATTCTCCACCGCCAGCGTCACCTCCTTCTTCATCGCGTCCCACGCTACGTCGAGGATCCGCTCCGAGCCCCGCTGGAATATCTGAGGACGACAGGCGGTGGGACTCAGTGACGGCATAACGGGCGGTGCAGCAGAGAGAGGGGGGGGGGGGGGGGTGCGACGCCGGGGCCGCCCCTCACCTGGAGGGCCTTGACGACGGCGGAGGCGGAGAAGCGGCA
>JAABNY020000019.1:11972066-11989892 GCA_015164015.2 Brevimyrus niger
AAAATCATCAATATTAAAACAATAAAAAGGCTTGAACTACTTCAGTTGTGTGTAATGAATCTAAAATATATGAAAGTATAATGTTTATCAGTACATTACAGAAAATAATTAACTTTGTCACAATATGCAAATTTTTTGAGAAGGACCTGTATTTGCTTTAAGTGACTAAGAGCAACGTGGTGAGAAAACCTTTCGCAGCCTCAGCAATTTAATAAAGTGGGTCTCGAATGCAAAAACACCATGGATAAACTCAACCGTCCTTTACCCATGCAGCTTGGCGGTAACCTCGCTAAAAACTGGAAACATTTTAAGCGGACATTTAATATATACCTGGCTGCTAGAGGACCAGGAAGAGATTATGAAAAAACAGAAAGCGTCGATATTTCTGCATGTAATTGATGAAAATGCTTAGGACATTTTCGGTAGTTTTCAGATCAATGAGTGTGATGTGACACTGGATGTGTTAATGAAACATTTTGATTACTTTGTACCGAGTAAGAACGTTACTTTTGTAAGATATAATTTTTTCTCTGCCGATCAGAAATCAGGTGTTTCCATCAGTACCTTGCCGTACTCCATACATTAAGGAAAATGTGTGTTTGGAGCCTTGAGAGACTCTTTGGTGAGAGACAGAATAATTTGTGGAATTCCTGATAACCCATTGGGAGAGCGTTTGTTGTGAGAAAAAGATCTGATGTTGTGGAAAGAGACAATCAAGCAAAACGGCCTCCAAAGCATAACACCTAGAAAGAGAGATATTAGAACATAAAATGTGGAAAATGTGGTAGGACACACATGCCCAAATCATGTCCCGCCTATAGAAAAGTATGCAATAATTGCAAAAAGAAAAATAATTTTGCCAAATGCTGTACAGCCAGTGCTACAAAAAAGAAGGCTTGTGCTATGGAAGACATACATTTTTTTGTAGATTATGTACAAAGCAACTCCACTGATCAAGCTGAATGGATAGTGCCATTGACTGTAAATAAAACTGTAATCCCTTTCAAACTTGATACTGGTGCACAGGCAAATTTACTCTCTGTTAATGACTACAAAAAAACTTAAAGTGAAAAGTAAGATTAATCCTGTGAAGGTTACTGGTTATACTGAAGAGAGTATACCAGTGAAGGGGAGCTGAGTAGTCATGATTGAACACAAAGGATAGCAAGTGAAAATATATTGGTTGTTGAGAAAACTGTACAGCCAATCCATCCATCACCATAACTGCTTAATCCCAACTGGGGTTGTGGGGGGGGAACTAATTACTAATTAGAGGACTGATTGGCTGAAAGAGTCCTCAAACCTGGGTTTGAACAGCTGACCTACAGGTTTCCTCTGAGTGAGTACTAATCTCTCCCATGACTCAGAAATACTACCATGTGGTGCGGTCTGCTACCTCAATCTACTTCCGAGGGGGGTGTCCCACAAAGAAAGATTTCTCAGATTCGGACTGATGACGAGAGACGTTGTACCATGTTCTACAATGAATCTCGGAATACAGATGACCATCGTGTCAGTGTACGGCAGCGCCGAGGGGAGAGGACCATTCCTGCTGGCTTGTGGAGACACACCGCTGTTACTCCAGGCATCATGGTGTGGGGAGCCATAGGGCAGGACTTCAGGTCATCTCAGGAAGTGATTTGGGGGACCCTAACTGCACAGCGCTACTTCAGTGACACCTTGTATCTGCATATCCTACCCCTCCTGAGACAGCATCCTGGCACAGTCTATCAACAAGACAACGCCTGTCCACACACAGCACGTGTGTCTATGGACTGCCTGCGTCATGTTAAGGTCCTCCCGTGTCCAGCCAGGTCCCCCCCGTCTTTCCCCACGCGATCATTTGTGGGATTATCTCGGACGTCGACTCAGACCCAGTGTCAATCTGCAGGATATCAAGCACCAGTTGCAATAGCTGTGGCCCAACTTACTGTAAGAGAGGATACAATGGCTGTGTGACTCCCTTCCGCACCATTCGTCATTTGGGTGTCGTGCTCCCAGGGCCTGGATACAAGGGACCAGCAGTGTGCCTATACCATCAACTTTGTGGTCTGTTTCACATTATAATCATTGCAATAGTCACATGACCTTTCATCACATGCAGATTGATTTCATTTGCACCACTCCGTCTGGGTGCTTAACTGTTCTTGTCACGGAGTATATTAAGGTGGGTATTACCCACCTTCTGCCTATCAAAGGGCAGCTTTTACTCTGAATTATTAGTTTGATGATAGTGCCATTTTCATGCAAACACACAAGGACAAACCCAGAGATAACTTACTGTCATAGTTAACCACTGTCATATAATCAATGTTAAATGGTACTAACAACCAGGGTTTGTATTACAGCACAAGCAGACACTATTCAACAGTAAAGACAAGTATACTTTGCCATATCACGTGTGATTACAAAGGCTGAACAGCAGTCCATAGCTGTAAGAAGCAGCACTTCTTAGACAATTCAGCCCCAGGGACAGGAATGGTGTATGAAATCTGCACCCCACCACCATTCAGGAAGTGCCTGTGTCTGGTTCTCTAGATGAAAAGCCTTCCATCCACAACGGAGTCTGTGTCTTTATGGGCAGAATGCCATGTATGTGAAATCTCACCATTGGATGGCTGGAAATGGTGACTGGCGTTACTAAAGCACCAGCAGGGGCAGTGAATTCTCAGTCAGCACAAAGAACTAACCAATCGACATGTGGCCATTGCATAACCATCTCATCTTTAATATTGATAATGTACAGTTAGATAAAATAGAATGGGTGATAAATGAAAAAAAAAAAATCAGTGAACAAATATTTAAAACTGTATACATATATTAATAAAAAATAATTATTAAAATTTTAGCAATGTGTACTATGGAAAAGCACCACTGCATGGAAAAGGCAGGGGAATGCTTGGGGATAGCAAGGTCTGCACGAGAAATGAGAACATCACTGGCCAACAACAACCCTCCACTCATACAGTGAATCCTGCAGGAACTCTGAAAATGAGGTCTAAGTGATGACCAGAGCGAACGCGTTCTTAACAAAAGGTGCATCTCAAACGCAAAGCACCACTCTGTCCTGGACACCTGACTGAGGACCTCCGGGTGAGATGTCTGTTCGTCGCCAGAAAACCAGCTGCACAGGTGGGCAGGTTACAGGAACATGCTAGACCATCTGGGTTATCAGTTAAGATCTGAACAGAGAAGACAAGCCGAAAAGCTTTACTTGGCAGACTCAGGAGGAAAGTGGGAGCTAGCAGACATCGTGATAAAATAAAAAAAGAAAAAGAAAAAAAGAGAGAACCATGAAGTACGAGCCCCTTACGGAGATCGTCCCTCTAGTGAGCCGGCACCAACTGCGGGCTTCGGGGATTGGTCAGTGCAGGTGGGCTTGAAAAGGGAGGCATCAGACAACACCGTCTTCTCAATGATCAAAGTAACAACCGCTGTCATTTTTGGATACATCTTAACTGGTTTTCTATTGGGCTCATTCCTAGTATGGCAGAGAATGTTATTGACTGATGGAAGCGATGGACACACGTGGACAGACTCTGAGCTCATAGACAGGACAAGTGTGGCACACCGGTACAAATCCACACCACACACACACACACACACACACACACACACACACACACACGGCAGTGGGATGACTACTGACCACTTCGGCTTGCCTGCATATCGATCTCACGCTGTTCAGCTCAGTACTTGGTGTGTAATGCATATTCATAGGCCCATCTACGCACTCACAATCCCACTGATGTCTTCGAAACCCATAGTGGAAAATAAAACTTGCTCCCTGACAGGAGTAAGCAGACACATGTTCAACTCCTTGATTTCACCTCCGTCAAACCTCTCAGTCACTTTCGTTTCTGGGACTGACATGAATAAATGAGCACTTCTTGTCAAGAGTGCTCAATAATACCTGGCCTAGTGGTGGTGTGGATTTGTCTGTCTAACTGTGAAAAGCAGCCCCACAACACCACCCTCTGGTGGCTGTCTAGGGACATAATGTCTGTGTGCAGCTTGGGCATTCTGGAAATCACTCCCAGGGTGTCAGCCATAGCTACGGTCCTGCCTAACGCACAAAATGTCACTTCCTCTTGGTTTAGAGGAGTTCTCACAGCTCCTTTTCATCATAAATGCAGAACTTAGATACAATTGCATCCTTGAAAAGACAGAGACAAACACATGTTACTTGGGGTACTGGGTGGATATACCCTGTGTCTCCTTGAACAGGTGGGGTGTGTGTGGGTCCGTGTGTCAGAAATTGTGCATTTAAGTATGTGTTTGTGTTGTTGATGTGCAGGTACCTTGGAATAATCCTGCTTGATTAAAGGTGAACAATGTGCACATGCATGTTTTTTTTTTGTGTGTTTGTGTGTGCGCGTGAGACTTGGGTGTCATCAGTGAGGAATGAAAGCTTGCAAGCTTGATTAAAGGTGAACATTGTGCACATGCATGTTTTTTTGTGTGTGTGTTTGTGTTGTGTGTGCTTGAGACTTGGGTGTCATCAGTGAGGAATGAAAGCTTGCAAAACGGAGCATCTGAGGACGACCAAAAGAGACTCAGAAGATCTTGCCCTTCTTCTTATTCTTCTCCATGGTCCTGCAGAGGAGGAGCGATGTTATTATGGCCACTCATGAGGCTTTGTGGGAGTTGCCGGGTATTTGGGTGTCCCCCCACCCCCCACTATTTATGCCAGACTGACACTCACTTTGAGGCGTCCAACTTCTGCTGCTCCAGCAGGCGCTGTTGAGCCTCCCAGTTGGACTTCTCCTCCTCAAACTGACGCCTCTTCTCCTCCAGTTCCTTATACTGGGCCTCCAAATTCTTCTTCATCTGCTCATGGCGTCTTTCCAGCTGAGGAAGAGGTGGAATGAAAGCACGTATATACATTTCTTTTGCCATCATGGTGCACGACGCAGTGCTCATTCTGATAAATACATAATCCCAAATGCCATATATGATCCCTAATGTAATGCCTGATCCCTGCTGTCATGGGGCCAGATGCAGAGCCCACCTCAGCCTCAGAATCTCTCAGCTTCTGCTTCTTCTCCTTGACCTTCATCTCAAAGACCTGCTCCATCTCACTCTCCATCTTCTTCATCTTCATCACATGCTCCCTCCTCTCCTCCTCCATCTGTGCCAGAGGGCTCCTGAAAGGGACGCAGATTTCTGAATAACATCTGGTAAGTCAAACTCAAATTACGTCAAATCAAATCATGATGGGTAATTAGACCTTTTTTTAATGCCAATTCAAGTCAAATTAAGTCCAAAACTTAAGCAGAAAATAGCTTTCCCCATACATTTACACTACAGTGACTACACCCACTGTTGATTCAAGTTTGTATTTAAAATGAACTAACAATTGATGTGTGAATAATAAATCACACTTTATAATGCGGTGATCAAGGCATGGGTGCCTCAATCATGAGAAATCTTACCCAGAAACTTCACTCATAACCGAGAAACAATGAACTAAGTTAAGATTTTAAAATGTCCCGTTCTCCAACATTATGAGCATATAAAAGAGCATATAAAATGGAGAAAAGATTTAACAGATTCTTAAACATCTGAATTTACACCCATGGAGTGCTGCTTCAAGGACAATACCCTTAGACAAGATACCTAACTACCCTATGTTCTGATAGCTGCTACAACCCATACTACTTTTAGTACCAATTGCTGGGGGAAAAAATTAACAAGATTAACATTAAAACCCATTCGATACTTCTTTATCCATCGCACACCACCTCGTGGCCACCTGACACTCAGCTGCAAACCGCCCTTGTGCATGCTGTAGGTAACAGCCCAATGATGCCAATATGACCACATCATCCACAGAAAGCAAAGACTCAAAAATTTTTTTTAAACTGTTACTTAAGCACAAGCATTGCCGTACTGACGGCTACTATAGAGTGTAGATATGCTGGATGGAGGGACGATTCATGCTCAGGGCAGGACAGTGCGAGTCAGTATGGGTCAGAATGGCATGCATTTTACAACTTGAGCAAAAAAACTTTTTGGAATGCTCTGACTACAGGTACTGAAACCATGGAACGCGAAACCACAGATAAGGGGGCTGCTGTGAATATTTATAATCTCAAAAAAATTAAGACCTAGTAAACTTAAACGTAAGACTTTAAAAGACTTTTCAATGTCTTCATTGGTTCAACTTGAATTTAAGACATTTGAAAAATTTTTAATGCCCCGCAGATACCCTGCTGACTTATCGGACTTAAAATCAACACAGCAAGATTTTTCTTTGCTCGTGTTGACTACCTTTCTGTGCAATAAAAGCTTTAACCTTTAGATTGCAAGAAATCAATAAACCTTTATCTGAAGCTGCATCTCTCAGCTAACGTTAGTCCTATCGGTCTCTTGGCCTGTATATGTTTGTCAGTGTTGACCCGTTGATACGAATATGATATTATTGGAACGCCCCCCCCCCCCCCAACACCACCAGCCAAGGGACCCTGGTATCCTACTTGGTCAGCTGGCCCTTGGTCTTGGAGGCGTCGATGCCGTTGCAGGTGACGGCTGCTAGCTTCTTACTGCGATAGTTCTCATAGTGTACATTGTTGGTCACATCCTTCAGGTCCTGCATGTGAGTCCTGGAGATGGAGTGAAGGAGGGGAGCAGGAGGAGAGAAGGAAAAGAAAAAAAAAACAAACAGTCTGAATAAACATGCACCTTCCAGTGTCCCCAACATGCTGAGTATGTTAGGGTTGGAGCTAAGGCAAAATAAACCAATTAACTGCCAAGCTGACAAAGGGCCACCTTTCTCACCTGATGAGCATGTTACGAAGTACAGTGAAGTCACAGTGCTCCCCATTCTCAACTAAAACAAGAGAGATGAAACAATTAGAGACTGGACCAAAGCAGGCCTACCTTACAGATGGAAAAGAACTGCACGCTAACATGGGCGGGCATATCTCTAGATGCACAGGATTCTGGGAGAAGACCCCTGAGATGTCTCTGAAACACTATTCGGCACAGAAAGTAAATCACTCCTCAACACAACATGCTGACATTCTCACTTAGCAAAGAACAGTCCAGTCCAGAGTTACTCTCACATAAGCCTGTTGGACTGACTGCATGAAGCTCCACCCCCATCTTCATCATTTTATAAGCAACATTGGAGATTTGCAGAAAGCTTATTTGGCTAAAGCAGATACTGGTCAGAGTTGGACTGTGCAAGTAAAAAAACGGCATCGGTCCAAACGATGGGCATTCGGCGGTCCCTAAGTGCTGCCTGCCATCACATACCTGAATGTAGCGCCCCCTGGAGGAGGGGAGGGGCGAGACCTTGGAGAGCAAGCTAAGGGTCAGGGCCGACGAGCCTGAACCACACTCAGCTCTGACTGTGAACTGTGGCTGCGAATGGCCAGTTACATGACACGCTGATGACAGGGAAGGGGAGGGGAAGGCATGAGAGCTCTCAATGGATGGAGCGGGAAGGGTTGTGGTCAGGGCAGGGTCATAGGGCCAAGGGAGTCTGCTGCACTACTACTGGGACAGGAGGTCTGGGGGGGGTGGCTTGGCTTAAATTCCTGACCATGTCTCGATTCTTCCACTCCACATTCTGGTGGGTGGGGAACAGCTGTGAACCAGGGACCTATACATAGGCTGACTGTTTCTTGGAAAAAAAAAAGACTGGTAACCAGACATTTCTTTGGCAGGAATTTAAGACCATTGTTTTTACAATCAGCTGTAAAGCCTAATAAGGTGAGCATATGCATGATGTCATCCAGAACAGCCCTGTCTCTGATTGGCTCTGGGCTTCAAAGATGACATCACTTAAAGATGTTCTACGTAAAATAAAGCAGGGGGAAAAAAAGCTTCAGAGAAATGAGTGAAAACAACATTTGAAATAGCAGAATAATCACATGGGCAAAATACGCAAATGAATCTTAAAACTTACGGGCAATTCATTCAGCACATATAAAATCAATAATAGACAAGAAAAAATGACGGCAGATACTTCCTGTATTTCACAGGAGGGCTTTGTAATCTGCTGGTTCTATGGATGCACCGATCCCACTCCGTTTGTCCCAATAACTGTGATCATATAAGCTGTTCCCACTATATGTATGTATTTACCTTACTTGAAACCTGAGCTTTGAATTTACATCAGGATTCTCAACTCATGAAGCATGAAAGGTCTTTACAGGGGAACAAAACCTTGACTGTCTAGGCTGATTTATACTATACCATAGCCTCACGCTGAGTATGCGTTGCGGTGATGTAGATCATGGAAATGGTGACTGTCCACTTGGCAGTATTTATTTTTTTACATGCGTGAAGAAGGTGTGCACACAGGTGTACCTATACTGGTGATTAAACCTGAAGCTTTAGGTAAACTAAGTAACTGTATCTAATGCTAGATACGAATAAAGCTTCATTTTCATTTTCTCTTGCTTCTCTATAATTCATGCTAGTTTGTTGCGGTCTCTCTCTGCTAGCATTCGAAAACTCTATGTACTTCGCACTATGGTGCGTTTTCTTGATAAAATCGCTTGTGTTAAGTGCCGTGCTGTCCCTTCTTCCTCATGACAGTTAGCAGAACAGACCTCACAGTTTAATAAAATCCTGTGGCTTTGAGTTCCAAAGTAATGTTACCATTAAGTGGTACTGGCCTTTGGTATCGAACAGTTTTCATCAGTATGAGTCTTTGAGCGCAGTATTGGCCTGATACCCGATGCTGGTGTTGGTATATCCCTACCTGGCCCAATCTGTGACATAATGTGTGCCTGCCCCAGCTCATATGAGAAACTGTACAAGCTTGTCCTGTGTGCCATTGTAAGGGACCCATAAATCCTAAGCCTTAGCCTGCGGGGTACCCAATTAGAATATGTGGCTGCCTTTGTGTGTGTCTGCGTACAAGCTTAGCCACTTTTCTAGAGGGAAATTCTGGGAAAACAAGAAGTGTCGATGCAATACTTTTAAAGTTATTTTATAAATTTTCCTCTGGAGCTTTGGAAGCTTGAAAGCACAACATATAGTTTGTGTCTGTGTGGGAAGTGCAGCAGGGTGTTGAGGCTGTGAAGTTGTGGCTAGGTGTAACTAAGCCACAAAGATGGTTCTTTAAGAGATGGCTTGAGGTATGGACAAGGGAGCAGCAGAGATGAGTTAGTGTGTGACACGCTCTACTCTAATGGCAGCACTGTGACTGAACATACAGCTTACAGCTCCTTCTCATGACTATTAAGAGCATGGTGTTGACCTTTGACCTTAGGTCAGATGAACAAAAAAGTGACAAGGTGAGGGAAGCCTGAAGGAAGGTGTAAAATAAATAAATAAAAATAAATAAATCAATAAAGCAAGAGATGGTTTGGTTTTGTTTACCGAAAACGCCCTCTGTCAGTCATGGAACAGAATAGACAGGAAAAAGAAAAAAAGAGAAAAAGGGAATGAAAAATGAGAGCCTGGTAATTCTGTTTATACACCAGAACAAGAATTTAAAAAGCAAAAGAAACCTTTCAGAGGACTAAAAAGAAACAAAAAAGCAAAGTGATAAGAACAATGAAGCCACTGTGGCAAAGGGTGAGAGAGAGAGGGCTGTACTCTGGCTCTCTCTCGGGGGGGAGGGGAAGCTTAAGGAGGAAACTACCATACCCACAATGCAGCACTCCCCCTTTTCCAGAAATCCCATCACTGGAAATCTGGCTGAGGGTGATGGGGGTGGGGTGGGGGAGGGGGGGCTATGAGTTTGTTCTTCCGATCCATGCAGAGCACCGCAACTTTCCTACAGTCCCCACAGCCATGATATTAACACAACTGTGTGTTCAGGCTTGTCACAGACGCTTTTATCCAAAGCGACATGATATATGGTGCTGTGCCAGCCACAGAAGAAACAGCCCCCCCTCCCTTTACCGACCCACAATATTCCCCACATAACCCTCCCCCATTAGTGCCTTCTGCCCCTCCTCCCCAGCAGCACCCTGCATTTGCCCACTGCATACCTTCTGCGACCCCCCAGGGGTACTGGCGTCCTCGCACTTTGCGGCCGTTCACCTCGATGACCACGTTGCTGCCCACCACGGCCAGAGGCATTTTGTCCTGGGGGGGGGAAGGTGACACACATTGGCAGCACCTGCTCGCCGCCTGGACAGCCTTTCACCTCTCAGGGCATTTCTTCCCCACGCCAGGTACCATATTTCATTACTTCCGAAAAGTTACACAAGTACAGTATTTCAAGGCGTTGCTTTGGCCCTGGTGTAAAAACTGGCACCAGCACTGTGATGTCACAAGGCGGGTTATTTTGTACTGAATATGAAAGATGGCTACAGTATATTAAACGGCTGGATGATGAGCGAAATTAATACCAATATCGTGCGTTACGCACATGCAATTCTTACATTGCTAACAAGCTAGATTAAGTCCCGCATTTTTCTTACTTTCAATTCTTTATGGACATTATAGCATAGGGGGTTTGCTAAGATACTTTTACTCTCAGGACAGGAAAAGTACGGTACCTGGTGCGTTGGAAAAGCGCCCTCAGTTTCTGCTGTTTCCCTTCCTGTCCATACATGATGGATAAATGAAGGCAATATACTTATTTGCCATTTCCTTTTGGCCAATCGAATTCTCTGATTTACCATTCCCATCTAGCCCTCCCCAGTGGGGGTCAAAGCACTGCGTGATTATTCCTCTGCTAGACATAGGACAAATATAGGCACAGATTGTCAAGCTCTGCACTGCACAAATGTGTGTCATACTTCCCCTCTTATCCAGCAGAGGAGTCTAGCCAGACAGTCACAGAAAAGAAGGCAGTGAATGTGTAAGACCACGGGGCCCATGGACATAGTGAGGCACAAGGGAGGCACACAGACCGGAGGAATCCTCAGGCGGCAGTCGATACTCCTCTCTATTGTCAGATGCTAAAGCGTGTTAGCAATAAGGATCTCTTGGCGGCCTTCTCAGGGCTTCTGTGAAATGTATGGAAGCCCTTCCTTTTAGGCATGTAGAGGATTGGGTGCCGTGTGGAATTCAGCCATGAGCCAGGGCTGTTTGTTACAGCTAGTCTGATGGTTAGTCTCAATCAGGGGTGACCAATCTAATCTGCAAAGGGCCAGTGTGTATGCAGGTTTTTGGGATAACCTATAGGTCAGCTGTTCAAACCCAGGTGTGAGGACTCTTCAGCCAATCAGTCCTCTAATTAGTAATCTAATTAGGGAGTTGCAGCGAAAACCCGCACACACACCGGCCCTATGCGGATAAGATTGGCCATGCCCGGTCCAAGTCCTGTTCCTCAGGCTTTTGGAACAAACTAGGCCTGACCTAGATTGAGTCTCAGCTGAAAATGTCACTGAGACTCTTTGGTGTGAAGGTTGGAGCCTGCTGGAGGTACCTTGATCTTGCGGATAAGCTTGTTATCCTCGTTATCCTCAGTGTCAGGGAATTCGTAGATTTTGATCTTGTGCTCCTGGATTTCTTTCATAATCTGACAGAGGAGGGGACAATTATGTCACACAGCAGGGACGAGACAGACATTTCAATTACACAGAGATGCATGTGAAAGAGCACAGCAGGGCGCACACACTTTGTGTCACATTCACACACACAGACGTTCATATTCATATCTTTGTGGGGACCATACATTCATTTCTAGGAGCAAAATCCCTAATCCCAACACCTTAACCTTTTGCCTACAGTGGTACCTCAGAACTCAGACTGGATCCCTTCAAAAACTCTGGATTGAATCCTAAAAAGTTGTGATCGAATTTTCCCCATAAGAAATAGTGGAAAACCAATTGATTGGTTCCCGGCCCCAAAAAATTACACCTAAATATGTTTTTTTTAGCATTTAAACACAAAATAAACTGGATAAAACAAGAAGAGCATATACTGTACTAAACACATCTAAGCACATTTATCAAAACAGTAATTTGTAAAGTAAGAAAATAAACGTATCCAATCAATTTGTCCTGCCCCGATTGTCCACTCCTTCCGTGTGCCATGCCCCCTTGTTAAGCCTGTGTGGAATCCCCGTGTGATCAGGTGTTTCTGGTTGTTGTCATTAGTCCTCTGTATTTGGTCCGCAATGGTCAGTTTGTTTCCCCAGTCCGGTCATTGTATTCTCCGTCTGCGTTTTGCCTGCCTTACCTGTAATTAAACCCTGTATTCCCCGATACCCTGACGTCTGCGCCTTTGTCTCCAAATATGAAGATTTATTTTTTATTATTATTAATAATAATTACTGATATTGTCTACCATTGTCTAAATGTATTGTTACTGTCTAAATATATGTATTCAGCTAGTGTAAATAGGCACAATGTTATCACAGCGAATGCCAGGCTGAGACTAAAGCGTTACCCTTTGTTTCCGCTGAGAGACGTGCCGTGTGACTCATTTCCCTGCATGTACAAGTTATCTTAGGTCGGCATTCATGGTTTGACTTGTAAGATTCAGATGAAGTTCTAGGTAATTTTTTAAAAGAAATTTGTGTTCTAATGAGTTTGAGAGGTACCACTGTATTTTAGTTTTATCTTTACGTTCATAGATTTTTAAAAAGTTAAGTGTCCCCTTGTGGGGACTGAAAAAAATGTCTTCACAATGGCAAAATAATAATAATCATAATAAAATAATATTAATAATAATAATAAAATCAGGTTAATATGACTATACACACAGACAGACAAAAACACTCACCTGTTTCTTGAAGAGCTGACACTCCTCGGGTGTTAAGGTATCCGCCTTGGCGATCAGGGGGATCACGTTGACTTTGTCATGGAGCCGCTTCATAAACTCGATGTCCAGGGGCTTCAGGCTGAGGGGTGGGGATATGCACACAGTAAAAGGCAGAAATTAGCATAGCAAAGACACAAGTATCTGGGTGGGAAGGGAATATATGTATGGTAAAAGGCAAGAACGAGCACAGCACAGACCCAGGTGCACAGTGATCTGGGGGTCGTGGATATACACACAGTAAAAGGCAGAAATGAGCCCAGGACAGACACAGGTGTCCAGAAATACGACTCTTGTGCTCACTGGAATCCCAGCAAACAGAGAAGGGTTTCTTTTTCAGTGGCCCTGAACCATTATGTCACTGGGAAGCTTGTGTGTATTGCAGGAGGGGGTTGTTTTCTCACTCCTTGCATTGGCAGATGGACAAGAGGCAAGATGGCAGGAATTCAGAGAACGCAGACACAGGGCGTTGTGGCCGTGCAAGGCAAAAAACTCTAGAGCTGATTGGCTGAGAGGCGAGTGCCATTGGTCTGTGGGCGGGGGCCAGGACAGTGCTGGGACCCTGGTATGTCATAGTTGTTTAGCTCTAGTGCAGCGCGAAGTGAAATAACATGCATGCCTCAGAATGCAGCTGGTCCCAGGTCACAACACAGAACCATTCAGAGCCATATCTCTGACCAACTGGCCAGCAAGTCACCCAGAGAAAACCAAGGACGACAGAGACACTGTCAACTGTGTCGACTCTCATAAGGAGCGCCTTCAGCTGCGGAAGGACTGGCTGTGTGATGGCATCATGTGATGAGTGAGCACCCAGCACCATGCTGCAGGGATGAGGGAACTGCGGATAAAAACGGCTGAGAGCTCACTGTGCCCAGCTTGGCCAACAGAGAACAGTGAGCGCAAGCGTGCCCACACACCCACACACACACCCACACACACACACACACACACAGCTAAATTGCCTGCCTGCAACCAACTCAAAGCTTACATAACCATCACAAACAAAGCTCAAACACACAAGCCACTGGACTTAGCATTTGAATTCAATGTTTGTGTGGGTGAATGTGTGACCTACAACATTTAAATATATGTGTGTGTGTGTGTGCATTTGTGAATGAGAGCGAACAACGTGGTGTGGGAGTTGGGAAAGGGAGCACTTCGCATATGTGGTTATGCCGACTGGCCTCCCTCACCAGTAGTTTTATCATGTGCAGTACTCACCCGTGGCCAGAGGGGGCAATGAAGTACAGGCAGCAGTGGACCCTGTTATCTGGCATGAGTCTTCGGTTGACCCGGGATTCAGCGTTCAGGAAGTCCTCGCATTTACTGTCGATGTAGTTAATGACAGGCTGCCAACTAAAGAAAACACGAGAGTCAGAGGAGAAGGAAGGCTGGATTGTAAATGCTGGTTCATACTCCTCCGCACGCTTACTAGCAGACGTGTCTGAATAAACTTTTATGAGGCGTTTGGCGTCATTGTGTGTTTCCTTGGATGCTTCATTGCAAATTTGTGTCCACGCAGCAGTGTATGGCAGCTCATGATTGATTTGTGGATGTCCGGAAGACACTGATTTTTATTTTTTTTACTGGGTATTTAAAAAATATTTTTTCATACTTTATTCCTAATTATATTAATGTATTGTTTTATTGCTTTTATTTCTATATTAATATTCCACAACTGTGGACTTATGTTAAAGCAAGTGTCTATTTTTAAAGACAATTTATTTTATGTTTTATTTACATCGTAATAATTAAAATGGCACTGAAGCAAATGAACAATAACAAACATGCAGGCACATAAGCACAGAAACATGCATGCAGACACAATTGCAAGCGCAGGAGTGCATAAACACAAGAACAACACAAACAAACAGGAAGATAAATGAGCAAACATAAGCAAATGAACACAAACAAAAATATGGGCATTTAAGCACAGAAACATGCATGCAAATACAAATGCAAATGCAAGCAAAAAAGTACACAGATACAAGTGAAACACAAGTGAATGTTTTATCTCACCAATTGCTGTTGTCCACAGCATCCCCAAAGCCGGGCGTGTCCACTATGGTGAGTGTCAGCTGAACCCCACCTTCCTTGATCAGCACTTTGGACTGTTCCACCTGAAATGTTAAGTATGGGGGGTGTTAGAGCAGTACAAATGCACCCAGTCCCTTGCAGAATCATTAGCAGAGGAGCTGAAAAAGGAAGGAATGTTGACAAGTGAGAAGAAAATGGATTCATGGTGATGAAGATATTGGAGGTGATAGAGGTGAAGAGCTGGTCATACAGAACCATCAAAATACAGACATGCAATGGAGTTGCAAACCTTTCCATTATAAATCACTTTCACATGATGCACTAAGACAGCTTCTCACTCCCCGTCAAGCTCCCAGTAAAACCTCCCTGGCCACGCATGATGTGTCTGTTGGTGCATGGTGGTGTTTGTATGCATCTGGCCAGCGTCTTGAATGCAAACAATTCCACGTTTAAAAAGGAATGGATGACCTGAGGAGGAAAATATCCTAAAAGTAACCCAGGTTGGGGAGCATGCACATACAGCGTGGTCTTGCGTCCTACCACACGGCGGAGACACCTCGGGATCCCATGTGGCGACCCCCCCCAGGCAGACACACGGTCCAGTCCCACCCTCCGGAAATGGCCATCCATCTGCCGCCGCCAGGTGTTACGCGGGCATCTCCTTGGCCAGCTCCTGATACTTGGCCCTCAGTAATGAGGATCCTGTGAGCAGGATCACCCCCAGGGAAACCAAATGGCCGTAACTGATGCTCCCTTACAATGCAGGTAATGTGTCTCATTGCTAGTTCGACACAAAGTCAAACCAGTAGTAGAGGTCGACCGATATGGGTTAGTCAATAGCTGAAGCCGATATTTAGTCAGGGTCAGCCGATGGCCGATATATGCTACTGTTTTTTTTTTTGTTTTTGGCTGATAATTGGATGTTTTCCCCTCTATTTGCATGATAAAATATAACACCAATAATAAAAAACCATACACAAAATCTCAACTTATTGAATTTATTGAATACTGACTTTAAATTTAAATATAATACAACTTGTAAACGACAACTTAATATTTTTATTGTATCAGAATCTCTTTTCGTGCACAATATAGCAGCTATGTTCTCATTTCTGAGGGAAGGAAAATTTGTAAACAATACAAAAAAGGAATGAGCATGTTATCTTTAGTTTTAATCCCACTTCTAGTGCCTGAGTCTTACTCGCCCCACCCATCCCTCAGTAAAAGTTGTTAGTACTCCCAGTTTAAGAGCTGCAGGTTGTCGTGCAGGAAACACAAATGTTCTGCATTTTCTCCCATGAGCCTACTCCTCTTCTTGTCATAGATAATCCCAATCTCACTAAATACTCTCTCACTGGGAACAGAGGAGGGGGGTGGACAAAGGAAAGTGTAAGCCCCTAGTGACTGTGACGTTGTCAACAGATAAGCCTGTATAAAGGATAGACATATTTAATGAGGAAATTAACTGTGCAAAGTCATGCACTTTTTTTTCTAGACATCTGACAAATTGTTCGAATCTCTGCTCTCAAATGCAAACAAGTTGCACAGAAGGACCATTGTCAGCCTCAGCTCAGTGAATGGTAACCACACTTTCGAACAAACAGTTTCCTCCGCCATGCATCGTTCTTAGCAGCTCTGTGTCTCCGAGGACGGCGCCGTCTGTGATCGGGGCAGAGTAACGCAGCTCTCACACATGCTGCAGTGTTCGAGAGCCGCCTGCTCCGCCCCCAACAAGCGCACAAAACTCTGTCAGAATCAATGATCCTTAACATTACCTGTAAGCTACAGTTGGTTGAAGGCTCATTATCATTACCCCAGTTTCTGACAGTGTAATTCGCACTCTTTCAAAAGTGCTCGCGTTTTCTTTTAAAGCAACATTTCATAGCAAACCAGTTAAATAAATAGGTCTTTGAAAGATCAGAATTTAAGCCTTACTTTTTTCCCAGGACTCTTTCAAAACTTCTGGCTGGGATTCTGTACAAGGCAGCATGGGTCATGTTTTTCCCAACAACAATAACACTGGGCTGCCCGCAGATGTGCCTGTCTGTAAATCAGCATACTACACTTGGATATCGGCCAATGCCGATACATCAAAAAATGCCAAATATCGGCTCGATATATCGGTGGACCCCTAACCAGTAGTACACAAGGTCTCTCCAAATAGACGTGGTACCGAAGGAGTCCAGTCTTTGTCTCAGCTCACTGGATTGCATCCATGTCTCAGGAGGAAAAATAGCCTAAAACTCTGTGGCTTTGGCCGGCACAGCAGATGGCCGTACATGGTGCGCTCTCTGCCAGCTCCGCTCTGAGGCTGGCTGGGCCTGTCCAGAGCTGCAGTCACTCAGCTTCCCCAGAGAAGAGTGTCAGCGGCAAGTCCCTCAGCAACACCTGTCTGACCCCTTACACATTCCATTTCATTTCAAACTAGGACAAGAATGTTTCTGAATATATAATATTTTTTTTTTTTGGGGGGAGGGGGCACTATGCAGTTAACACGCAGTTTAAAATAAACACAATGACTGGATCCCCAGCAAGGGCTGTAAAATCTAAATTAGGAAATGTAATTGTGAATTGTGTAATTGTGAATCCAAGCGTGTGGGGAAGAATATGGTGAGAAGTAACAGGGTTCATGGCCACCTGTACCTCATGTCATTCCAGCACAAACACATGCCTGGATTGAGGCCATCTGTACCCCTGGAGGGCTTTGCTGCAGATCCCACAATGCTCAGCGCCCGTAGCCACATGCAGCCACATTATGAGTAACGGTGTCTCATTCGCGGAGCACAGTCCTATTACCCAAGTGCTAGCCGCTAGCAGCCACGTCAGCACTGAAATGAGCTTCATGCTGCAGGATGGGAGAGCCCAGCAGGGGTGTCGTGGGGGCCTGAGAATGGGAGGGGACAAGGGGCTGCGTCATCGGGTCAGGACTGCGGGTTTGGAGCAAAATTGGCAAGGGCTCTCAGTTCCATGGGAACATTCCTGACCTTACTGCAACCCCCCCCCCCCCCCCCCCCCCCCCCCCCCCGCCCCACGCAAAACGCCCCCCCCCCCCCCCCCCCCCGCGAAAAGAGCGGGGGGGCGCGCCCCCACCCCCCCAAAGACAGAACA
>JAABNY020000019.1:12016522-12033132 GCA_015164015.2 Brevimyrus niger
TTCAAAAATACTTAAATACTTATTCACCCGACCGATAATTGCTATACAAATCATAAAAGAACGAAACCCGAAAAGTAAAACTTGTATACACTGGAAAAAAACATCAGAAAGGTAAGCCCGCTTTCTAAGATTTATACATTGTCGTATATATAATTCGTTTTTTTTTTGGATGCTACATTATTATGTTCTGACGGTGATCACATTTCCCATAAATCAACGACGGTTTAGCGTCTAATGTGTCAGTTTCGGGAAGATATCGAACTTATTCCCTGAGCCCATTTAATGAAACTGCTGAATACAACTAAAGAAAAAAAAGAAATATATACATTTTGGATATGAAAAAGAATCTAGATTTGTTTAATCACTAATTTTTACCTTGTTGCAAATCTTGATTGTGGGTGTGGTTGGCGATAATACTGAAAACATATCCTATATAAACTATTTAAATCTGAGGACAAATAATTGTAGTTTGAAATGATATCCAATTTAATCATCTATGTTTACTGTACATGGATAATCTAACACCATAAACATTCTTTACTGTGTTGTTTTGTGCTATTAATTTTTGGTGGTTCAACTGATAATTTGCTTCTGTACAGATTTCATAAATTATATGCTGTCAGTTCTTTGACCGATTTATGATCATTCGAAGCATACATACTGCAAATACAGCAATGTTTTAAGAGATGATTTTCTTGATCTAGTAACAATCTACTAACTTATTTAACTTGCAATACTTATTTTGTATGATTAAGTATATTTATACTTTATTTTGCCTTAGATTTTTAACTGTATGTGTTGCAAAATATATGATTTGCTTTAAACTTGTTATACATTAATGGTTGGTAAATGCATATTTTAATAAGACTGAGAAAATTGGTTTTAACTAAGCATGCAATCTGTTTGTTGCAGGTGCATAAAATGGCAGTGGTGTATCTCTGCTGGGTTACACTGTGGACAGCTCTGCTTGGCACTGCACACAGCTGCCCCAGACCATGTGTGTGTCAGGAGACATTAAACCACCATTTGGTTAATTGTGCTAATAAAGACCTGCTCATGGTGCCTGCGAAGCTGCCGTCTAACATAACGACACTCAATCTGTCTGCAAACAAAATAACTGCCCTTAAGTCGCAGTCATTTGAAACGGTCACCCATGTAGTATCTTTATGGTTGGCTCACAATGCAATTGCTACGATAGAGGCGGGGACTTTGGCCCCACTGGTCCATATGCGCAACTTGGATCTCAGCTACAACAAACTGGTGAATTTTCCATGGATGGATCTGAAAAATCTAACCGCTCTACATTTTTTGAAAATGGACAATAATGAGATGGTTAGTTTGCCAAAGGATGCTTTTTCTGCCCTTAAGGATTTGAGGTCTCTCCGTATTAACAATAATAAGTTTACGACACTTGTTGAAGGGACATTCAGCCCATTGATACTAATGTCTCACCTTCAAATCCATAACAACCCATTCATCTGTTCCTGCACACTTGAGTGGTTGAGGGATTGGCTGTTAGGGGTAGAGATGTTTATTCCAGAGCAGAATTACATTACTTGTGAAGCCCCAGCAGAACTGAAAGGTGGACTGGTGATTAGAATGCCCATATTGAATTGCTTAGCTCCTACTGTGCACGTGTCATCCCAGCCTGATACCTATAATATGAAAATTTATGAGGGATTCATGTTTATCCTAAACTGTGATGCCAAAGGACATCCTACTCCAGAGGTAATGTGGAAGATATGTGTCGGAAACCAATACTTTGAGTTCAATATTCCAAGTACAGTAGATGAGAAAAACGATTTACCCATGGATGAGGAAACAGCCGGCAGGCGTTTTGTCATGTTGCAGAATGGTACCCTCATTGTTCCTTATATAAGCACGAAGGATGAGGGAAACTACAGTTGTCTGGCCATTAATGACATGGGCCAAGCGGAGAGCACAATTGAGGTTGTCGTTGCAGGTATCCAGAGACATGACATCAAACCTGTTCCAGATACAACAGCAGAAAAGGTCCATCCATGGGTCCAATGGTCTGGGTCTGAAACGTCAGAAAATAGTGTTATTAACTCAGGTAAAAGCAAATACAAAAACCTTCCTAGCAGGTCCACATACATCACTCTAAACAGCAAGCATGACTCCAGAGAGCCACTTGTTGGCATGAAATGTGGTGTGCATGATGGGACACAGTACATCTCCAACCATGCATTCAATCAGAGCCTTCCTGAGCTCAGACAATATGCATTCGATTTTGGAGTTATTTCATTGGAAGTATCAGACACTGAAGCCAAGATCCAGTTGAATCCTCTTCGGCTATCCAAGGTCAGTCTACAGCAAAGTCAGACTCAAGAACATATAACTGTGAATAAAGATTTGTTTAATCTGTTTCCAAAAGAATCCTTTGATTTGCTGTATTTATGTGTTAATAATGGCGGAGGGCAAACGGTAGTCCAATGGTCCAAGATTGAGGATGGCATAAATGCCTACCATTTTATGGGTCTGTTACCTGGAACAAATTATACACTTTGTCTAACATATGACAAGGAAGACTGTCAGGTTCAAGTTGTCTTTGTAACTAGGAAGAAAACCCCTTCTTTGCTGATCATTGTTGTTGTTAGCATATTTTTGCTGAGCTTTGCCACTGTCCCCCTGCTGGGGGCTACCTTCTGCCATTTGATGCAAAAATATCAAGGTAAAACATATAAACTGATAATTAGGGCACAGAATCCAAACCAGATGAAGCACACAGCTTCTGATTTGAATCATAGAGTATCATTTGTTGAATCAGAGAAAGAGTCTAGTATTACTAACCTTGGTAAAGAAGATAGTGTCACAGATATTGCTGAAGGGGGATGGGAGGGCAATGTCTTAACAGAACCAATTCCTTCCTCGCATTCTGATACAAAACAGGAGGAATTTGAGGTGGGCTCAGAATACAGTGATCGATTACCACTGGGAGCAGAAGCAGTGAATATGTCTGGGGAAATCAATGGCAACTACAAACAACAGGTTCTATGAAGCCTTAATTTTCCAATTCATAGTCAACTAGTTGCAGTCAATTAGATTTCACAGTTTCTGAAATTCCATAAAATGAGACTCTTAGTGAAAACTTTGAAAAGGGACTAAATGGTATATAATATATGGAGTATTTGTATTATTGAAATATGTAGCCTTGTTTTTATTAGGTTTGTTATTTGACCAGAAAAATACTTTAAATATCACTAGAAATGCAACAGAAACCTTCAACTGAATGGAGTAACCATAGCTATGTGTGTTCTGTACATCCAAACCAGTTTGCACTGAGTTTGTGTGAAAAGTTCATTAAATTTGTCTTTGTGAATGAAGGCACTTTTTTTCAAGTGAGCTCGAAAGGTTATAAGCTATTTTGATATAATTTTATGCAAGCTGCAGCCATATTGAAGGTTATGACTTGCCAGCAAATGTGTTGTATTTCTTCAAATAAAAACCAAGATTCAAAAGCCGGGTCTCAGATAATGGCTGGGGGTGTGGTTGACAGGAAAAAATAAAGGCTGGGCCTCTAAAACAGGCCGGGGGTGGTCATTATTAGATATTTGATTGTGCTTTAATAAATAACAATGTATATTAATGTCAATATTTGAGATAATTTCAATTTGTTTTGTTTTTATGTTTTCACCTGGGCATAATTATGGTAAACTCCAGTACGTAACTGCATGGTCATACTTAAAATGGATGAGCAGCTGTGAATGATCAACAATAGGAGGGCAGGAACAAGAGTTAAGACTGATGGGTTGTAGGCGTGGCCAATTTGGAGCCACACCCAAGGGGAAAACATGGGGAAAAGACAGGCACAGTGGACTGGACAGTGCCCACCCCCAAAGGCGCATCCTCTGGATATACAGGACTGGCCAGGGAGGGGACTCAGGGGACCAGACACGAGGAGTGGAACATGAGGGCTCTGGTCTTCTTGGACCCCGCTGAAGTGGTCACTGGGTATTCTTAAAGTATGACGTGTTTATCTCAGTCTGATTGGTTGCGGTTCGATAAAGTTGCATAGTTGTGGAATGATTCCAATGCAGATAAATTTAATGGTGCACAATTTTCAAGGACAGGATACAAATCAGTGCCACTCCATGTGAGTGTTTCAGTTCTTATCTAATCGGATTCCACAGTCTAATCAGTATAGTACATGGCTGGACTTCATCCAGAATGCTGTTAAGTCAGAAGAGAATGGCTCCCACAGCAGCACAAAAAGCCATTTCCCATTGCACTGCATCAGCAAGGTTGCCTTAGATTCCTAAGTGGATCCAAAAGAACAACTCACTTTACTGTTAAGCAAAAAAAAAAATGCATTGCCTTTTTCACTGGAATAATAATAATGAACAATGTTGTTGGTATTTGCTAACGGTTTGTTGAAGACTAGCTTGTAATATTGGCAATTAATTTTTTTTTCAGAACGCTGTTATGTTTTTTGGTATTTCAACTGTAAAACATGTTCATATAAAACATGTTCATATTATAAGTTCAATCCCTGTCACATAGGACAAGCATCCGGTTGCTTACAGGACAAATAGATCAACTAAGGATGTAATCAGCCTGTCTCTCTGCACTGGCTTAGAGCACCAGTAAGGGTCAAACACGTACATTCCAATACTCTTCGTCAACGTCAGTTCAGCTTTTAATACAGTTACTCCCAGCACGCTAGTGTCCAAACTCCATAGCCTGGAATTAAACACTACAGTCTGCAACTGGATGCTCTGCAACTGAATGTCAGGGTGGGAAGTATTTGTGTTCAGCACTTACTCTGAACACTGGTGTCCCACAGGGATGCGCACTGAGCCCTGAACATTATGTCCTCAATACCCATGACAGTCTGCCTATCTAAGCACAGATCTACACACATTCCCTTTATAAATCCCAGTGAGCATGAAATTTTATGTATGTGAATAAGCCTACAGCCACCCACCCAACCCGCCCATAATTATATTTGCATATTTAAATCTGTATAAATAACAGCTTTGTTTTCTGTTTTTCTTAAACAAAAATGGATAAACCATGTGGGAAAAATAAGCATTTCAGTGAGTGCGAAGTGGAGGTCATGTTAACAGAAATCGAGAAAAGAAAAGTGATATTATTTGATGGTTTAAGTGGCATCAGCAATAAATGTCACGTGGCGTGGCGGAGTCAGTTAAAAATGTTGGTTCTGAAAATTGCACGGTGGCTGAAATGAAAAAGAAGTGGTCGGTCATTAAAGTCGCCATGAAAAAACGAGCGGCCGCTCACCGTAGGAGTCTTAACAGCATAGGTGGAGGTAGTGTTGTTATTGGGTGAGGGGGACGCCAATGTCAGCGCGGGTGAGTTTTTCTCGTACCATACTTGTTTGAATTACTTTAATATTTATGAATAACATGTAGGGTGTAGATGTGGTGTTACTTTCGTTTATTCTGTGTGTTTATTCTTACAGACAGTAGTACAAGAGGTGCCCCAGTGCCGAGGACGACACAGGCGGTGAGGGGGCTGCTGTGTTGAGCACAGCTTTGGGTGCTGGCTGCACACATTCCCGCACCTCAGAAACCGGGGGGGCGACCATCCGGCCGTGTGCTGACTGAAGCTGTGCTGCAGTCAGCAAAAGAAATCAGAAATGCTGTAAGACGTCGCCAATGAATTAAAACATCTAAATGATAGGCTGTGTGATACTGAAGTTGCAACGCTGTTCCATTTGGTGGAAGATTTGGTTGCTCAGGGTCAGGTTCATCTTGCCTAAGCTCTTCAGATACCTGCAAGCCATGATTTTGTGCCAGATTATGGAACACATTACATGCGTGTGCAATGCGACACACTTTTTGCTGTATGGCAGCACCTGCCTGGACAAGACTGCTGGCGCCAGCAGCCTTTAAGCTGCCCTACAGTGCACTCTACCACCGAACGAGCCTGAGATTGGGCGTCATTATAACGGCGCTCCTGTTCATTCTGTGGGTTTGCAAGATGCGTGAGAAGCCACGACTGGGTACCCAATGTTCCCTAAGGAATTGTCAAATGTTCAAATCAAACAAAGCCAGCCATCATGCACCATCCCATTTTCAAGTTTGTTTCCAACACTACTGTTTCTGAGAATGAACGAATCATGGGCTGAGCCAGACCATCTAGCCACAACATTAATGCAGGGGCTTCAGAAGCTTTTTGAATGTGAGGGGGACACACTGGCATTAAACTAATATTTCATGTTAAATGTTGGGGGGTCCAAACGATTAATTATGAAATGTGAGAGGGACACGTCCCCCTGAGATTTAATGGCGGCGACGCCCATGCATTAATGAGACGCACGTTCGAATCGCACATAATTTGTACATTAGTAAAGTGAAAGTGCTTTTTATGTACATAACCTAATTCGTTCTCTGAAGGTGCCTTTATAGCAATGTGTGTGCAGTCGATGGCTCCGATTACATTGGGAAAACCGGATATCGCTGCAAATTGTGCTTTAATGTTTGCCTGTCTAAGGAAATTTTACATATAAGGGTGTCAAGCGGATTATGCCGTCCGATACAGCTGGCATGGTGTGATTTGGTGTTGACTGAGAAATACCCGATTGGTCCGCAAGTTCTCACTGAAAAGCACCTATGGCTAAGAACCCGAGAGTGAACAGAACTTGTAAAGGTACAGGTATGGCCCAATTGCTCATTGTCTGCCTTTGTAATGCTAGCCCCAGCTCACAGCTCCAAAAGGATTGCTCTTGGAATTCCGAATCAACTTAGAAGCCAGTCATCATCATGAGCCGGGAACCCATATACGATCCCTGAAAACACACTCTATTCTAATTCTTCCATTAGCTATGTCTTCCAATAACGCAAGAGCTGCCGTGGTAGTTGTAATAGTTTGGTCATTTTCTGCACCATTTTTTTGTTACAAATTGATAAAAAATCAGGTGCTGTACATTTGTACACAACATACATTAATGTCAGTGTATTTGATAAAGCCAGCGTCATGATTGTGAGTTTAAAAAGGGAAACCACGGTATCAATGACTTGCCACTGAGCGCCGTCCGTTTACAAAACCGAGCAGAAACATGCGTACGCCCTCTCTGCAGCTGCTGTGAGAATCCCCCTCAGAATCAGCAGTGATTTTCCATCAGTTTAACACCAAACATGCCATACCAGCTTAGTAGTTCACACCTCATACCATTTGTATTAATTATTTAACAATTTCTTTACATGGTGCATGATACTGACTACCAGTATCATGAATATCAGTATCCGGTTTAGGTATTTTGTGTTGCACCTCAACAGATGTTTCACTTTGGGTAAATTGTACAGACATTACATTACATATTCACATTCAAACAGCACATCTTACCCTTAGGTGTGGCCATTAGTTTATGGCAATGTGGAAGAAAAGGGGGGTTGTTGAACAAAGAAAGAACCTCTGATAGTTAGGACGCACTATGATACCTAGCTATACTATTTAATTTTCAAGATTCATCTGGTATAACTATGAGAACATATATGCAGTGGTAGCTATACAAAATGTGTTTATTCAAATTTATATAAGGGTTGTGTGAGGGGTAAAATAGGTGATACTCTGTGAAACACGGTTAAAAGGGTGGCACACAAAAAAAAGATTGTCTAAGGACACACACAAATATAACTTGGATTTTGAGACTAGCAATCATGACTAAAGAAATATACAGGGTATACAAAAGAGAACTTAAGAGAAACTAAAAGATGGGATGCTGGCCTCTCTTGTTATCTGTGTGTGGGTGTGTGTATGTGTGGGATCTCTAACCCCCCCTTTGGTGCTGAGGCCAATGAGTACCTCCCGTACCAGGCTAGGCCTTGTCTCAGGGTTCTGGAATTTCAGACCTGTCGTACGCGTGTGTGTGATCCTACAGTGGGTAGGTAGGTATATTATTTGTCATTTCAGCCATGTACATACTATACAGTGAAACAAAACATTGTTCCTCCATGGCCAAGGTGCTGGTCTGAAATGGATGTTTGAATGAATAGTGTTATTGCAGATACAGTATTTATGACTTACACTGTATTTTAGCAGCAGGCAATAAATAGTAAAAAAAAACAATAGCAGTAAGACAGAAAGTGTGCATTATATAAAAAATAAATTGTATATGAAATAGTTCGTAATTCAGTTTTAATTCAAGAGTCTGACAGCCTGAGGGAAGAAAATATTTCCAATCCTGGCAGTAAAGGCTATGGTACCTTTTGCCAGATGGAAGGAGGGAAAAGAAGGTTTATTAGGGATTTGTGGAGTCATCTACCATGTGGATGCAGTGTGACATGTAAATGTCTGTGATAGAGGGAAGAGAGGCCCCAATGCTGTCTGCTTTTTTGCTGTCCTCGCTATCCTCTGTAGGGTCTTGCAGATCGAGGCAAAGCAATTTCCATACCAAGCCCTAAAGCAACTACACAGGGTACCCTCTATAGTCCCTCCCACATACTGATAAAAGTTGGAAATAACCAACTTGACATTTATGCGGTTGAAATCACAAGCTACAATAAACGGTCAATTTGGGTGTGTGTTTTAGAGCTTGTTGATGGCTCTGTAAAGATCAGCCCGCACGTTGTTGGCATTACCGCTGGTTGGGATATATACCGTGACAATGATCATTGTAGTGTATTCGTGTGGTACATAAAATGGTCAGCATCTATCATAAAATCCAAGGAGTGGTGAGCAGTAACTAAAGACCAGCATGGCATTCCTACACCATTTTGTGTTGATGTAGTTATACAGTATAAGCCCCCTCCTCAGATCTTACCAGACAGAGCTTCATTTTTGTCTGAACGGAAGGCTAACAAGCTGGTTAGCTGTATTCAGTTGTCTGTGACGACATCACTGAGCCATGTCTCCATAAAAACTACAAAACATTCTGCAGTCTCTGAACTCACACTGGAAAGTCTGCTGGAGTCAGATATAGTCCAGTTTATTATCTAATGAGTGAACACTGGTGTGTAGGATCAACGTAGTAGCTGGTTAGGCAGCATTAGCAATTAGCCTAGCATGGACTCCTGCCTGCTTTCCACACTTCCGCTTCTGTGTTCTGTGGTCTGATGGCCTGTTCTCTGTAGCAAGCCCAGATCGCGTGACTTGTCCAGCAGTCCATCCTCAAGGTTGTTTTATTGTTGGAACAAGGTAGATGATCCACTGGCAACTCTAAATCAAAGGGATTTATTTACAAAAGGCATCACACTAACAAGAACCAAAAGGACTGAGAACAGGCAACGGGACATAATTTCTAACAGGCAGTAACATAGCACACTAACTGAGTAGAGAACAGAGCAGGGGCAGACACTTTACACACAAAGGTAACAAGACATAATGCATAACAGGTGTGAATAATAATCGCATAACCAATCAACCAAGCAGCTTGGATTGAAAAATGGTTAACAGACAGGAAGCAGCGGGTAGTTATTAGAGGCACAATGTCACAGTGGGCCTGCGTTCATAGTGGGGTACCGCAGGGTTCAATTTTAGGACCAGTATTGTTCATAATTTACATTAATGATATTGACACCAATACATATACTGTAGTAAACTGGTTAAATTTGCTGATGATACCAAGGTGGGTGATGTAGCAGATACTGAACTAGCAGCAGAGAGACTACAATGGAATCTTGATTTAATTAGCGACTGGGCTGATACCTGGTAGATGAATTTTAATGTAGATAAATGTAAGGTAATCCATGCAGGGAGTAGAAATATAAAGTACAGATATTTTATGGGTTCCACTGAAATAAAGGTAGCTGATTATGAGAAAGACCTTGGAGTGTATGTTGATGCTTCCATGTCCCACTCTTGCCGACATGGGGAAGCAGTTAAAAAGGCCGGTAGGATATTGGGTTACATCTCTAAGTCAAGGGGAGTGATGCTAATATTTTACAGTTCCTTGATAAGACCCAACCTAGAACATTGAGTGCAGGTTTGGTCACCATACCTTAAAAGGACATTGCTAGGAAAGCGTACAGTGTAGGGCTACAAGAATGATTCCTCATCTTAGAGGGATGTCTTGTGAGGAAAGGTTAGCCGATCCATGTATATAAGATTCTCACAGCTCTGGATGCTGTTTAGCCAAATAGTTACTTCAGTATTAGTTTAAATACTAGAACTTGTGGCCATAAGTAGAAATTACTGGGAGAACATTTAAAAATGAATTTCTTGTGTTGTTTATGTTTCTTATTTTCAATGAAAGCACAGGACAATAAGCATCAGGGCTAACCAAAAACACTTAATCAACACAGAAACAGACACTAAAACTAGGAAACAAACAACAACACAGGGATAATTAAAGCAGAACCAGAACAGAATACAGACATAGCAAGCCTAGGACAAGGAAACTAAGAAACACTAGGAAACAAAATCTAATAAATACAAGCTAGCAGATAAGGCTGGTTCCAAGTCAGCCATGAACCCATGACCAACAGGTTCTCAGTCTTTGAGCCATATGCTCAGCCCATTGAACTACACAGCGGTGCAGGGCCAAGAGAGAGCACACTGGGTCTGGAGGACAAGAGACAGGAAGGAGAACAGGATGGCCAGCAACACCTGCTGCCCAAATGGGGAGGAGACACAATGGGCAGGGTTGTATGGGCGCTGACCCTGACAGGAGCTTGATAGCCCAGGCAACACTGGAAAGGGGACAACCATGTAGACAACACAAGCAGAGAGTTACGAGTGTATTCCACCTAAGGAAAGTGTGGAGCTAAAAACACAGCATTTGTTTCAGGTCCTGTTTGCTGTCCAGTCTGACCGTCAGGCTGTAGGTGGAACCTTACCAAGAGGCTCGTGGCACAAATCAACCTGCAGAACTCCCACCAGAACCTGGAGACAAACTGCGTCCCTCTGTCAGAGACCTCTTTGAATCTCCTTAGAAGGGAGTTTGGGGACTGTAACAAAATTATCAGCTTTTGAGAAGGATAGAATAGGAGGTCGACGACCATGAATATACCAGTGAATTCCCTGGATGATGGAAGGCTAATAACAGAATCTAAAGTCACATGGAACCAGGAGCAATGGGGAACAGGTAGGGTTGTAATGGCCTGGTTAGAGCATGAGAGGGATTGTATCCTATGCACAGGTGGGGCATACTGCAACAAAAACACACATGTTCCAAAGCATAGAGGGCTATTAGAAGCACTGCTTGAGCAGGACTGGGGTACAATGAAACCCGGCAAGCTAAGATGGAGGATTGTCCCCACTGACCCTCACTGATTGACCTGTGAATGGACAGCCATTTGGGAGGGAAGTGTTATACCACCTGTATGGCTTCTTCCTCAATTATACTAGGAAACTGCCCCAATGACATGATTAGTGGGCAAGATAGGAGGCTCTCCTTACCTTCCTCCTTATGATTTTTGGAGCCTGGCCTGAAAGAAATACAAAAATTAAATCAGTTGAAAAATATTGATCACCTAGCCTGACAAGCACTGCTACGCTTTGCTGACTGCAGATATTCCAGATTCTTATGATCTGTTTGAGTCAAGAAAACCTCTTTGGTGCCTTCAAGCCACTGCTGGTACTTTTCTAAGGTTAATTTGACCACCAGCAATTCCTGATTACTGATGTTGTTGTTTCTTTCAACCAGTGTCAACTTACGAGGGAAAAAAAAGGTGCAGGCGTATAACTTATTGTCCACCAAGTGCCACTGGGAGGGAATGGCCCCGACCCCGGTGCCAGAGACTAGAGGGTTTTGGGATCTATAGAATAGGATGTTTAACTTCTCTCTAAGTCAGAAAATGCTCACTGACCACTAAAAATAAGGAGGTGGAGGTGAGCGCTGTGAGCAGGCTCACAATCGAAGCTGTATTCCCGAATAAAATGCTGGTAAAAATTCACAAAAATACGAAAACACTGTAGATTCTTTCAGTTGCAAGGCTGTGACTATTCAGCAACCACCTAGAACCTTTCTGGGTCCACTGGACTGCACATTCCAAGAATACAAATCTGAGAAAGGAATAGGTTGTCAGTGAAACTTGCACTTCTCTGCCTTGACAAATAACCGCTGCTTTAATAATGTCTTATATATGGTCACACTATACTCTATATACACTATATTCAGAACACCAATATCAAATTAAAATCACAGCAAATGCATAAGAAAACATTGTACACTGAAATACCCTGTATCTTGGTATTTGTGAAACAGCTGATGATTTTCAGCCATTGTGGCCATAGTCATTTCTGGGAAGAGTATAATTAAATGAACACATGATATAGTATCTACCCCTGTAGTTCAAATAAGAAATCAATGTTCATCCTGGACACAGAGATGTACGTAGTCCCAAGGCACAACTTATATGATAATGTGCATGCACAGATTGTAGCATCTTTTCAAACCACTTGAGCTATATTTTGAATATAAAAATGACTATTACAAAAAGAATAAACTATAATGCTGCATTTAAATCAATACAAATAATATGTATACGTTGTACACCAGTTTTTAATCATTTCTCATGTCTGCATTTGAATTGGTCTTTGATGACAAAGTTATATAGTGTCTTAATGGCATCTCAGGGACTCCAGCTAATGTCAAATTTCAGGACGGGGGCTATGGAGAGCTGACCGTGCCCACCATAGCATGTGGCTGGAAATGAATGATGCCAACTCCTAGAATCAACACTCTCTTTCAAACATACTTCCTGACTGTGCCAGGGGATGATCTGTACCTTCCTGTCTGGATTATTGACTGTAGACTTTGCCTGCTACAACTAAATCATCCCATTTGTTGTTCCTTCATTGTTGTTTTCTTTCCTTTAACTGCACTCAGTTTTTTTTCTTAAACTTGGCACATAGTGCTTTGGTCATATATGCTTGATGCTGCTCAGATTAGTTTATTTTAAAGTGCAGAGTATATAGTCTTTAAGACAATAATGCCAGCTTTCGCTATTCACCATACTGTTGTATGTACGTGTGACGTCCGCGGCCCCGGAGGGGCAGGGCTCAACAGGTGTAGCGAGTTCTGATCATCACACACCACCATAAGAAGGACTGACGCGATTCCTTCTATGCGAAGTATTGAGCCAATGTTACCTTTGTGCCATACCGAGAGTTTACTTGTCTTTTGTCTTCCCTCACGTCCAGTGTTTACCTACCTACCTTCGTTCCAGCACCTTTTGTCTCGATCTCCTCTTCCCAGCCCAGTTCCCACTCCTGAACCTCTTGCCTAGTTCCACCCTGTGTCCAGCCCGTCATCCTTCCCCGACCTTCCTTCCCTGTCTCCTCGTCTCGGACTGACTGCCTGGATCTTGACCCCCTCGCCTGGATTACGACCACGAGTTTGGATTGCCCCTTTGGATACCTTTGGCTCGCCTTTAAGGCTTTTCATTAAAAACCCTCTTCCTTGCATTCCTGGGTCCGTGTCTCTTTCGGGAATTGCTACAAAATACTTCGCCTCTACCATGGACCCAGCGAGGAACCTAGAAGGTAGGATCGCTTCGATTGAGCAGATGCTTGCTGCTCAAGCTACTCAAGTACCGCTGCCATCATCTCCTCCACGAATCGCTTCTCCTCCCATCGCTGTGCCCGAACGCTATGACGGAGATTGCGACCATTGTAGAGGTTTCCTTATGCAAGTAGGAATCTACGTGGAGGAACATCCTGAGATGATTAGCTCTCCTGGCGCTCAGGTACGCTTCACAGTATCCCTGTTGACTGGCAGAGCCCGTGAATGGGCTGAGGCATTATGGTCTGATGGGAGTCCCCTCCTACACTCAGCACAGACCTTTACTAGAGGTGTTCAACCACCCTGCAGTTGGGCGTCATCCTGGATGGCGCCTCCTAGAGTGCAAACAAGGAACGCAAATGGCAGCTGAGTTTTCACTAGAATTCTGTACGATCGCCACCGCCTTACGCTGGCCCGACGATTGCCTGCAAACAATCTTCCTACGTGCACTCAACCCCGACTTAGACGATGAGCTGGCTGCCCGTGGTGATGTCTCCTCCTTCGACGTTGTCGCCGGTACCAGGAGGGACTTTGCCTTTACTGCGGAGCACCTTGTTGCAACTTGTCCACGACGACCTCCTTCTGGAAGACACCCCCCACTGGTAAGCACATCTGACTGTCCACTTACCACTCTATCTCAGTTCTCCGTTCCAGTGGTGGTGAGTTGGAGAGGAAGACGGCTGGAGGTGCAGGCCCTTATTGACAGTGGAGCCACCGGAAACTTTATCGACGTGGAGATAACTCGTCGCCTTCAGCTCCCGGTCACTGAACTCCCGACACGTCTGTCGGTACATGGCGTAACCGGTGAGAGGCTAACAGAGGGTACTATCACCCATCACTCCCACTCCTGTACTCTCCAAGTGGGGATAGTGCATACGGAGAACATTGAATTTTATGTATTGCCCCGTACTAAGGACCCGCTTATCCTGGGATTGCCCTGGCTTAGACTCCATAACCCCCAACTTAATTGGAGAACCGGTGAGATCGAGGCATGGTCAGACTGGTGTCGCACGGATTGTCTTTCCCTTCCCTGTCGCGCCACAGGAGTGGAGAGTCCCGAACCAGAGAACCTTTCTCATATACCACAGGAGTACTCAGACTACTTGGATGTCTTTAGCCGTAAACGAGCGGTTCAACTACCTCCTCATCGAGAGAATGACTGCGCCATTGATCTACTGGAGGGCGCTACCCTGCCCCGCGGAAGACTTTATCCAGTGTCGTTGCAAGAACAAGAGTCTCTCGATACCTACATACAGGAGGGGGTAAGTCAAGGGATCATACGCCCGTCAACTTCTCCTGTAACCGCTGGATTCTTCTTTGTTAAGAAGAAGGATGGAGGTTTACAGCCGGTGGTGGACTACCGTGCCTTAAATGCCATCACGGTTAAAAGGCGAGAACCGCTCCCACTGATCCCACCTGCCTTGGAACAATTACGCCGAGCTACGATCTTTTCCAAGTTAGACCTGAGAAGTGCCTATAACCTGGTACGTATTAGGAGTGGGGACGAGTGGAAGACATCGTTCATCACGAACCGGGGACAATACGAGTATCTCGTGATGCCTTACGGGCTTGCAAACAGTCTGTCAATTTTTCAGGCTTTTATGAACTGGGTGTTTTCCGATATGTTGGATCGTTTTGTGGTGATATATATTGACGACATCCTGATTTATTCTTCCTCCGTACAAGAGCACGTGCAGCCTGTACGATAGGTATTACAACGTCGCCGAGAGAACCACCTATTTGCCAAGGAAGAGAAATGTGAATTTCATCAATTTCAGGTACGATTCCTAGGATACGTTATACGCCCAGGGGAGGTCGCCATGGAGGAACAGAAAACCTCCGCCATCCTCCAGTGGCCTCGACCCAGAACCCTGAAGGAGCTCCAACGCTTCCTGGGATTCGCAAACTTCTAACGTAGGTTTATTTGGAATTTTAGCCAGATAGCCGGCCCTCTCACGTCTCTTACCAGAGGTAAGCCCGTGTTACTTAAATGGAGTCCCGTAGAGGAGCAGGCTTTTGAACTGTTGAAAAAGGCATTTTGTTCATCTCCTGTCCTTAAACAACCCAATCCTGAAGTACCCTTCGAGGTCGAAGTCGACGCCTCTGAGGCAGGAGTAGGGGCCGTGCTGATACAACGAGTCCCAGAAATCGGACGACGGCACCCTTGCGCCTACTACTCCAGGAAGCTATCAGCTGCGGAGAACAACTACGAGGTGGGCGAGAGAGAGTTGCTGGCCATCAAACTGGCTCTGGAGGAGTGGCGTCATTGGTTAGAGGGGGCTCAGCATCCCTTCCTAGTGCTAACCGATCATAAAAATTTGGAATATCTTCAAACCGCACGACGACTCTCCTCCCGTCAAGCTCGCTGGGCAATGTGGTTTGCTCGGTTCAACTTTCGGGTGAGTTACCTTCCGGGAGTTCGGAATGTAGAAGCTGATGCCTTATCCCGACAACATGATCCCCCAGAGGGCGAACAGAAACATACGATCCTGAACCCAGCCTGCTTTGTCTCAACCATCACCTGGGGTTTAGAGGAACGAATCAAGGCTGAGCAGGAGAGACGATGTCACCCGCCCGACTGTCCGACCGGACGTCTCTACGTGCCCAAATCCCTGCGATCTGAACTCCTCGCCTGCATCCATGCCCATCCTGGTACAGGTCACCCGGGGGTGGGGGCCACTACCAGATTAGTGGAAAGCCGATATTGGTAGCCCCGCTGGAGACTGGAGGTGCAGGTGTATGTAGGTAGTTGTCCAGACTGCGCACAGCGCAAGAGCACTAATCAAGTTCCAGCCGGTCACACCTGGCCATGGATTTTATCACTGACCTCGTTCCTCGGGAACACCTGTGGTTCTTACCTTAGTCGACAGGTTTTCGAAGATGTGCAGGTTGGTTGCACTACCCAAGCTACCCACCTCGACTGATTTGGCTGAGATCCTGATCCAGGAGGTGTTCCGCATCACAGGTATCCCAGAAGATTTAGTATCCGATCGAGGTCCCCAGTTTACCTCCAGAGTGTTCAGAGAGTTTTGTAACAAACTGAAGATCTCCCTCAGCCTAACGTCGGCTTATCATCCCCAGGCTAATGGATTAGCGGAAAGGACCAACCGTGAGGTGGCAAAAGCCCTGAGATTACTGGTTAGGTCCCAGCCAGGAAGATGGGCTTCATCCCTGGCCTGGG
>JAABNY020000019.1:12047655-12059468 GCA_015164015.2 Brevimyrus niger
CACTCTGTATCACTCTTTGTGTTGCTATATGCACCCCATTATCCTGGGAGCAGCACTCTGTATCACTCTTTGTGTTGCTATATGCACCCCATTATCCTGGGAGCAGCACTCTGTATCACTCTTTGTGTTGCTATTTGTCCCCCAATATCCATGAGGTCTTGATCTCATTTTAACATCCTATCCTAATTCAACAAATATCGTGTGGTTCTCAACCTGAATGTTTGCTTATAAGGTGCTCCAGCATCCCTGACTTCCTAAACTGGTCCATGGACCTGACAGGTCCCAGATGGTGTTTTTGGACTGCCTTATCTCCATGCCTTTGCGGGGATCCTCCAGGAGAGGGTGCATGTTTTTGGCCAAACCCAGGACATGCTGCAAGCTCCAACACAACAGCAGCCTGAGCCGAACCACAGTACCCTGAGCACGGCACATCTCCCTGAGACCACATGCAGGTGGGCAGCTGTCTCTCCCACCTTCTCGTGCCTCTTCTCCCTACAGTTTAATCCTCAAGGTCTGTTTTAAAATGACACTGTAATGTTTACTGTCACTGTCATTTTGGCTGTAATGTATATTAGATTAGCTGCTCTGTTGGCTATGCTTCAACCTGAATATTAGATCCTCTTACTCTCAGGAGTCTGATTATTCAGGCGACGCTGAAGCAGGGTCTGGCCTGTGCTTTCTTAATGAGCCAATGAGCCATACATTGTGATTAAGGAGGGAGGTGGCCCCAGAATAATGCTGAATTACCACAGAGAGGGCCTGATTTAAAGCCTAATATATATCTTAACATTTTAACCTTACACTACTGTTAAATATTTCTTCATCTGAAGTCATTTTATCTAATAATGTGGCAATACTTACTTAGCTTCATGTTCAGCATATATTTTAGACAGTCTTTAGTGGTCAATGTAATGAGGGTGGATGGAGAAGGGTTACAGATTCCATGCATCTCTCCCTTAGCACCTCAGTAACCAACGCACATGCTGCAGATGCGGAACATCAGAGCAGGGTGAGTACATGGTTGGTGTCTGTCCTACCAGGCCAGCAGGGGGCGCTTCAGCAGATGTAATGGAGCATGGACACCTTACTCAGCTCCTGCTTGGCCTCCAATCATGTCCATGCACAAGCCTCACAGTAATCAGCTGTTTTAAGTCCTTCAGTTAAGTGCTGTTTACTTTTATGAGACTCAGGGGAACCGCAGCCATCGATAACAAAGAATGAAATCCCATAAAATGTCCTGGATTCTGACTCTTTTGCCTTTAGTTTTGGGGCAAGACAGAATTCGGTAGCTAATAGTGACTTCATTGCTTTGTGTAATATTACTGCTCATCTGCAGATTAAACTGGGAATCATTTAAAAAAGTCATGTATGAACCAGCCATCATCTGTGAAACAAACAATGTATTAATTTATTTTGTCAGTGTACACTCAAAAGGAAAAAGCAGTAATTTTTATTAAATATATTAAATCAGTGACACAAGAATTGCTCATTTAAACACACATGAAATAGTGTTTCAATGAACAAAGAGCAAAGAATCCTAAAAATGTGACACTACTGCTGTTGGTATTCGGCACTATTTCAGGTATTGAAACGATTGCTTCTGTCCAATTAGTGAATTAATTGATAATCAATTTATTCAATTGAATGCTTTGGCTAAAATGGATAGCTATATATTCACCGGGACAAGGGATTGATGGTTATGATCTGAGCAAGGGAATGTGTGACCCCTAGTGGTACAAATCTGAAATTGTTTGTTGCTAGCAGTAAGAAATGGTGAGGCCTGTTTTAAAAGGACATACTGCTTAGTGATTACACACCTTCCCCCCTCTGTGGCTACACTTTCAAAGACACACTTGTCTGGAAAAGTAAAAACTGGAAATATGCAAAATTCACTTTGAGTTACATACTTGCAGTAATCGTGTGACTGCAGTGACTTAGCACCTCACTGGTTTTGTGTCATTTTTCATTTTTTGTCAGGTGTTGGCTACATCAGTGTGATTGTGAATTGATTAACATGATGTTTATGATTCGGTGTAATTTAATGCAATGCGTAATAATGGCAATAATAAGGGGGAGATGGAGAATTACCACAGGGCCATGAATAAAATGGCCGAGGACATCCTGGCGCTGAGGAGGCAGGTCGGCATCTTGAACTCTGATAACAGCCAGCTGCGCAGCCGTCTCAGCCTGCACCACGACCTGAGCCGCTCTCTGCTCAGAGCTGACATCGACGTCATGACCAAAGAGGAGATCGTCGGCTGTATTGGTAAGCCTGCCCGCTCAGCCCGCCCTGCCCGCTCAGCCCGCCCTGCCCGCTCAGCCTGCCCTGCACTTGCACTGGGAGCTGGTGCCTCTGACAACCATGAAGAGGCACACTGCCTCGTCTCGGAAGTGCTTCTTCACTTGCCTGCTGATTTATTTCCTGTATCCACACCTAGCAGAACAGTTTATTTATATTGTTTTTAACAGACTGAATACATTACAGCTATTAGTAACTACAGGGGAGTGTGGCTCAGTATGTTCGGACACTGAGCTTCTGAGAGGAAGGTCACTGGTACAAATCCCAGGGTCAGCGGAGTAATTTCACCATTAGGCTCCTAAGCAAGGCCCTTAATCCCCAGTTGTTCCAGGAACTGTCTGGCTCTGTTTGTCAAAACTGTCGCCTTGGATAAAACTGTCAGCCATATGAATGCTACTATTTTGTACAAAGTTTCATTATTCTAACCTAGTGCCAATTCAGTTTTATAAGGATTTGGAATATTATAAAATAATTTTCACCTCTTTACAAGTCTGATGCCTTGTTAGGGCATTGCTCACTGTCCATTCTGAGGGTTTTATGACATTCTTGCATATTTCTCTGAACTCCCAGTACACATTCAGACACAACCTCATTTTTTGGGACGCTAAATGCTAGGAGATTAAACTCTTATCACCTAAAAGGCAAGAACACAACCTTCACATAGTGCCATCTGAGATGGCTCAGTGTCTTCCTGAAAGCAAACGGGTATTTTCCCACCTTTCCATGCAGAATTACAGGATGTGAGGCATAAACACACAGTATGTATATTCCAGAGACAACATTCACACCACAGGGAGGTATCCAAGAATAGTGATTATTTCATGCTTCCTTGTGCAGATAGCTATAATCCAGACCCAGAATGCAGTATAAAGGTCAACATGTATAACTTTGTATAGCATCAAAAGTACCTTGGAATATGGGAAGGATAAGGGAACAATCAACAGAAAGACTTTAAAAAGATTATTTTGGCTGTGAAATCATATTATAATCAAGATTTACTGAACAAAGACATAACCTCAACTAAAATAAGAAAAATTATAAAAGATGAATGAATATCGATTAATAATAATGACCATCCATCCATCCATTCATTTTTTGTAACAGCTTGCCCTGTTCAGGGTACATAATGACAAATAAAAATTATAACTGAGGTACTGAGAAATGATTATAGAATCACAATCAGCCATTGTATGATTCAGGATATTTTTGAAGTAATAATGCTAATTTTTAGTAAGACAGCAGATTCATTTTTTTTCTCAGTGTTCCTGAATATAGGCAAGATGCTTGCTGCAGGAAACTTGGACAGTACTTTGTAGACAAACGTATGATATACCGTATTCTGTCTGAATGTTGGGAGAGGGTTTTTGGTTCTGGAAACATAATCTTTTCCATTTAGTTATTTCTACTTGCATAAGGCCAAAGAAAATGCAGGACAGGCATCGCTGCTACTTTTTCTGCTGTTTCTCGCAGCCTCCCTGGAGTTTAAATTAGTCAGTGAAAGGGACCAATCTGCAGTGCAAAGGGACAAGATTCAGCAGCTGCAGAACCAGCTCATCGGGGTGAGAGCCGGCGGGACTCCTGACTCTCCGTTGGACCGTAAAGCTTTTTCTATAGCATGGCGATGCTCTTTCACCCCAGAAGAACGACTGTGAGAAGATGCTGCAACAGCTTCGGAGGGCCCACCGGCAGCAGCAGACTGTCATCCAGCAATATCAAGGCCGGCTGGCCAGAATGGTGGACCTAGAAGCGGCAGTCCGGCAGCAGGAGAAGGTACTGTACCGCATGCTCCCCGCACAGTCCTTTCATTATCCTGCCTCTCAACAGGCATACACAGCCTGATTGTGCAATCTGACAATGCAGGGTGTGGCTCCTACAGGTAATTCGGTTTCATTGTATATTCCCTGAGTATGCAGACATGTGAGCTCTGCACTGCACATGCTGCTAGCTAAACATTCACGGTGACTTACAGTGCAGTTACAGTCTTAACCCCATCAAGCTGTGCATATATTAAGTGGGGGCAGTGATTTTGCGCACAGCCTGAATACTTATGCAGCATAATTTCTCAGTTTTAGCCTTTGTTACTCATTTGTTACTACAGGCAAATGATCCACTTTCTGATAACTATTCTGTTTTAGCATGTGAGGTTGCAATAATAAAGTCACTGGATGAAATCTGTTTGCACCATTCGCAATCCAGAATATTTGCAAGCATTCCCAAGACTTTACTATTGTTTAAGGCACTGCATATAGATAAGTTGCTATGTACTCTCACACATTTTGTATCGCCTGTCTGTGAAACACAGCATGAAATGCTTTTTTTGTGGTGTAGGTCATTGAAAAGATGGAGCAAGCTCTGAGTGGCAAACTGTCTGAAAGAGCTAATGACAAGGCTAGCCTTTTGAAAAAACAAACAGGTGGGAACTATTTTTAGTACACACCCTGCTAAGATCAAAACATAAAAAAAACCATCTCTCCCTCGTGGGGGATAATTAATCGTTATGAGACACATGGCAACCCTGGGACGTTTTGCAGTGGGGTGGGGTCTGAAACGCTGACTGCCAAACACTGACACGTGCCTCCTTATGCCAGTAAACGTGAGGAAGGCCCTCTGGCTACCTGTTTCAGGTCAGTGTGGCTAATGAAAATGTGTAACAGGATCGGGGCTGAGACACTGCTGCCCATAGGTGAGCACAACCACAGGGGGTGGGAGGTGGAGCTGGCCCTGGCAGCAGAGAACGCCCGCCTGAGGGCAGAGCTTGAGAAGCTGCAGAAGCAGCCAGTGACCATCCAGCTGCCGCTGCAGGTAGAACTTCTGAACACGCTTATATCTACTAAACGTTCATGCCAGGTTTAAAAATGTTTGTTATGATTAAGATGTGAAATTTATATATTAATTAAACTGCTTTGGTCACGGTGTGTGACTCTGTACCTGGGATCAGGTTGCTGGTTCAAGTCCTGGGGCAGACTGTCACAATCAAGGCCCTGAAATCAATAGCCTGAGGGGTACTGCATGCTGACTGCCCCCCCAAGCTTGCTCTTGCCTCTCTGTGTTAAGGTTACACCTTGTTTTTAACAAGGAAGTCCACTTGTTTTGTTTTTCAATAATGTTAGCATGCTCGGGGTGGTTGGGCAGCCAGTTGACCCACAAGGTATTTTTCCCTACTTGGGAGTTTTTGATTCCTCTCTTCCATATGGCTTTTTCTTTGTTTCTTTCTGCCTTTCTTTCCTTTGTCTTCTTTTTTCCTGTTTTGTATTATGTATGATGTTGTATCACAAGACACCCATGTACAGGGCTTTGGGGCAACTCTATGGTGAAAGGCGCTATATTAAAATATACTGAAATTGAATAGAATTAGGGTTAGGACTCTATACCTGTGATCAGAAGGTTGCTAGTTCAAGTCTTGGGTGGACTGATGTCACCATCAAGGCCCTGAAGCCCCCAGTTGCCCCAAAGATGCTGCCTGCTGATTGTCTGCCTAGCGCCTACTCCCACCTGTCTGTGTGTCCCATGCACAGTGAGATGGGATAGGTGAGAGTCTCAGTCTTGTGATACTTGCTTAATTCTGTTAAAAACTGTTGCAAATGTATTGGTTTCGTAATAGAAGTCCACTGATAAATCTGCACATATCTTCTGCACAGACATTTTCTTCTTATTAAGGATCATACTTTTTTGGCTGACTGTTTCAGTTCTGTTCTTGCCATTAGGCTCTTAATTGCAATTATAGTTACTGGCTGCCAAAGGGATACTAAACACGAATGTTTAGTGGTTTTTCTTTTTTTCTTTACCCCTGTTGTGTTCGGCAGTTCAGCAAGCAGGATGTTAGTCTGGGTGCTTTATTGTCCCAACACTTTTATTTTGCCAAGTGGAGCTTCAGATTTAAGCTCCTCATGTTACTTGAGGTATACTCTTTATTAACCATTTTATGTTATTGCGCCACAAAGCCAGGGCTGACAGGGGGAGTTTGTGGAAGTGAAAGAGAGAGAGAGAGAGAGAGAGAGAGAAGAGAGGAAGAGAAAGAGGAGAGACAGTAAGAAGTAGAAAAATAAATAAATAATAATAAAAAAGGGGGAGGGAGGGGGGAGAAAAAGACAGGGAAAGAGAAATAACACATAACAAAAAGAGCAAAACGGAAAGAGTAATAAAAGGACAGCTTCTGCATCTTACTGCTGGACACTGTATCCTCACATCAGCTGCTGTATCTGAAAAATAAGAACCAGGGACACACAAGAAGTATACATATGCAGAAACCAATGGTACCACTATGATAGGGAGTACGCTTGTGCCAGTATCTGCTTCTGGAATTAAATACATTAGTACCAAAAAAAATAAATAAATACATAAGCAGACCAACAGGAACACTGTCAAAATATTGTCGCACCTGTATTTGCATCTGAGAGAAGGGAGTGGAAGCCACACACATACTCTCTCACATACTGTACACACACCCAGACAAGGAGAAAGAGGGAACAAAAATGTTTGGTGTTTTATGTTATTGTGAAGGTGTTCCTAATTAAGACTGCTTGCCAATTAACAATCGGAACAGCTCTTAAAACCATATTTTGGGTTTCAATTCATTAAAATTAATGTTTTACTTAATACTGCTGTTGGTTTTTAATATGATGTATCAAGCCAAATCACTTTTATTGTCACATCACTAGAACAAGTGAACTAATGAGTGAATGTCTTGGGTCAGTTTCTGTCAGCAGTGCAGCAAAATAAATGAACTGTACATAATAGAACTGTGCGCAATGTTCTCCATACTCTGGAAGCCAAGTCACACCAGCACCTCGACCCTTCTTAGGTTCCTGAGCCCTTCAGTGGCAGTGAAAAACTGGCCCTGCTGGTTCAGCTGGAGAGGACACAGATTCAGGTCAGGACCTTGGAGATTCAGGTAGGCTTCCTACATGCCAGCTTGAACGCCACTGCAGCCAGTGCAGGGTCCCACCTAGAGGCTAAGACATGACAGGGCACCTCCTAGCAGGGATCGGTTTCTTCATAACAAGGACAGCGCTCCAGTGAGGGCGTCGTGTTTTCCTTAAAAAATGCCCACTAAGCACTATGCAGTGCATGTGTCTAACTATCTTCCATCTTTCAGCTGGAAGAAAATTCACAGAAGTGGGGCAGAGAAAAAGAGGAACTCTTGACAAGACTGAGTGAACACTCCCATGGCTCTGCTGACAAGGCCATGATCCTCCGGGATTCTCTTTTGGTCAGTGTTGTATCTCACCACTGGAATTTTTGTCAAATTAAGGTATGAAGATAGAATATGAAGATTATACTTTTTAACCACAAGGCGAAATATGGAGGGGTCCGACACCCCCGATTAACCCATGAGACCCCCTGAAAGCCTCAAAAGCAAAAATGTAAGGGGGTCTCAAGATCGGTATTGCGCTAGGAGATAGGGAGATGGGGACCCCCCCAAATACTGACGGGTATTTTACATACTGGTTATAGCTACTGAAAGACATCATGATAGGGCTTCCTTCTGCAAGAGCTGATAGGGAGATCAGTACTGCATAATTTTATAAGCATTAATTAAGTTATTACAGTAATTCTATAGAGAGCCTCTGGTCATGGCACTGCCTTCAGTGATATTCTTGTTTTCCAGACCACCTCGCAGCCTATGATGTCCAGAAGTAGACGGAAGTTGCATCTTCTGAAATGATCTTCCCTTCCTTTCCTTCCAGAATCCTTATTAATTATTATTAAAATGACTTCTAATAATACAGATAAAATAGAAAATCATATCTTAGATGTTACATTAGATGTTATATTAGATGTTACATGTATAACATGACAATATAAAATCCACCACACAATAAACACAACATAGAAAGGGTGTAAAGCTTTAATAACTCTTTCAATGTTGTTAAATGTCTATTTAATAGCCTTCAAGTTACATGCTAAAAACTAAACACGAAATCCAAAACTCCCCAGCAGAACCAGGCTACTTGTGCTTGGCTAGGGGCCGTATGCTCAGTAAAATGGGCTTTTCTGGCAACAGAATGAGCTGGAAGCTGCTTCTCACCTCCACTTGCCTCTGCTTCTCAATTCGGAAGTTTTCAAGCATCTAAAAATGAAGAGCATGGCCGTGGTGAGAGTGTTGGTGTGACACTGTGCGAGCAGGCAGCTTCCCACACTGGTTAATATCGCTCTGGCCCAGCTGAACATTTCATAGGGGGGTTTGGAAGTGGAATCCTTCAGGACAGCGTATCGACAGTGTTTGACTGAGTGAAGTGCAGCCAGGCGTGGACTCACGTGGATGAGGAAGATCTGCATCTCGGCCTCTGCGATCCTGCGGCCCAGGCACTGGCGTTGCCCAAAGCCAAAGCCCAGGGCCTGGAAGTAGTGGCTGCCAGGGGACAGCCAACGTGAGGGCAGGTACTGCTCCGGCCAGGGGAAAATGCGGTGGTCTCTACCCATAGCGTACAGGCCCAGCTGCACTAAAGTCTGGGAAGCAAGAGGGTTCAGTGGAACTGGCAGTACTGGGGCAATCCAGAGTAATGCGATGCAGGGCTGGAGCCTTACCCCAGCTGGAATGTGGTAATTCTGGATCACTATGTCCTTTGTTATGTATCTCTGTAAACTCACAGCCACAGGATGTAACCTACAGGGGAAAGGAAACCTGTGATCCAATGGTGTAACGGCAACTGTCAAGCGTGCATCATGAAACACACGTAGCTTTTACCTCAATGCTGTCATCTGAATATGTATCACTAGTCATTGGTGATGGCAGATTTTTTTTGCAGCATCTACCTGTACCTGTAACTGATGAATTGCATAATGAAGTACTGTACTCAATTAATATCTGTTATTCCCGCTTTCTGTCTTTGTTTCCAGTCCTTGCATATACCCTGTATTATTACCAGCAATAAAGGCTTACCGAGAAACAGTCTCTTGTAATGTGATAAGCAGCTCTGCAACCAAAGCAGGGGGTCCGGCAAAGTTTGTGGGGGATTCTAAGTTGTTCTTTTACTGTCTGGCTATGTGTTTGGTCTAGAGCAAACAAATCTGGAATGGGGGTGGGAGGGAGTTCGTACCCGTAATTGTACGAACTCCCTTTGAAGAAACTCATAAATAATCAGTCATCCTGATCAAGAATTTTCCTTGGTTTTTAAAACGCAAGCACTTGTTGACAGTTTCTATGGTATCAAACTTGCCATTCCAAGGAGTTGCCTGACCAGATGTTCTATCCTTATAGGGACTATACTTTTAAGAGTACACTGGAACCTTATTAAATGCTGATTGAAATAATTTTCTTCTGAAAAATGAACTGTGATATTTATTCTATTACTTTTTTGTTGGCTGGCCATGCTATAAGCGGATTAGACAACTTTTAGGTGTGTGGCTATACAGAAATAGCATTACACCAAGTTGTTCTTACAGTAATACTAATTTAAAATGGCATTAAAAGTGAGCTGGAGTCAGCTGTGTTCAGCGTGGCCATGTTCTGCCTTCTTTGGCAGACTGTCGGCTAGGTATACCTCAGTGTTTCCTTGATGGCACCTTTGACTAACGGCACCCTTTTTAGCATCTGCACCATGTCCCCCTGCGTGGAGGTCCTTGCCGCTGCTATCTCGGCCCGTAGTTCCTCCTGCAGGTCTGGGTGCCGAGCCAACTCGTACAGCGTCCACAACAGAGTGATAGAAGTCTGCAACTCAGGCCAACGGTTCATTGTTCACAGCTCCACCATTACTGTTATAATAGAATGACCCGACCCCATAGGTGACCTACCCCCCCCCAAGTGAATGTAATGCCAGGAGCCAGCGTCCAATACACTGTGCATGCCTGGTGTTTGGGACGGTGCATAGAAGATAGTTACCGTGTCCACACCCCCAGCCATCAGCTCTGTGACACTGGCTTTAATGTCTTCAATAGACAGTTTGTCCATCAGCAGGAGGCTGGCCAGCACCCCAGGGTACTTTCCTTTCATGCTGGAGTCCTGGCGCAGCCGCCGGTAGGTCTTCTGGATGCAATGATCCGCTGTATGACCAACGCAGACACACGTTTCTGTGGTTTGGCTGCAACTTCAAGGCCTTCTCATTTATGTTTTTTACACTTGCACATTGCTGCAATTCGTGATGCATGAATACTGCATCAATGGAAACAGATATTTAGGGTGCTTTTCCACTGCACCAGGTACCATACTTTAAGTACTTAAAAAACAGTAAGTATGGTACTTCGAGGTGTTGGTTTTCCACTTGCATAAAAACTGGTACCACTGCTGAATGTCAGCCGGGTATCATGATGTTGAAGGACTTGAGGGAAGGAGTTTCTTTAACTGAAAAGGGGATTTATTGAAGGAGAACTGATCTAAAAATAGGAACAGGAAATAAAACAGACCACAAGGTGTCAAAATGAGAGCACTAAACCAGGGAAGAGCACGGACTAGTAACTGTCATGCCCTGCTCATCCTGCCTTTTCCAGACTTGGTGGCGGCCCCTGCCACTGCTGCCACCGCTCTGCCCACAGCACCACCCGCTGCTTCGTCCGAGACACCCCAGGTGCCTGCTGAGGTGCCCCCTGCTGGCTGCTCACCCGTCCAGCTGTTCCAGCCCTGCTCGCCTGTCCAGCTCATCCAGCCCTGCTCACCCGCGGCTCCGGCTGCACCGCTTGCGGCCACGCCCGCGGCCTCGCCAGATACCTTGCCTGAGGCCCTTACTCCTGTCCCCCCAGCACTGGTCCCAGTCTCCGAGGAGGTCCCAGACAGTCAGACCCCTGCTCCTTTGTCCTTGGAGGAGGAGAGCTTGAGTGCGACCCCTGGGGGACTACCTTGACTCCACTGCCCTTGCCTCAGCCTCCGTGTTGGCCGCCTCTGGGCCCCCCTGCTTCGGCGGGGCGTCGGACAGCGCCGTCTCTGGCTGCACCTTTGCGGCTTCCTCCTCCTGCCCGCCTGCACCGGTGGTCCCTCCTGCTCCCTTCGTATCCCCTCCGTCACTCCCTCGGCCTGTTTCCTTGGCCCCTGGGTGGTCCCCAGCTGCTCCTGCCTCCCTCTCGCCTGTGGCCCCTCTGGCCGCCACCCGCGGCCTGGGCTCTCTTGGGCTCCCTTTTTTCCTTCGTCTCTTCCTGTCTGGTCTTCCCTGCCTGCTCCTGGTTCCTTTGTCCCTCCTGTGTCTGCTCCTCACCCCTTTGTGTCTCCTGTGTTCACTCCTGGTCCTTTTGTTGCACCTGTAGGTGTTCCCCCGTGTCTCCCTTCCTGGTCTGTCTGTCCGCGTTCCCCGTCCTTTGTCAGATTTTCTCTTGATTTATGCCTCTTTGTCTGTTGTATGTTTCTGTCCTGTTTCCAGTGCCCGGTTGATGTTCTTGCCTTTTGTTTTTCAGGTCCCATGTCCCCGGTTCCATCTCCTCCGTTGCCTCCCCTAAGACACGCCCAGAGTGTGCACCTTTGGGGGGGGGGGGGGGTTCTGTCACGCCCTGCTCGTCCGCTCCTCATGTGCGCCACACCCCCCCATTACCTCATGTCGATTCCTAATTGTACTCACCTGTTGCTTGTTAAGTTTAACCTGTCTTGTGT
>JAABNY020000019.1:12077441-12088315 GCA_015164015.2 Brevimyrus niger
TCCCATCTCGCTGTCCTCTGAGACATATGCAAGGACAAGCTTGGGGTCGGATATTTTCCTAGAACATGTGGAGCAGTCTTTGGTGTCTCCATCCTCGGACCACTCTCCGTAGGCGCTAACAGCGAGCACCCACTATACGTAGGCGCTAACAGCGAGCACCCACTATACGTAGGCGCTAACAGCGAACACCCGCTCTCCGTAGGCGCTAACAGCGAGCATCCGCTATACGTAGACGCTAACAGCGAGCACCCACTCTCCGTAGACGCTAACAGCGAGCACCCACTCTCCGTAGATGCTAACAGTGAGCACCCGCTATACGTAGGCGCTAACAGCGAGCACCCGCTCTCCGTAGACACTAACAGCGAGCACCCACTCTCCGTAGACGCTAACAGCGAGCACCCACTATACGTAGGCGCTAACAGCAAGGACCCACTATATGTAGGCGCTAACAGCAAGCACCCACTATACGTAGGCGCTAACAGCGAGCACCCCACAAGCTTTGCAGTCCATGGTCTCCATCCTTGGATCACTCTCCGTAGGCGCTAACAGGGAGCACCCACTCTCCGTAGACGCTAACAGTGAGCACCCCATAAGCTTTGCCGCTTCAGAGATGTACTCTCATCATGCCATAATGATTTTACCCTTGTCAGAGTCACTCAGGTCCATATCCATGTCCAATTTCTACTACATTCAACATGTCAGCTATGAGTACCAAATGTTAGCTTACAGTGTACTGTTCTGAGTGTTGTTTAATTAACAGTATATTTTAGTGTTTTATACATGACAATAACATTTGATTGAAAAGCAATACTGAAATTTTGTATACTATTTGTGTATGTATTTTCTTTTACTCTACACTAAACCTGACTGTATGTGATGTCAAGGATCCCTATCGGCACAAAGCAAGGCACAGCTTGGACAGGATTCCTGTACGTGTCATCAGAGGACTTGTGTTGTTCTGGTTTCCTCACCAAACACATGCAGTTAGTTAGTATATTGCTCACAATGTGTGTGCAAGCCCTGCAATGGGCCAGCATATGCTGTTATATCACAAACAGAACAATGACATGTTTTTCATTAATGTTTGCCAGCCCTACTCCGTGCAACTTTTAGAGTAACAACAGCCAAGCAGACAACCATTAAATATCAGTACAGTGTGTGTCATTTTATTGCTTAATAACTTTAAGAAGTAATAATTCCCTCATAATGGCATACTGCAGATACTATACTGTACTATGCAATACAATATACTATACCATAGTACATATGTTGTGACAACATGCTATACAAAATGTGCTAATAACAGATTCTTTTGTATGTTGTCTATTCGGTTATTCTGAAAAATCAATCACAACTGGAGACATGATGGGTTGGTGCCCCACTCTGGGCTGCCTTGCGCCAGGAGGACGGACTCCAAACCCCCACAACCCTGAATAGGACAAGCAGTTTCAGGAAATGAATGGATGGATGGAGCTGGAGACACCTGTTAGGCCAGAGTGAGCATGAGCCATGGGGGCAGCTGCCGGCCTGCACTGCATCATCACTACAAGGGGGCCCGGGCGTGTGCTGTGAGTAATTAAACGCGTGTAATAGCATATGTGGTGCTGGAACAATTAAAAGCCAGCAAGTCTGTTAATTAGTTTAAGTAATCCTCCTTCCTGCTTTTGGTAATTACTGGCTGCTGGAATTCTAACGGCAAGGAGTGACAATATGGAGCTTATTGGCAGGAATCCGGACCATGCTGTGTAATCCTACTGTGGTTTGTGGGCAGGGCAGGTGTTAGCGGAGCATGATCTGAAAAGTGTGGCGAGCTCTTTTTACTTTATACAACAGACAACTTACAGTCCCTGTGCGGAGCCGCTGCTCACTACACAATCTGCAGTGACATCAAATGAGATTACAAACGGGATTCTTTTCATTTTGAGTATTTCCAGATGTGTGAAGCCTAGAGAGTGAAAGAAGAGGGGAACACACACACATACAAGGTGCAGTATTCCTCTCTCACAGACTCAGCTGTCCTCTATTTCTAGACATAAGGGAAAGTGAATGTGGTCGGTGGCGATGTCTGCATGTTTTCATAGAACATTTCATACGCCTGTGCGCAAGGCAGCAAAATCTGACTGGCATAATCAGTGAAAAGATGGACAGATGTTTTATGCATCCAAAGCAAAACTGAATGAAAGTTCTCCACTTCCCCATCCATTTTATAGTAACTATCGAAATAAAAAAGATATATTTAGATAAATATGTATAAAAACGGAAGCTAATAGGAGTCACACAAAGAAAAATACACATGACATACACAGGCAGAGAAACCATTCACAAACAACAGTACCGACACTTGTATGAAAGACGTCTGATGTTTTCATTTCATCCAGAATAAATCATGGTACATATTAGGCTGATACATTCATGATTCATCTATCAGACACTCATTCATTGTGACAGCATTAGAAACATTTCAGCGTGCATTATCTGTTAAGCATGCTTATCTGAGTTCAGGTTATTGCAATTGACGCCACTTAGCACGATGTGGAGTGCATATGGAGAATGAAGAATAATTACACTGGTTTACTTTGCTCGGGGGGAGGGGAGGGGGGCGGTAATGACAGTGGCGGAGGGGAACGCTGCACACTGCAGTGGCTTAGAGCTGATCTGTGAATTGCTGACTCCGTCATTTTGCCAGCTGTCATCATGCTGCCTTATGTAACCAGCAAGGAGTCTGCAGCCATGTCTCGCATTCGGAGAGAAGCAATTATCCTTCTGCATGAACGTCATTAAACACCCGTGGCCCCTTTTATTGCACCGAACAGGGAGCCCATAGCAGGTGCCACCCATGAAGAACATATCTCCTGTTCCATTGAATGCTATTTTTAAAAAAATAACAACTAAATTCCTATATCATACATAAAGAGTTAAAAATGAAAAATTGACGATGTTTTGCTGTCTAAGGTAGTGCCACAATTTGCATGTGGTTTTGGGTCACAGGACATCATAGCCTAGAAACTACTGACAAACAATTTTTTTTCCTATAAAAAATATTATAAAATACATGAAGGTTAAAAATGAATAAAAACGGCTGTGTCCTGTGTGGCTAAGGAAGTAATACAATCTTCACCTGGCTTTGGCTCACTGAATCCCATAGCTTAGAATGTATGGGAAAAATAGTTATTGTTTCAATACAAATTACTATGAAATACATTATGATGGTGATGGCATGGTTGTCTCACACCACTGGGACCAGGCTTTGAATCATGAGCATGGCTCCATGTGTGTGGATGTTCTCCCCATGTTGTCATCGGGTACTCCAGTCACCCCCCCCACCCCCCCCGCAGCCCAAAAACATGCAGAGGTTAATCGGGATACAGGATACCAAAGTGCCCGTAGGTGTGCAGGGAGGTGTGAATTGCGTGTGGCTTGCTGCCCATCCAGGGCTGTTCCCTGTCTTGCATCCATACTCTCCAGGGTGGACTCCAGCCCTCCCACAACCCTGAATAGGAAAAGCAGTTATAGAAGATGGATAGAGGGATGAATACATAAAGGGTAAAAATTGATAGAAATTACTGTGTCATGTGCAGCTAAGGTAGTAATACAATTTTCACCTGGTTTTGTGTCACTGGATCCCATAGCCTAGAAGCTGTTGAGAAAAAAAGTAATAATTTTTTTCTATAATAACCCATATAAGATGCATAAAGGGCTCCAAGTGAATAAAAATGGCTGTTTCCTGTGTGTCTAAGGTAGTAATACAATTTGCACCTTGTTTAGCCAGTAATGTGTTGCCAGTTCATAAATCAACAATTAAGTGATGTTCCGTGGGGCTCTGAAGTCGGACCAGCCACCTTCTGGACTACTTATGCAAGCTAGTGAGCATGAATGACTGGCTCTAGGTGTGAGAGTGCAGATCTGAATATCTGCTGGATATCCAACATAAAACTGATTTCACTGCAGTGACTTATTGGTGGTGTTTAAATTCCTCTTTAGCACTATTTGGCATAAATAATAGGCTTTGTTCCTGAATGCCAGTACACAAGTATTTCAGATCTATTTTATGCAAACAAGAAATGCCACAGAACAAGTTGATGAACAAATGAAAATTAATCTCCTAGGTGAAATACATCAAGCAAAGTGTGTCACAAAAATGTTATTTTGCTCACCCCCAAGAAAAAAAGACAGAGATAATAAGCGAGAAGGTAAATTTAACGGGCTAATGTTAAGATTTTACAGTTTAAAAGTACAATCAGAACGTAATTCTGTATTGATGTTTATGGCAAACTAATTATTATCATTAATATATCGTGAAATAATGGTCCGGCTAACCTAACATTGGCAAACTTGGTGAATCATAATGCTGGTAACATTACTTAGAAGTCATTACAATAATTGCCAATTATGTTGCTATAAGCTATATATAGCCTGATGATGAGGAAGATAATCAGGTAATGTTACTTTACCTATGGAGGGACTCCATTACTTGAAGGGAAAAAATGCTGTGTGGTTCTACAATATGCAACATTAGAGATGGTTATTGCGATATTTAAATTTACTTACTGGTTATGAACTCCATTTCAATCATTTTTGCCTTAAAGTCACCGGCCTCTGATGCCAGATTCTCTGACTGAAATCTTTGTCCATATTGGCTGCCTCTGCTAGTGTTAAACTTTGTTGTCAGTATAGAGGTGCTAGCTCACCCGAGTTATTATTCAGCTGGTACAACTATCCAGTTTATGTTGTATGCATATTATTTCACTGGTCTATTGTCCTAAAAAGAAAATGCGGATGAAATGGAAACAAATGATTTTCCTGAGTTAACAATTACATTGCACCAATTGATCCATTGTTATCTGAAGCGGCCTTATTATGCTTTACCGGTGTTTCCCCTTGTGTTATATAGCTTTACAAACAGACTGCATATAAACAGACTGCATATAAGTTGGAAAAAAAACACACACAGTGTATATCTCAGAAGTCTGATTTACTAAGTTGAAATTCTGACTTTTCACAATTCTTATTGGCTGCCTAGCTGCAAGGATATGTCAGCAGACTGCAAAACAGGGGCAGAAGGTGTATGGCAGGCTGACCAATCAGGGCACACTGGGATCATCAGGGGTGGGGCTTAAAACTCTAAGAGAGGCTTTCAGACAGTTATAGGCAGAGTGAATCAAGATGTACAGTATGAGAAAAACAATGTGGTTTTGTAACACTGAAGCATGTAAATCTATTCTACCAGACCTCCAAAATAAAATTATGAACAGTGAAAATGAACCTAATAGGGCCCCTTTAAATTTTGGACAGACAGGTATATTTAAGACACACAGGTAAATTTTTTGTTGAAGTTATAGCATATAGCTGCCGAACAAGACGCTGCTGTGTAAGAATTCTAAAGAATGAACATTTTTCTTACTGGATATTAAGCTAAATGATGCAAAGTATGGGCGGCACTGCAGTTCAGTCCTCCAGAGTTGGAGGTTCAAATCCTGATTCTGATCTAGATCTCTCGACCTACATTTAGAAGTGTAACACTTAATTCCGGGTTGGGTGGTTTTCCTCTGGGTATTGTGGTTTGCTCCCAATTAAGCTAATGTATGTCTGTAAATAACTCATAGAACATGACTGCATGTATGTATATATGTGCCCTGTTATAGACTGGCATTACCTCCAGGGTGCCCCTAGCTTGACAGGATAGCCGGATGAAATGTAAGCTTGTCACACCACGCAAACAGCCATGATCTATAGGCAATTTAGGGATGCCTTGGTCTGTATGTGATCATCATGTGAACATGAGTTAGTCACATGTCCCCATTCATTGGGCTTCCAGCTGGCCCAGCATAGCCAGAATGACTGTTTGCAGTAGAGGCAGCAGTTTGTCCAAGTCCGCTAGGGCTCCCCTTGTGGGCAGATGGAGAAAGACAGATTTCCCCCCTGCAAGGTGCAGTGAGTAGTAATACACAAAGTCACACAGAAACCTGCGCACAAAAAGGAGAAAGCCCTGTCAGTTAAATAATATTTAGGTCCAGATAATACTGATGAAGACATAAATATGACTTATCCTCACCTCCCAGCATCCCTGGAGTAAATAACATCCAAACCCAAACTCTGAAAGTGCCTGCTGAGGGTTTTCACGTCTATGATGGAGTGGAGAATGTCCTGGCCGCCTTCCACACAGCAGTGACCAGGGGGACAAACACCACACACATCTCTCTGTTTATAACCTTGATTCTTTCCACACTGTTCTAGGATTACAGCTTTGGACCCTGGAGCAATTCCCATGTGGACAGCCAACTTAGAACCAAACAGATGAAGAGATGTGCATTAAACAAAGAATTAACGTCATTTCATTCAAAAGGAAGTTTCTTATGAAAAAGTAACATTTTACTTCATTTTATTCACAACCATGGCATCCCATGCTATTCTATTCCATAGAGTATATTAGACTTTTTACATTTTTATTATTACTTATATTAAATCAGTTCAGTGATGAAATTAAAGAGGGTTTTCAATCGCTAATAATCGATTTAATGAAAATATAACCCATTAATTTATGTCACTAAGATAAGTATAGCTAATGAAGAGGTTAATACAATACATTCAAAACAATAGCAACAGGAATAATAATAATAAGCAAAACAATAGAGTTTACAGTCACAATTTAATAATATGCACTTGTGTATTTATTGAACGATTTTATTTTTAAAGCAATAATGTTATAATGCCTATACTACAAAGAGCATAACTGACAGGTACCTTTGGCTTAATGGTTTTCCATATGTTGGCTATGATCTCCTGGGCTTTGCTGTAATGCACCGGTAGTTCCTTGGCATAGACAATGACATCTTCTCCTAAACCCAGTGTTTCCAAACCCTAAAGGAAGCTCAGAGCTTGGTATCATTCTGAATGTTTGCACAAATAACTGGCATAGTAATAATACATTACTGCAGAACCTTTTGCAAATGTATGCATATCCTGTTACATGGCAGAGGGTGCCACTTTACAATAAGGCTGTCCATATAAAGGGTTTATGAATGCTTTATAATCTGGTTATTAATTAGGTTGCAACATTATTAATAGACAATTTTAAACAAGTTATAACACAGTTTTCCTTTTATTAATGAATTACTACCATTTACACATGGCAAAGGGTCTTGTTTTGAAGCGGTACCGGGCAGAGTGATATGAAGAGCCAAACTTTAACGGAGAAAAGTTGGCAATAAGTTCAATATTAATCAGACATTCATTTTCAGTAACTTTTGATACCCAAATGGAAGAATATTAAGGACATTGTTTTTAATAGAGACCTATAATATTCCTTCCTGGTTGTAAACAATGTGAGAGATTAGGTTGTCACTGTTACATCCCAAGACATTGCTGAAATGGTTTTTTGGAGACAAGTAAGTACAGAAAAGCCCAGTACGAACCTAGGGAATCGATAAAAATCGGCCAAGGGACAATACCAAGAGAAGGTGGTTTAGAGCAGCTAAAACACTAGGCGCATGTGGGGGGGCTAAGGACCATTGCTGACTATACAGAGGACGGGCCAGCAGCGTGAGGGGGGGGGGGGTGGCTGCTTCTCTCTCACCTGATTTGAGAAACGAACCATACTGGAGTTCCTACATATTTCAAATACTTCGGCTGAATGAGTTTAAATCTTTCGGAAAAATATATGCACAAGACTTGCCTGCTGAGCTCTCAAAGTGTGTGACTTTGACCTGGCAGCTGTCTTCAGATATTTTGAACCTTTCATTACTCCTATATATAGTCCCCACATTTCAAGAAGACAACCATCATCCCAGTCCCAAAAAAGAACGACACCTTGTCATGAAATGCTTTGAAAGTATCGTTAAAGCCCAACTCGTATCCTCGCTGCCCACTTCACTCGACCCACTCGTTCGCCTCGACTCGTTTCGCCTAACGGCCAAATTGGTCCACTGATGAAGCGATAGCACACGCAATGCACGCTGCTCATTATGTGTGGATACTTGTCATTGACTCTAGCTCCATCTTTAATATTATTGTGCTGTCCAGGCTTGTCAAGAAGCTTCAACATCTGTGCGTCAGTCCCTCCTTGTGCAGCTGGATCCCGGATTTCCCGACAGGCGGACCGCAGGTGATGCCCGAAGTCACCTCCTCCCCACTGTCATTCAGCCCCCTGCTGTACACCCTGTTCAACCGCAAGTGCATGGCCTCACATAGCTTCAGCACTATCATTAGGTTTTCCAGATGACACCACCGTCATCGGCCGCATCACAGACAAAGACAGAGTGAGATCCCTGACATCATGACAATAACCTGTTGCTCAGTGTCAGTAAGACCAAGGAGCTGAGTATGGAGGCAGCAGGGTGGAAGGACATGCCCACATCTACACGGAGGGAACAGGAGCGGAGAGGCTCAGCAGCTTCAAACTCTAATCTGAGCTGGTCACACCACATTAGTATGGTTAACAAGACAGAAAGACATTGGCTCGTCATCCTTTGGCAACTGGAGGGTTTTTTTTTTTTATATGGACTCAAGAATACTCATCAATCTTGACTGATGTACCATTGAGTGCATTCTGTCTGGCAGGACTACAGACTGCAGGTACAACTGCTTTGCAGAGGGTGGTAAACTCAGCACAGCACATCACCAAGAATGAACTGCCAATCATTAAGGACCTCTACGGTCAGCACTGCCATCGCAGCCACAGTCTCTTTACACTCCTAACACACACACACACTATTTGTTATTGTTTGCATTGCACAACACTTCTTTTTAAAATTATCTTATTTTAAATTATACCTATATTATATTTCTTATTTTTATTTTATACTTATTTATTCTGTTTTATTTATCATTTTATTCTATTTTAGCTATGGTGCAAAAGTTGAGGTAGCTCTGGGACCAAGATTTGCATCAGTATCTGACAGAACTATCCTAGCTCAGATGTTCATCATACAGACACTGCTTCCTGGTCCTGTGCATTCTATTCTATTCTATTCTATTCTATTCTATTCTATTCTATTCTATTCTATTCTATTCTAGGGTACTGAACATCAAAACTAAAATTTGCTCATAATCCCTAAATTCATAAGTGTGGTCATCATAAAATCAAAATTTTACAAAGCTTAATTACTTTTTTCTTTATCACAGGGTAATGACCCCGGAATTGTGTTCCTTTTGCCCCCCCCCCCCTTCTCAGAATTAAACTAGACCTTTGTTACACATACTATATTTCAGAGAAACATTTTTGTTGTTGCCCACCTACTGTAAATGATCCGAATGCCCACCCAGACATGCCATCCTAGTAACACTTCTGCCCTGGATGGCATGCCAGTCCATTACAAGGCACATACACCCTGTCTTTATGTGAAATTTACAGCCACCAGTAGGCCCAACTGCAAGAGGAAACGTGCGACAATGGCACTTTGTTTCCAGTGGTCCTTGTTTTTTAAAAAAATATCAGGAAAGGACAAAATCTGTCAATGTATAATGCGCGCTGTATCGCGTTTTCATAATTCCATACAACGGGGAATTTGAATGACCAACACACGTAAGTAATTTCACAGTTACAAAACATTTTGTCAACGTGGATTTCGAGTGTTTTGACGTGTATCAGTGGAGTAAATACCACCTCTGTGGATGCCTAACAAATATAGAACCTGCTGCCAACCGTACTCCGGTCTACATTTTTTTTCCCAAGTGAAATAACCAATAATAGTAATTAAATGTGTTATTTTGCTCATTTAATGTACCCTGCTTGAACACTTCAAAAACGCTGACTCTAGTCGTACCAGTTAACGATATAAACAATTTACCACTATAAGAAAATCACCTACTTATTTTTATTCTTAAAAATAAACAAATGTTATTTTAAAAGTACAAAGAATATAAAACATCTGCATCGAAATGGCCTTGGGTTTTTATCTTACCTGAGCTGCCTGCCAGCTGAGATTTACCAGGTATTGACTAAAAGGACCAAACCCTGAAAACGGAAGGTTGGATTTAGGTTTTTAAAAGATAGGCGGCTGTGTAGCCTTTAAACTCGTCTTTTGCATGTATATTATTTTTTACTTTCGATAAACTGAAAGTTCGCATGCGTACCGGTTACAACCACGACAACCTCTTCTTGAGAGGCCATCAGTGGGCTTTTCGCTTCATGCAGTTTGAGCCAGATTTTGCCAACGTAAACACACCCTTCGAAATGCACTCTTATAGTCTAAAGGATTAATTATAGGCACATAAACTTCGCCAATCACGCGTCTAAATCAAATTTGCATGCAGTTTATTTGGACTGTTATGATTCCAGACACATTGACATACACAGGGGCGGAGCCTCCAGCTGAAATTTGATTGGCCAGCGGAGTGCTCCTCCCTGTTTTAATATAATCCATAAACGCGAAAACATCACGTGTCTTTTCTATGTTTCAAAGATAATTAAATGACTTAAATCACTGGTAATACATGATTCCTGGAAAAATAAAGAAAGGGGTAATATTGCTTGTAGGACTTAACATGTATTATGCGTGACAATGGATGTACTGATGGTACGAGTATGTGTACATTTAATTATGTATCTGAATGACTTTCTGCCACCTCACTTGCTTCTTTGCCAAGAAAATAAGTTTTATCAGTATCTGGGTCCAGAGTTGCTGCTTGTCTGCTGTAGCAGTGGGAACACAATATCCTCAATATAAGGAAATAGTTTCCCCCCCTCATATTTGGGCAGAGAAGCATGTTTAATGGCTTTAATTCAGATACATAAATACATGTGCGTAAACTAGCAACATCGATATTGAGGTCCCGCGTTGCTGCATGTCTGTTTTATACTATACTCAACAAAAATATAAACGCAACACTCTTGTTTTTGCTCCCATTTTTCATGAGCTGAACTCAAACATCGGAAT
>JAABNY020000019.1:12088614-12112201 GCA_015164015.2 Brevimyrus niger
GTTTTTTGCTTTATTGGGGGTCTGGGGACTCAGAACCGGTCAGTATCTGGTGTGACCACCATTTGCCTCATGCAGTGTAACACATCTTCTTCGCATAGAGTTTATCAGAATTGTCAATTGTGGCCTGTGGAATGTTGGAGAACACCTCTCCATCGTGCCAGACGCCATCGAATGTGTTGACGTTTCCTAAATATAGGATTTTTTGTGGGGATTAATCCGCTAAAATACTTTAATGCACATGTTAATTTGATACTGAGGTTCTGGTAATATACAAACTGAATTGTAAATGTGTCACCCTTCTAAGGTTCATCACATTGTGCTGTAACTCATTGCTCTGCTAGTATTTACTGTAATGCCAACTTCGGGGAACTACAGTTGTTTGCTAGGTGTTAAGCCTTCACGATCCACCAGTGCTGTGAAAAAAGGTCTATTGGAGTGAACGGAGTTGACTCTCTATATGGCTCTTGTGATCCCTCTTAATTGTGCCCCCACCTTAAAAATCGTAATTAATCGCCCTTATTTAGAAATAACCAAATCAGAACTCACCCGTTATACATTTTAAAAATACGAATATAAGGTAGGCCTATATGAATCAAATCGTTTTTAAGTTTCTTACACCGCAATTGTTTATGTATGAAGGGGCGAATATCCTTGTTGCAGTGACTGTAGCATTCCACTTGAGAGTGCCGTTTCATCACAGACCGATAAAAGGTTTTTAAGAAGGATTTGTGAACAGATGACTTTTGGCAGCGCAAGCTGAAGTCCCACCTTCTTTTAAACTACTGTGATTTTGCGGTCTCGTTAGACTTTAGACTTCTGAGCTGGATGCGCTCATCATTTCCAACTCAGTGTTTAAAAGGGAGCAACTCTGACTGACTGCTTTTTGGGTATACCTATAACGAATTAAGGAATAAGGAAAATGTTTCATTTTAGGAAAACCTTTGAGGAGGAAACGACTCAATTGCAGGAGCTAAACAAAAGGCTCAGCCAGTATCTGTCTAGGGTAAAGCAGCTGGAACAAGAAAATGCCTTTCTTATATCAGAAATAAACGCAGTTAGGCGTGAAAATACGTCCAAATGGGAGAACCAACATATGGCTGAGTTGCGGGAGCTCAGGAGAACGGTAGATCGGTTGTCTTTAGAAAAGTTCAAGGCAGAGATGGAGCGAGAAAAGCTCTGTCGAGAATTTAAGATGATTCAGGAACTGCGCTTACAAAAATCCGGAGAACGCAACGATATCAGTGGAGAGTTGAAAACCTCTGAGAAGCAGTTTTGGGAAGTTCAGAAAGCAAACGGTGCGCTAGAAAGTCACTTGCTCCAGCTTCAGAATGATTGCAAATGTCTGGAGGATGCCCACAAAAGGGAAATCGCTCAGTTTCGTGACCAGGTTCATTCAGGAGCATTACCTGTTTTTATCCAAAAGCGTCCTGACCCCCCCGAAATCAGCATGGAAGAGTTTGATAAATATGCGCGTACTTTGTCTGAGACCTGGAGGGAGACCTTTGAGGTATACTGCAAGAGAATTGCCGATATCGAAGAATCGCTCCGGTTAGACGAGGTAAAGCTCGAAAATCTGCGGAAAGAAAAGATACAATATACATCAGAGGTTACGAAACTTAACAACGAAGTGGAGAAACAAAACCAATTGCGGGTGCACCTTGAGGACCAGCTAAGGAGCATGCAATCTAGCTTCCCGAAGGAACTGGACCAATACCGGGCAAGTAATATTCTCTTCCATCATATTACCCTTAACAAACAGTTGTAAGTTAAGTGCGATGTCGGTAATTTATATTTGTGTGACCATGTGTAATAATCTAAAGAGCAGCTACTTCTCAAAAATGTAAAAATAACAATAATTAATAATAGTAATGCGGAATAGAAATAATATATGTGCAGGAGAAACGGATGGAACACGGAGGGATAGGCATGGCATTTAGCTGGTGTAGAACAGAAGCAGTAAATCGCTCTTTTAGCCTCAAGTGCCACACCCAAAATCTGTTAGAAAACATTATCCCAGGGGCCACAACCCAGGCAGCTATGCAGTCTTCCATAGAATTGCTTCTTATCAGTCTTTCTGGAAATTCAAATGTTTTTACAGACAGTGCAATTGTTTATTCGTGCAAGACTGGCAGTTGTATTACTTTGTTTGTGTAACAGTGTGTAAGTCAATGGATGATGAAGTAAATTAAAATTACATATTCATTTAATGTATATAAGCATTCTCACAATATAAATAAAATGTATGTGGTGTGTATATATATATCCATATATCCATAAAGTCCGTATCTACAAATAATGATACTGTATCAGCCGTTCTTTTTTTTAAAAGTATCATTTTGTTTAAAGCCTTTCTTTAGTTTGAGTAAAAATTGTTTCACTGGTATTGACAGTAAAGCAGTAATCAGCCTGATTTGTCCATGTTACTGAACTACGTAAGTACATTTCATCCAATTTGCCAGCTGGACCACAAATCCTCTTGACCTACAAAACAAACACTTCATATTGCTTGTGGACCATCTGTGTTTCAAGGGATCTTCAGTGACTCCCTGAGAAACAACGCCATATCTTTATCGAGGTGGTAACAGCTTCATATCAATTTTGGCCTGATTATCATGCTCCAAGAGTAATTTAGTGTATATTGGAAGTATAGTTTAATGGTAAATGTTGTCTGCTTGATTTATATTTGGAGAGGTCACCACTCTCATCAGCCAATGAGCACAGTTTCCTTTTGCTAAAGATGAGTGACGCAGCAGGTGACAAACACCGAATAGCCTTCCACTGGAGAGACTGGGAATATGTTCCCATTACTGTCAGAGGTAAATTTGTTCAGGCACAGAAAATAGATGGAATTCCACTGTAGGTGTGCAGTAAAGATGTGGCAATGCTCGGTTTGTTACATCTCTAGCAGGCTAACTGGTCAGAATCTTTTGCAAACTGAAAATAAAGATATTTAATTACAAAACCAGTCATCTTGATAAATTAAGAAAATTATAAGAAAATGTGTGCAATTGTAAAGATGTGTAAAGAAAAATATTAAAGATGCCCCAATTTTCTTGGCTGATAATTTTGATATAGACAGCAAATTCTGAACATGGTAAAGTTATGACGAAAATGAAAGCTCCTTTTGACACTTCTAATGTGATGAGTGACTGAATGAGCATTTATTGAGAAGACTGGTTGATTGCACTTGGTATGACTAGTGTGGGAAATCTCCATCCTATCCTGCTTGATTCCTGCCTAAGGATTCTCACAGTCCAGGATAACTGACAACACTTATGCAAAGCACCTTGTTGGGGAAGGTCTTATGGGACACTGAAGACACTGAAGTAAAGAAGTGTCCTTATTTTGTATTCACTAAACTCTTTAAAGACTTCTAAGCACTTGGTCTCTCTGTAAGTCTCTCTGGCTAAGGGTGTCTGCCAAATGTATTAAATCTAAATGTATTTGAGCTGCTTATCAGTTCCTGGTGTTTCTATGCTGTATTAAATTCATTATGTTGCTGTTTCAGCAAAAGGATTTATTGAACTACGCTGGGGAGAGATTTTAAGGTGGATTTGTTATGGGGGGGATCACACATCACAGGGAAGCCATGTGGCTTAAAATGACCTCTATAATCCTATAGGTGATTATTGAGGAACTGGAGGAGGAGTGCAGGGTGCTTGCCAATGCCATCAGCAAGAAGCTCAAAGATCACCAAGACCTCATGCAGATCAAGATGGGTCTAAGCCTGGAAGTGGCCACCTACAGGTCAGGCATCTGCTGATACCTCATGTGCACCTTTCGGTTATAGGATTGCAGTGATGTATAATCAGTGACTGAAAAAGTTAAGCACCCAGAAGTAACGGTTTGATCTGGATGTAATTTGGTACACATACAGACCAGTGATGGGTATGTAAATAATTCGATTTGGAAGGAGCTGACTTGTCTAGTCACCAGACACGGAGGATGGCTCGTATTAGACAGCATTACCTGCACTTGATGGAGTCTAATAGGGGGCACATTGTGGGTTAGCATGAGGTTGGGTGGTTGTACTGTGCAATTGCCCGGCATGTGGGGCATGTAGATGTCACAGTCACCCAGTGTTGGAACCAATGGGCAGGTGAGGGCAGCCACACACGTCGTGAAGGTTCTGGTCATCTTGGTCAGGATAGACCTCACCAAGGGAGGATCATCATAAGGTGCACTAAGCATTACAGAACCCCATCTTCACATGCTATCCAGACACAGGTACTGGAGAATCTACAACACTCTGCGTCATCCAGACACACCTGCATTAATTCTGGCATCATGGCATGGGACCAGCAGTGTGCCCATACTGATAACTCTGTTGTCTGTTTGATCTAATGTTACAATCATTGCACTGTGACCTTTCACCACATGTAGATTCATTTAATTTCCACCACTCTGGGTACTTAACTTTTTGTGACCGAGTGTTTTTTGGGAAATGAAAAATGAAATTTCCAAACAATTAAGAATAGACAAATGAAAGGTCACAAGAGTCAGAGAGTGGTCAATAAAACCAAAATGCGGAGTTTGAAGCAATTTTGCTATATGCTGAGGGAAATATTTTGATTATTTGGAAAGTTAAACTGTTTAATCCTGGAGCTACACAGGAATGCTGGCTAGAGGGAAAAGGTGAAGATTTCTCACCTTAGTCAGATTTACATTATATAAACCATATACTTACAATTTTTCCTCTTTGAATTTGTAGCTTTTCCAGTTAAATTGCCGTGGTTCACATTCATCCACATGTACCTGGCTATAAATCTCACTCAGAGATTGGGTTCGATTTTCTCATTGTCCGTCATTTTGAAGGGCAGGGTCGTAAAAATGAAGTCATAACATATTATTACCCTTAATTTGATATTTTTTAGCTGTATGTAAAAACATTTCATTTTTTCACAATTAATATACAGAACAAGCTTATAGATTATTCATTTATAAGGGCATGGAGACATGAATAGAGACACTAACCATGTGGTCACTTTTTATGTCAAAGTGACAGCATAACATAGCTTGCTTTCAAAAAGCTGAAAACGGGCATCAACATATTTATTTTCTAAGGGGGAGGAACGCTGTAAGGTGCTGTTTTTTTAATGTGTGAAGTGGGCGGGGGATTTTTAGGTGGTCTCATTCACAATTTGTGGCATAGAGGTGTGGGGAGGTCACTTTTGAATACAATTTCACATGGTCACATGACCAGAAAGTTTTACAGTACTACATTTAAGTTTCACAGCCCACACAAGCCCAAACCAGACCCCACCTCAGAAACATAGCATGCACAATATGCATTTCAATTGTTTGTGTATGATTAAACAAGGAAATACAAAATCCATATTTTACCCAAAAGGCATTAGAACACTCAATACTGTTTTTGAAAACATTACATGTAACCATACCCAATACTGGTGCACACTCACTCAGACCTCAATCACCAACAAAAGATTTTGGAGGTTCACATGCAATCAGGAGTGATTTAACGTATTAATATGGAATTGCATTTCAGTTGTTTGATTTGGTACAATATATTTGTATTAAATTTGTATATTTTTATATGTCACGCTTCAGTTGAATATTCAATGTGTAATAGATTTCAAGCATGTGACACAGCTTCACCCCAAAAAAATATAACCATATATAATATACCATAATAATATACCATAAAAATATTAACTGGTCTATGTATTCTAATGCAAGAATGAGAACTTAATTGATATTAACTGCTTCCAATGTGTATTTTTTACTTTTTTAAATTAGTAGAGAACAATCAATCATAAAACAATTACCACATAAGGTGTGACTGTTACGTTAAGTAATAATGATAATAAAACAATTCCAGTTAAAAGAGCCACCTTGCAGCTAATGCCGCTTGGACCGCTATGACACTAGACCCGCTGTTTCCCAAGCCAATGAACATCAAACTCTAATCACCTACTGTAGTAAGGTCAACGTACTTTGTCGTATGCAACCATCTTATTTGCGCTAATTTGCAGTTGGCGTTAACAACAGCGAAATCTAACACTCAACAAAAATGTCATGATGTTCCTAACAGGGTGCCTGCTCTGTTCTGAAATCGTTAAGCTGAAAAGTTTTCAAACGCATCTGGATACGAATAAATAACAACTGGCATGACACTCATGCTTTCAGACTCTCATGCTCATGCAAGAAATCTTATGGCAAATATATAAATATATTATTCCATTATAAGCCTAAAACTTGCTACATCAAAAGCATTTAAAAACCCGACACACTGTTTACAAGGCAATAAAACTTACACATATGTACACCCATGATTATTTAGCATAAATGTCAGAGTTCCTGTTGTGAAAGCGACAGCGAAAAATGGCCAGAAAGACACCACAGGAACTCAAAACCAGGAAAGCGCCCAATAGAACAATCCCTGTAAACTGTCAACAAGGGTTCAAAGGACGCTTTCATGGAGGTGACATTGCAAGGTACAGGGCCTTGACTGAACCAGTTTTAATATCATTTTTGTCTTGATTCACAACAGTCACATTAAGGGCATTGGGTTCTAACCTCTTTTGTCTTTGATGTTTCTCTTTCACCTTATTTATGTATTTTCTTTTTTATTAGGGCACTTCTTGAAGGTGAGAATACAGATGAGTACATGTGGACAGACCACCGTGCAACAGAACCATTTAGAAAAATTGGTAAGGTGTGCTTTTGTAAAATGTAACAATCAGAAAGACACCCTAGACCATAAAACACTGTATTCTGATGTTATTGTGCCTTCTTAGATATTCAGATGCCTCAACACCCTTATGCTACAAAAGGAGCATCCGTGAGCAGGCAAGATGGAAGAAAATGGAAGCCTTCAAACATAAGTTTTGACAGGAAATACGTAGAACCAACATCACATATGAAAGTTTCATCTGGTGTCACAAGGACAGTCCCTATTAAGTTCTATGGTGTGGGTCAACACAGCTCCCCATCCCAGAAGGACCTGCTCTCAATCACTAGAGCACCAAAGGCTTCTGCTAGCGTTGTCAAAGGAATCCTGAATACTGAGGAAAATGTTCACACCCAGAAAAAAATAATAGAAGAGAGAACTGCAATGAGCAATATGTCACAGCATTCAGTTGATGATTCAGTCATTTCCCAGCAGGCTGGCCTCAAAGTCAGATCTAAGCCTGGTTCTTTAGCTACAGAGGACAGCACATCAGAGAGAGTGACATCACCATCAACTGTGAGCAAGGTTTTAAATGTGAATGATGAGAAATGGGGAACCACATATGAAAAGGTTGAAAAAACTAACCTTGAAAAAGAGAGTGACCTGGACACAGTCAGTATGACCCAGGGGAAAAGCAGAGCAGGGGATTATGGGAAGATTATGGGAAACGCTGATAACACAGCAGTGACAGAAGACTGCTTAGCTGGGAATACGATTGAAAGTCAAGTTTCAAATTCAGGGTCACAGTTTGAAAAGAAATACACTGTTAGGGAACCATATGTAGAGCACAGACCACTTGCAACTGAAGAAAACGTTCTGGAATCAATGACTGTAGAAGAGATCATTGAGAAAGTAGTGAAACCTGCTGGTTTAGATACAACGGTGACCTGCCATGTGGAGAAATCAGAAGAGGAAGATGGAAGACTCAGGACTGAAATAATTTTACAATCCAAGGTGGAGGATGACTTGGATGTCTCAGATGAATCTGTTCTAGAAGAATTCCTCAGTAAGAAAGTAAAGAACGTTGCATTGGAAGACATAAAGGGAACTCCCACAGCAAGCATGATTGAAAATCTGCTTAGCTTTGGTCTGCAGGGAGAAAAAGGTCTTAAAAATAAATCGGTCAATATTGAGATTGTTGAGGAACCAGTGGACTCTCAAAATAATGAGGAATATGAAGTAAAGGAGACAAGTCAATTTAATCAGCCCTCTTCATTGTTCTTTGCAATTGAGGAGCTTACAAATGTTGATGAGCGTTCCAGACATTCAGACGATCACTTCGAAGAAAATACAGCTCCAGTAACTCCTGAAGGAGAGGATGAAAAGATTGGATCTGTTCACGTTGTGGAAAGTTCAAGAGACCTGGGTGCTGCATTATTTAGCCAGGATCAAGAAACTGAGTATTTTGTATCTACACCGGATGATGATATTTCAGAGTCGGATGACGTTCCTCTGTCATCGTATGGACATTATGTAGCGTTGGATGACTTATCAGATGAGCGGTATTATCAGGATGGAGGCCTAATCAACCAAAGATTTAAAAAGGATTACCACTATGAGGCTTCACCTAAAACTACTTATGTGAGAAGTGAACATACATTTCCTAGAGACAGCTTCCAGGACTGTATTATAGAAGAGGAAGTTCATGTCTCTCCCACAGTACAGGAATCCCTTCTTGAGTTCCTAAGAAAAGACGATATGGATCCAAAGGAGTACTTACAAGGGACTTTGGGTCAGTTACAAGGAACAATATCTGGGACTGTTAAGGAAGAGTTGGCTCTTCTCACAAAAACTGATCAAGAAGCTTCTGGTAACTTGGCAGTTGATATTAGGAAAGTTCAGCAGGCTAAAGACAGTGGAACAGTGACTATTGTAGCAGAACTTAACATTTCCCAAAATCTGGAAGGCTCTGGACTTCTGGAAGGGCAGGGGGAAGATTTTGAGGCAAAGTTATTGTCAGCACTACACTCATGCAATCCAGGTGTACAGCAAATAATCAGCAGCAGAAGTGAAGTTGCAATTAGCAAAGAACGCCTGGATGGTAAAGTGGTGGGAGAAGATCAAGAGCAACGCCTAGCCGCAGAAGAACCAGCAAATCAAATAAACAAAACAGAGAAACATATTAAGCTGGGGCCATCTGAAAAGTCATTTACTTTCCAGATGGATGTCAGTGATGTTAAACCAGCAGTCTCTTGTGGGAGTTCCGGGGAAACCTGCAGTGTACAAGGTCTGAGAGTCCAAAAAGATAACAGCCATGAGGTGAAAGAGGACATCTATAGCTATGTGGAGAAAGCAAACACTCCTGTGGACCAGGAAGAAGCACCAAGCCTTGAAGGCCATGTAAATGAAAAAAGAATTGCAACAGTCTACCTAGAAAGTCAAGAGGATAATTGATTACTGTCAATTATTTTTCCACCTGCAATGTGGACCAGGATGATGAGGAAGAAGATGGATGAATGGATGGATGGAATTTCCATCCGTGAAGTGGTTAAAATCTCATATTAGCTGAAACATTGTAAACATTTAATAGACTGTTGCTATAGTTAGAAGATCATCTAAAATATGTGCTGTAGTTAAAACGCTGTGGTTGGAATGAAATCATTGTCTTGATAACAACACATAGAGTTTGAGGAGATTTCTATATTTCATATTAGAAAATTGCAGTGATTGCTTGCTTCATTTAAAACAAGATTTTATGCAGGAAAAAGTATTAAAAGTTACAGTGCTAATAGTTAGTAGGCACTTCATAGAAATATTAATCTATAACATAGCCCCAGAAATGTAAAGACAGTAAATGCATTATAGAAGGAGTTACGGGTATATTAGAGTTGAAGTTTTTTTAAAGTTGATTATAAAACTTACACTATATAGTAACTTTACAAAATTATTAAAACCAAGTATATCAACAATCAGTTTTAGTTATGATTCAGTTCTGCAGTTGAAAAAATGATGCTTTTTGCCTTGTGATTTATGATCTTTTAATTATCAAATATCATTAGACATTAGGCAGCAAAATATCACCATCTTCTGATAGAATGAAGGCCGAAGAAACAAATATGAATTTCATAGAGATCTTTCCCCTACAAATGCATCATCACAATGAACCATACCCAAGGATACTGCTCTGTTAAAAATAGTACATATACTGGTACAGCTACAGTTATCATTAGACCTATAGCAATAAGTAAATACATTGTAACATAATGATGGATAAGAAAATGCTCACATGTAAAATGGTTCTTGTAATGTTATTTTATTCTAAAATTAGTGATCTCAAAACCGCTAGTGACTGAAGGAACAGTGTTATTGGTAATAGCTTGGCTTGAATGACCAGGCCAGATGTACATGCCCTGTAACATGCTTCTAAAATCTGATGCGTTAAAGAAATGCCACACATTGTTGGCTAAATAAGGGTGATGAATCTTTTCCCCCCACATAATGTACATTCTTCAAGCACTGATCAGTCCTACAAATAAAACATATCTTACAGTGTTATGGTGTTTGGGTCTCTGGTATTCAAGAAGAAATTAGAGGAATTTATTACACTAAGGCAGATCTGCAGAACTGTCTGAAACCTGTTCTCTTACATAGACACATGGTCATTTTCCTTGTAACATCACCAAATCCTAACTGTCTCTAGTTTATTTTTGCTTATCAAGTTAATTAGATGATATTAAATGGATATCACTGTTAGTTTGAATCATAAGCAAGACATGTTAAAGTCTCTCCTTTTGAATTTATCATCGAGCAACTTTGGCATTAGTTAAATGTTTTTTTTAAGATTCTCAGAGTCAGATGTACTGAGAGCTGCTCCTGCTGGAAGATGAGAAGGTACCACAGCACAGAAAGGAGGCCTGTGTTTCATTCTGTCTGCCTTATGATGTCTGCCGGCAACTTCTGGAGCCCTACAACAAACCAATAAGTTAGTTTTGTGCATAATGTTATTACAAGTAAAACTATTTAAACTGATTATGGACAAGGGAGTCGCTAGAAATTCTGAGCCCCCCTGCCAAATTCTCCATATGATTTTACGTATAGCAACAGCCCCTGAATCTGCCAGGGTATCCATGCCTTTGATGCAGTCATGTGGTCACAGTGCCATATACACAGCATACAGACAGGGTCATGGTTCATTTAAGGTTTATTTAACATCAAAACTAACACATCATCTGGCCTCTGGGTGTTTATTGACTATTAATAGATGAAGATGAGAATTGACTAAAGCTGACTTACTTGGACAGCAGGTCTACAGTTTGCTGTATGACTCGAGTCTTTTTGTGCTGGGGACCATACAGCAGGCTCTGAACCTCCAGACACTGGGATGAGAGAGAGAAAATCATGCTATTATTCTTTTGGGATGTGGTCAAGCAGAAGAATAACACGCCAATACAATTCAACGAGTCTCGTCTACTCAAGTTCATTCATGGTAATCATGATTAATAGCACAATTAATCACATTTTCAATCATGTTTTTGAAAATGACCTCGAAAGTAGTACCATCCTCACAATCTCCCACTGAGATTAACTAAGCATGCTTAAGTACCAGCAAAGTATAAAGACATAGGTATGACCAAGATCAAAAGAATCACCTCAATACGGCAAACAAAAGTTACAGAAAACTTACTTTCTGACATATTCAAAAAATTCCAGGTCAGTTCATTATGCAGCAAGAAAGACATCATCATAACATGTCTTAGCATACTGCTCAAACAGTAGTATACATTGTCACCTTCTAATCTCATAACAGACCACAGTCAGTTCCATGTTCACTAGATAAACAGTGGCCAGAATGAAGTGGCAGTAAAAATAACTCTCCTGGTATACCAAAAGAAAAAATAGAGGTCCTCAGGCAATTCATTTGCTGATATATTGCAGATGCAGTTTTGAGAATGTGGAATAATTTTTTATGACACAGAAATAGTAGTAAGATAAGATAAGAAAGAACTTTATTTATCCCAAGGGAAATTCTTTTGTCATGATCATGCTCAGTGCACAAGAGGGGTACATGTAAGAGACAAATACAGGTAAGAGGCAAAATAGTAGTAGACTACTACAGTATCTGGGAGTGTTCGGTGCCCAAAAATGACAAACTAACAAAAAACTGGTTATCCTTCAATGCGAAGGATGTGACTGGGTGACACCAGTCCGATCTACAGCACTGGATTTAGTAGACTCTAATCATGTGTTTTATCTTCTTTAAATTTATGTATGGGTCGTTCAGAACTTGATAATAAAAAGCTTACATTCCTATTTTCGAAAAAAGAATAGGTAACTAATTTCCTCGAAAACAGCAACTTCCTCTTTAGCTGGTCTACAGTGTGATTATTTAAAATACTCACTTAGAATCTAGAAAGTATGACGGAGTTCTTTGTAACAGACAAAAATAGCAATAATAACATTATGATCAAATGACACTTCAGACATTGTGAACCTAAGCTTACATTGTATGTTGAACAAAGTATAACAAAGTGGGAATAAGTGAAGTATCAACAGCACAAAAAGTTGTAAAATTAATTAAATCATTTGACAGCTGCATATTATGATTCGGATCAATTCAATAACGGAATCATGAAATGTAAATGTATCTGATTATTTTTCACTTTGTATTAGTGCATGATTTACTTGGACAGCTTCCATACAACTGCTCCATCTGGTTAGCAGATTAGAGGTAAGGAGCATCCGCTGATTTCAGCACATTGTCACACACACCGCATGACAGACCACCTCAGGGATGAGAACCTGAGTGAAGTCATGCAGCCGGTGATACCTCAGCACCACACTAGTCGGTATGGACCAGTGTGAGGCTTTTTTTTCCAGTGACTGGAGTGTCAATCCTTGCCACCAGCCCCCAAGTTTCCCTGTAAGTTGAAGGACCTGCTTGTTGTACGCTAAGTATGAGCAAAGCTTGGTTTAGTGGAGAACAGCAAAAACGATGAAACAAATTGTAGCTCAAAGCTACTGCGGATAGAAGCAGAACTTCAACTAAATCAGTGTTACCCTACACTGGAAAGGCAAAAAGGGTGAAAAACAAAGCAAGAATGTTCCATTATGCTGAAGGTGGAATAGAAAGCAGGTGTGGAAAGTCTCAGTTTGGCTCCTGGGATGTTTAACTCACGCCGCTGCCAAGAATGAGGTCACATTGTGCCTGGACTGAACATAACAGAAAACAGTTCCATTTTCCTAGCAGTTTGGAAAACACACAACCTTCTTATGAGTACAGCCTCTAAATGATTCGCCTTTTTTCCTGCCTTTTTGTGCAGTCGTTATTAAGTTTGGGTCTCGCCCAGGCCTCTGAAGTGCCCAGCAGAAGGGCAGCTGTCACAGACTCCGGTAAGAGGACACTATCACCACCCTGCCCCCATCTGAGGGGACCTGCAAAGGTTATTGGCTCGGTGTAGCGCAAGTCGTTCGAGCTCTGATTCATCGTGCAATACTTGGATACGGCACAAACACTAAAACATAGCAACAAGCCATTTGATTACTGTAGCGATGATTCCAGAGTAAAAGCACTATGGTGCTCATTTTGTGTGTGATTATTCTGGAAATTCACATGGCCCAGTGTCACATTCTAACCACTACATAAATATTTATATGTCTTTCACATATTACACATTACTAAAAGATAAAAATGAACTCTTTGTTTAATTTATGAATGGCTGTGCTTTACAGTGGGTGGGATATGTGGATGGATGGGTGGATATTATTCAGGTGGACAAAATAATTTATATAATCCTTAAGATAGACACACAATTTAATGATTGGAACACATGAAAGACAGTTACTGACTTTAAATTATTATTTCCCCTAAAATAATACTGATAAAAACATCTGGAAGAAATGATCTAATACTGCAACATTCCTACTATTTAATCTTTTCCGGTTCTCAAATTTGGGTTGGTTACAAATCCAAATTAGCTGGGGTGATTTTTTATAATTGGGGTCATTGTATTTATCATTGACAGCACTTAGTGAAGTCTCCAGCTCTGCTAAAATCAGGTAGCCAAGCTGTCTAAGTGCCTCTCAAAAAAGCACAATGTCACAGTGATATTTTCACTGGGGGTGGAGGCCAGGATTAGCACAGAGCTCTGCAGCTGCTGGGCCTTGGAGACATGGTTAATATAGTATCTTTCAGAATGAACAGCTCTCTGCTCAGTCCTGATGTTATCCATGCACCACCACGAAACGCTGGTAACATGAAGTCACTACATCCCCAGATTTTCAGCTGAGCTCTCTAAAGTATCTCTGCAGCATGGTCTCAACTTTACCATCAGTCATGTATCACTACTGACTATCCTAATGTGGGACCGCACCTTTGTTACCCCAAATCTAGCAGATCTGAGAAACAGTATTAATGGGATGACAGAGACACTGTGCCTCTAGGTGTGAAGGTAGGTTAATGGGTATGAACACAGACTCATAAGCAGAAGCTTGCTGGCCTGGGAGTATCCCTGTTTAGGAACCTGCTGCTGCAACTCACTCCTACAACACTGCATTCGCTTGGGAATGTTGGCATGGGCCAGCTCACTGTTCCAATCTTACCCTGCTCATAGTTCTGCAGGCCTGCATCATTTCCCCTTAGACTCACTGTTCCAATCTTACCCTGCTCATGGTTCTGTAGGCCTGCATCATTTCCCCTTAGACTCACTGTTCCAATCTTACCCTGCTCATAATTCAGTAGGCCTGCATCATTTCCCCTTAGGCTCACTGTTCCAATCTTACCTTGCTCATGGTTCTATAGGCCTGCATCATTTCCCCTTGTGTCATCTGCACTCCACCAATCAGCTGCAGGCTGTCAGCCACTTCGGCACTCAGGTCCCCAAATGTGCTCTTCTTCAGGGACACGGAATCCTTCAGAATTTTCATAGCCTTCTGGAAACACAGGGCCGGTTCAGTCAAGCACAGATTTCTTGTCAAAAGAAATAACTAGATACCATCAACTCAGGGGTGGGCACAGCCAACCATAGTTATCTTTGATAGCCACTAATCCACTAATTCTACAGTTTAATTGGGTAATGCTAAACTGAAAAACAACAAAAGAATTAGCAGAAGCTTATGATCGCTAACCACTAACTTTTTTTTTATAATAATTTAGTTTTGGTTTGGTTTAGGGCTTTGAAACCCATAAAAATATAGCTAGAGAACTACAATTCATATCATTGTATTCTGCCAATGATATTTCATTTGCGAGATTTAAGAGTTTTTGTCTGAGGAATCCTATTCCACTTGATGACTACAAACATGCCACCATTTACCTAGAACTAGAAAGGAGGGTCTTGGATCTTTATTGGTCTATAGTTCTGTCAATCAAAACCCAGAAAATAAAGGAAAATAACCAGGAGCCAAAGCAGGATTTTTTATTTAACCTAACAATGTGTCGTATCTAAGATAGTCTGGGCTAGATGTAAGCGAATGAAGATAAAGTCCATTAAACTAGACTACATGAAATCTGACAAGTTAAACTAAGCAAGAAATCTGGCTTCATGATACAGGCCCACTTCTCTGCTTAGTTTGGGGTACCCCAGTTTAAATGGACTTTATCGTCATTCATTTACTGTACGTTTAGCCTAGACTACTCTACATATGAAAGGTTGTCAAGATATCACATCTCGTGTTTATATGTAGTCAGCCAACAATGTGCCAGACTGCTTCAGACAAGCTTATAACAGACCAGAACTTGAGCCTTTTAGGATTTCCAAACGTTTTTGACTGTTAAACTTTAGCTCCTATTTGGCGAATAGGAGTCATCCTTATTTTTTGTGTTAAGGTCCATTTGTAAATATTTGAGTTATACTTTTTTGACAAATATATATTAAGCACCCAGATAAATATCTGTAAAAGATGGTACCGCACATTTACATGTGCGTTTGCTAAGGACTTGTTCCACAATCCCTGACAGAACACGTGGAGGCCATGTGACCCATGGTGCACGCAGACCTCCTGTTGACCGCTGAGGAGGAGGACCCGACAGTAGTTGTCCTGCACTGAGAGCGTCAGGGGGTCCCCTGGCCTTAGACACCTGCTGTAGATACTCAGGCTCTGCTGGAAGAATGAGGCAGCTCTGTCTGCAGAGTCAAAGAGACATTAATCAAACACCTCGCCTCCCTCCTCAGGACACCAGCCTGTGCTTAATGTCATTTCAGGCAAATGCCTTTGTAAGCTTATCATCAGTTTGAACATTAAACTTTCATCTCAGTTATGGGGCATTTTTGGGTGCAATCTAGGGGTCTTGGCTGTGCATAACAGGATAACAGAGATCAATCACAGAAAATCCTTTCAATATCCTTTCTACATTCAGATTTGTGCACATAGAACCATCCCGATTTGCACCTCACAAACTGGAACGTATTCTAAAGGAACCTACCATGGTACTTGGGGTCCTGGGACTTGGAGTAGACTACAGCTAGACTGTGACATATGTCAGCCTCCTCCAGTCCACCCGGGACCCCCTCCTGGACCAGGGAGTAGGCCTGCAGGAACAGTCAGTAATGTAGCTGGTGACTGCAGGGTGAATGCCCGGCTGACAACATGCTTCGACCAGTTTAGAGGATCTCATGCATAAGCACTGTGATGCCTCGCCTTTAACAGGTACTGCACCGCAGCGTTGGGCTGGCCCTGCTCTTCCTCTATGGAGGCCATGTCCTTGTAGACGGCGCAGGCTGCTTGGGCTCCCTCGTGAAGCTTCAGTGCACGCTCACACTGGTTGAGAGCCTTACTCGAGCAGCCCTGACGCCAGTATAATCTAGAGCAGAGAACATCCCAGTGTAACCGTTAGTAAAAGTTTAAGCCTAGACCTAAACTTCAACTTGGCTTTGGGCCATAATTTCAGTCTAAATCTTTCCTTGCCAGGACTGAAGTCTGGACCTGAGCCTGACCACAGGAGTCCAGAGGCTTCTGCCTTGTCAGTCTAACATGAGCCGGTCTGACGTTTACCAGCTCACAGTCTGCTGCTGCTGGCACAGGGCCCTGGAGAAGCTTTGGTCGGCAGAGAAGACTGTCAACGGTCACAAAGTAGCATGAATGTATCCATCATCTTTCAGGATTTATGAATAAATGAAACCATTTCTCAATCATGCTTACAGACTGACTACAAACCTCTGCAACCTTCCCAATTTACCGTGGCAGAAAATACAAAAAAATTACATGGCCGGAAAATCGTCTGGCAGTATAATCTTGTCTAATCTTGTCATTGACTATCAGACGCATTTACTGCACCTTACTACAAGGCTAGCGGCTGCCTTGCATTCATGCTGAATACTGCCTCAGCCGAGAAAGGCTGCACTTGCGGAGTGACATCCGTGGCATTTCGGACCACTGCCGACGCCTGAGCTGTGTCCAGCTTCCTGACCTTTAGATTATAGCACAATACCTTGAGAGCAGCTGACTCACCCACATGGGGAACAGCTGCCCAAAGCACCCCAAATTCAACCCCACCCCTGATAAGGTGGAGCAGCTGAAGAACGGGCTAGATAGGAAACGCTGTCAAGTGACACAGCCAGAAGACATACAGATATAGATAGTATATGAAGCACAAACACTATTATACTGTATATCAAACTACCAGGTTTAAAGAGAAGTTGCAGGCTGTGTGCTATTCATACAGTCATCAACACTATACTGAATCTATACGGATGCTCTGAAAATGGCTTCTCTGTCTTTCTGGACATGGGATTCTCCCTGTTCACCTTTCACAGATGAACCAAATGGCTGTGTGTTTTATTGGATATGTCTCTGGGTACAACTGTCAGGATCAGCATCTGTCCCCACCCTCAGTGACCTTTCCCCATTTGGCCTTTCTCCCTCTCGGTCGCATAGTCCATCTCTCTGTCCAGTTTTCAGTTCAGTCCCCGTTTGGCCAACAGGTTTTGCTGGCAATCCCGTTCCCTCCTCTGTCTTAGTCCTAAGTCACCAGTGTGTCTTACCTGCTTCCTAGGCTGCTACATAGCTCAGTGGGTTGAATGCACAACTTGATAACTATTAACCCTCTGGTTGTGGGTTCAAGACTGGCCTCATCTGTTTATTTTATATTTATTATTTTTGCTACTCAGGCTTTCTCATTTCTAGTTTCCCAGTTTTCTGGTTTAAGTGTTTGCAGTATTCCCTCTTCTGTGCTTGCTAATTGTTCCTCCTATTGCTCAATTGTCCTGCTCCTTTTGTGACTGTGACTAGTTTACACCTGTCCTTTGGTTATCCTGAGTGTCTGTGGGTATTTCAGTGCTTGTTCTGGTACTGTAGTTGTTTTCAGAGTGCTTGTTACTGTGTGTTATTTGTTTTGTTGCCTAGTCCTACTTCCTGAGTCTCTTGGTTCCCTAGTAGTGTTCATACCGTACTTTAGCTTATTTCTAGGTCTTGTTTTCCCCGTTTTCCCCCTCATTGTCCTTTTCTTTTTGTACTTTCCCCATTGTGCTCTATTTTGTTATTAAACCCCCTAGGTTAGGAGCGGCAAGTTAATCGTCATCCTCTTTTTCCAGCCTGGGCCATGTCTCGCCATGGCAACAACACAACCACTCTCAACTGCTCAGTGGTGTCCATCTTCTCAGTGTGCCTGAATCTAGCAGAAGTATACCCTGAATGAAAACATGCAGCCAGGGCTTTGATCCCATAACCACATTATTGTGCCATAGCAACATAACTGTGAAGTTACACAAGACTCTGGTACTGCAGTGCTGGCAGAGTGAATTTATTAGGCAGGAAGAGGCCAGAATCCACTCGCAAACCACTAGCGCCACTTGTTACGCACCGATGCTGGAACACATCAAGGGCTGGACCCACTACAGAAACAACAGAGCTGCTTCAGCCGGCAAAGCAACCAGTTTGCCCATAAGGGCTCATTGTTAGTCCTGGATAAAACCAATGTGTCTATCCAAGGTACTGCTGAAAATTCCACAAAATGAAGTCCCTCATACTTTACTGTAAAAATAGTATAAGTTGCTATTTATCTTGGCTCAGTGTATTGGTGCTTCTCTGTATAAGTACAGTATATGAAAGACTGCAGGGCAAACATACTATTACTTCTCTAACAAAAGCAAATGACATTCGTATCCTGAACTGCATGTGAGCAATAAGCTTGGGTCCTAACCTACAGAGCTACACACCAATTTACCAGACTACAGCAATCTAAAATGTCATTTGGTCATGCTACCCAAGAACAAAGCAGACACAAAATGACCACCGCACCAACATTACTCACGTTCACCAAATCAGTCACTTTAAAATGATGCAGTTAGATGGAAAATTTCCATTTGGAACTTGAACGTGCATTCAACTTCTTGATCTGCCCATATGCTTCAACAAAATATTACAATTGTTATCATCTTTAGAACAAAGACATATTTTGCACAGTTCTACAGTACATGTCTACATTTTCCCTGCTCTTCAAAAGCACATGCAGACTGGCCACAAACACATGCTGCAGGTCAAGTCAAAAAAGGCATTATGGAGCAGACTAGGTAAGGATCTACATCTACTCCATGCAGATTCTCCACTGGTGTCCTTCAGGGCTCAGTTTTTGGTCCTCTTCTGTTCTCCCTCTATACTAGATCTCTTGGTGAGGTCGTATCCTCACATGGGTTCTCGTATCACTGCTATGCAGATGACACCCAACTTATCCTTTCTTTTCCTCCCTTTCACACTGGAGTCTCCATTGATCTCTGCATGTCTGAAACTCATCAGCTGAAACTCAATCCCAGCAAAACTGAGCTGCTATTTATTCCAGCTAATCCATCCCCTCAGCAGGATCTTGTGATCTCCCTGGACAACACTCTAATTTCTCCTTCAGTCACCGCTCACAACCGTGGGGTAACTATGGACGATCACCTGTCCTTCTCTGCTCACATTGTAAGTCTATCCTGCTCATATTGATTTCTCCTCTTCACCATCAGGCCACACCGGCCACACGGGTACTTGTTCAATCTCTTGTCATCTCGAAACTACTATAACTCACTCCTTGCAGGTCTGCCTCTGAGCACCATTCGTACTCTGCAACTGATGCAGAATGCAGCTGCCCGACTCATTTTCAATCTTCCCTAGTTCTCCCAAACCACACCATTGCAACACTTCCTCCACTGGCTTCCTGTAGCTGTCCGCATCAGATTCAAAACACTGATGCTCCCCTACAAAACCAAAAATGGGCCAGCACCCTCCTACCTAAAATAACTTATCATACCCCACACTGCACCAAGCTCTCTCCAATCCTCCAACACTGTTGAACTGGTCCCACCATCTCTCAAGGGGCAAGAAATACATGCATCTAGACTCACCTTTGTTTTGGCTCCTATGTGGTGGAATGGACTTCCACCAGACATCCAAACAACTGAGTCATTGGGTGTCTTCAAACTAAGACTACAAACCTACATCTTTTGGAAGTACTTGGATAAGCACTTCCAGGATTATACTCTTATTTAAAAAATGTATTACTTGCCAACACAGTTTTTTTTTTTAGAGTGACAGTGGTCTTAGCTAGGTTCTATTCAACCAGTATGAGAATATTCACTGAGACTTCTAATGACTTATATAAGTTGCTCTGGCTAAGGGCATCTGCCAAATGTTGTAGATGTAGATAAGAGCAAGCACATGGTAGGATATTACAGACACGATGAGAGCATTGGTGGTGGACTGGGACAAAATTGATCAGAGACAGCATAACAACTGATATTGATGATGTTCCCAGAGAGACACATTCCCCTGGGAAGTCTACACAACACTATGACACTCAGGCAGTTATAGATATACTAAATGGTGCAAATGCATGTGAACACCAACACGTCAAACCCATAAGTGACAGCCGAACTTCTCATTCCAAAGCCATGGGCAATAATGTGAAGATGCCCCCCTTTGCTTTTGTGATGTGGCTGCAGGGATTTGCTTCCATTCAGCCAGAAGGGCATTAGTGAGGTTGGACACTGATACCATCTGATCGGGCCTGCCCCACAGTGGCCTTTCCAATTCACCCCAATGCTGTTCAACAGGACAGAGGTCATCTGCCAAATGCGGATGCATCTATCAGTCTGGCAGACAGCAAAGCGTTACTCATCACTCCAAAAAACATGCTTCCACTGCTACACAACACAATGATGACATTCTTTCTCAATCCAAGTGATGTTTGACATTGCATATGGTGATCTTGTGTGGGGCTAAGCTGTAGCTGAGCCTAGACATTTCCACTGTACAAATAAGAGCCGTTACAATTTACCAGGACAGACCTAGCAGGGCTAACTGGTTGGAAAGATGCCATCTGTAATCATATTCCACACTGAAAATTGCTGAGCTCCTCTACAATCCATATTACTATCATGTACATCTACAAAGAGCTGATAGTTGTATACTTGATTATACACTGTGGGTGAATCAGCTGACCTCACAAATTCCAAAGTATGTCTACATCCTTTTGGCCATGAGATGTAACATTTTGGTAGTGGAACCCCCCATCATTTATGAAGTGGTGCAGCAGGAAGGCTACAGTTTTCCATGGGTTTAACTCCCAGGGAGGATCTCTATCACATTTTCTCTACGTTCATACTAGCTTCCTCTGGTCCACAGTGTTAGTGACTTGGAAATTAACATATGAACCCCTCTTGTCCAAGGTCATGTCACCCATAAGTAGTTATTCTTAGTGGATGACAGAAACATCGCTAAGTTGTCCCAAGCTCATTTAAGATTTTCATTTAAGACTGTCCTGTGATCTGACGAATCAAAACTTGAAATTCTTTTTGGAAATTATAGACATCACATCTTCCAGGCTAAAGAGACGAGGGCCCATCCACCTCATTATCAGTGGACAGTTCCAAAGCCAGCAGCCATGATGCTATGGGACAGAATTAGTGCCCATTGCTTGGTTAGCTTGCACATCTGGGAAGGCACCATTAATGCTGAGGGATATATACAGACTTTGGAGCAACACATTCTGCCATCAAACTGTTGAGCATTTGAAATCCTTTTTCAGGCAAGAATGGGAGAACATTTCACTTTCCAAACTCCAGGAACTGGTCCCCTCAGTTCCCAAAAGTTTAGAGTGTTGTTAAAAGAAGAGGTCATGCGAGACAGTTGTAAACATGCCCCTCCCAGCTTTTTTTAAATGTGTTGTTGGCATCAAATTCAAATTGAGAATGTCATAAAACAAAAAAAATTCTAATTTTCCACATTTAATATGTTGTCATTGTTCTACTTTCAATTAAATAGATTTATAAATAATTGAATTCTGTTTTTATGTTACTCCCAACTTTTTTGCAAATGAGGTTGTAAACATTGTAAAGCAGAACTCATTTACTCTTAAATTAAAGCTCTGATTTCTGTTTTTTTATAAAAAACAATATATAATGTGGATAGAGGTGTATATGAGAAACATGTTTGATTAATTTTTGATGGTGGGGTGCCACCTTGTGGCCACATGATGGAGAGATGTGTGCTGAGGTACCCAATCAAATATTTCTAAATGATGAGAGACACATTGAAGTTCTGGATTATCAGTCTTCAGTCAATGTGATTTAAAGATTTATTTATACCTTGTTAAGTTATACGCACTCTGTGCCAAATACATGCAAGACTACCACAATCGTCACCCAAGCTTAAATCTTCATCACAAAATATCTAGATCATATCAAATGAAACATATTGTACATGCAAGGTCCTGGAACCTCCTACGCAACATTATCTCAAATGAAATGCCAAAACAAATGCACAAATGATGACAAAGCATTATAAATGATGATAAAGCATTATGAATGTCTACTATAATGTGTGTATTACCTGGATAAGGTTGTGGCGATGTCAAACTCTATTTGCTTCCTGTTGCCTTCCACCTGCTGGAGCTCCCCAAAAACCAAGTCGGCTTTTTCCAAATTAACCTGGGCCTCCTCCAGCATGACAAACAGTCAAGGATTTCAGCTGATTTACCAAAAAGATCCTTAATTACCCTTCTCTAGTACATTGATATTTTTACCAAACAATGGGGTCGACAATGTGTCACCGACAAGCTACTAGTAACTAGCCATTCAGTAGCTCACAGAACACTATTTAGAAACAGTGTCGATTTTGTTTATGCACTTTTGGACGATGAGTACCATGCTGTCACACTACGCAAGCTTCACTGTCGATTACCACCGCCACTGCTGCCTGGCTGCCCATCATCTTATATCAAATGCTTAGCTCTCCAGATTTCAAAGATTAGCTCTCCAGATTACAAATTCAAAGTAAAAAAAAAAATGTCCAAGTGGAAGCTTTCTTCACGTTTAGATTTGTCTGAGTTCATTCAAAGGATATTTGCCTAGAAGGAGGGCTGATTTTCCCTGAGTGTAATATACAGTAAAATAACATTCCTGCACTTCTGCCTTCTCCTCGCCTGCTGCTTCAGGGGAACAGAACGGGATGATGGCCCGGGCCTTGGCAGCGTGTTCCTGAGCCTGCAGCGGCCAGCCTGGAGATATGCACATGCGGCGACTTGGTGAACATTATAAAAAAAAAAACTCCTAGGCTAAATTATTTTGACTGTGGATGACTTGCACATGTATTAGCTTTAACAAATGAACACAAAACATCATAGAAAGGTCTTACCTTTGAACTGCAGGTAACACTGGGCCAGTCTGGCATGGGCCTGAGCCAATTTCAGATGGCTGTCTCCATATACCAGCCTCGCTAAGGCTACACAGCGCACCTGAGCCTGGATACATGTATCAATCTAGAACAGAAAACACATGCAGACATGCTGTTCCCTCACTTAATGGAGGGACATCCCTCTCACAGGGAGCTCTCATTCATGTGGACTGTAAGTCACATCCGATATAGGGTAACGTTTGAGCACGTATGAATCCAAAACAAGAAATTCAACACAAGTGGAATTTCATTTTGAAAACCGTCAGAAGATCTTCATGCAAAGGAATTATAAAAGAATATTTTGATAAGTTT
>JAABNY020000019.1:12121302-12134162 GCA_015164015.2 Brevimyrus niger
ATCTTAACCTTATACTCCCAGTTCTAAGTGTCTTAACGTGTGGTTTCTGGCCTCAGAATTCAATAATACAGCCTCCCTGCATAAAGCAACCACAGTCACTTTATCCGTAATCAGGATTACTGAAATAATTCATCGCAAAGTTGCTGAAATGGTTTCTGTGACTTCATTCCTGTTTGCTATTTGGTATTGTTTTCTTGGAGTGTAGCTGTACCCACGCGCTCCTTAAAATCAAGTTTAAATATACAGCACAGGCAAAGGCTTCGCAATGGTAAGAATTCCTCGCTGACTCTAAGCTGGAAGCATCTGATATCTCCGTCCATCCATTTTCTGTAACCGCTTGTCCTATTCAGGGACTGCAGGTGCAAGGCAGGGAACAACCAAGGATGGGACGCCAGCCCATCACAGGACACACACACAGACACACAGCTGATGCCTATTGTTCCAATTTTGTTTATTGAAGAATGTGTTAGTTTTGCGTGCCAAACATTCTCATTTTGCAAAGCAGTCCACTCTCCATAAACCCGCTACCCCTGACACCTCTCACCGCCCTCCAACAAATGAGGCAAACAAGCATCTCTGATGTGCAGGTCCTCAGTGTGGTTTCCGTATCGTGGTATAGCACTTGTTTTTCTGCAACAGTTGTATATATTTCCTGTGTGACTTTTGTCCGCAAATGTTTACCTTTTCCCCCTCCTGCACCCCCCCAGAAAGCATCATTATTGTATTACATACGTGTAACAATCATTTCTAAAAAGTAAAAATGAGTTATTAAGAAGTTATAGCCTTTAAACAGTTATGTGTACAGTACAGAGGCTTGTTTAATTGCATGTTGCACAGTTTATTAAAAGATACATTTAAAAAAAATATATTTTTCATTTAAAGATTATGTTCTTTATGTAAGCTTCGGATTAAAATGCCAACATCTGAGTGTCATAAATGAATTCCCTGAAAAAGCTTATGATCCCAGAGCTATTCTGTCACTCTTCATTTCGTAAGGGGAAATACGTAAACAGTGTACCAGAGTGTAGGTAACAATCACGCAGCTCTCGTCTCTGGGAGGGTCTGCTAGATGCCGCCAGCAGAAAGTTGATGCAGCCTTTAGGTGTAATGACAAGAACCTAGTTCGATAAAATCAGTTCATCTGTGCCAGCTCACAGCTCAGGTCACCCCCACCCAGAGGCTCAGAAACTGTGTCTGTGCCATTTTTACAGCTGCACTCTATGACAGTATTATAACACATCTGCTTTCACTTAAAAGAATGGCCAGAGATATCGGTTTACCCATTTGTAACTAATGTTTCTTATGCAGAGCTCCACAATCAAGTTCAACTGTTACAGTTGATGTTTTCCCCCGAAGGCAAAGAATGGCTTAAGAGTAAAAAGAAAATTTACAAAAAGCGGGATGGGCTGTAAGGAAATATACCAAAATCTTTCAGATGCAGCGATGCCTTTGTTTTATTCTTAATTCCCCTTGTTACAGTTATATTCTTATGATTATTCATACTGAGCTGAAACCGAATGGCTTGGCTGTTGAACTGCACAAAACAGGATTCTAATACCTCAAATGCATCCCTCTGTGACTTGTAACTGGCATGCAAATATCTCAGCCACTGGCATACTTTAGATAAAGGCAGCTATTCATGTGTTGAGTGTGCATCATTTCCTGGTGCTTTAATGACGGTATTTGTGCACCTAATACAACTGCTGAGAGAAAAAAATATATATATTGCATCCAAAGGCTTTTGCATCCAAATAAAGACCATCTAACATTGTAATGGTTAAGATAAATGCTGCGCGGAGTCATAATATTTTGGCTTCACCTGAGTTTTCAAATTCAAATTATGATCCGTTTCTGCTTTTCCAAAGCTGGTTTGGATACCGAGTCCAAAAAACGAGGAGTTCGTAGGGAAGAAAATATCTCATCTATTCAGCGCTAAAACCGGCGGCAGGCATCCAGCTCGGGCCTCTTACGTGCTCAGATCTGAGCTTAGCGAAAGCTTCCCAGCTGATATTGTTTATAGTTGTGCAGACAAAGGGGAGCAATAAAGCAGTAAGTATGCTTTGTTTGTGTACCATATGAGAATTATTGTAACAATGGCTTTTACATTGTTGCACATTTTACGAAGTTTGTTTGCTGCTCAGGTCGAGCTTCATCCCCTCGCTCTTTTTTCAGCACGTCGTGCTGCACGGCACTGCTCAGGAGGCTCAGGATATGCGAGACCCTCCACTTATGTAGTTGGGGCTGTGGCGGGGGGCGGGGGGGTGTCACTATTGCGGGACACAGCCGCGGTGTGCCTTTGAGTCTCACAGAGGGCAGCTTCAGAGCGAACGCCCCTGCAGGCTGTTTCAGTACCAGTAATGAAGAGGACGGGGGTGTGTGCTCCCACCAGGTTTTCTCGTACAGTCAGTTTGGCGGGGGGCGGGGGTTGATCTCGACGGACGTGGGGAGATTGATGAACCCCGGACACACCGGCATGAGCACAGCTGGCCCCGGTGCCCTGCGGCAGATCCTGCGCCTGCCCGCTCAGGCGGCACCCCCCGCGGCCACCTTCAGGTGACCCCTGTCCTTCTGCACTCCAGCCTCCGAGGGGCTCCCTGATAACACATCCTCCTTTGCGCCGTCCGTCGGTCAGCACACGGGGACCCGCGGCCTCCGGCGGCCAAGACGGTCGTCAGCTGCCGTCTGCCAAGCAGCCAGGGAGGCAGCGGACACGTGTCCCTGTCTGTGATTAACTGCTCTGGCCTGTTGTGGGCACACATCTCTCTTTGTCTGAAAGCTCCTACACGTGGCAAGAAACAACAGTAACGCCCCTCTGTCCTTAATTAATATCTGTGACTTAATGAAGTCAGCTAGCGTGCTGTGAATGCTTTTGAGGAGAGCGGCATTTCGGATCAGTTGCTGGACGGCCCGCTGGCCGCTGACTCTGACTTCCTGTGCCGAACGTAGCGGCCTGTCAATCTTAGCTGGCTTTTGTTGAGACGGGAGGCGTCACTTTGGCTTCGGTTACCCAGGCGTGTTCAAACCATCCCACCGTTCCCGGGTTTGTTTGAAGAGCCGCTAGCGATCGTGTGAAGGATTTGAAAGATAACCAAATAGTACAAAAAAAAGGGCAGGTTTGCTGTCTTTTTCTAGGGTTGTGTGGAGCGCCAACGGAGGACATATGCTGAATTTTAGCTGGCTAGTGCTGTGGGCTTTCTGATCCAGGATATCGCTGGTGGCAGTATTCTTCGTTACCTTTGATAAGGCACGGCACAGACGGGCGGCTTTGCACAGAAGCTTCCCCTATCTCAGATCAGAGATGTGTCCCCCCATTGCCTCTTGAGTGACTGTCTTTGTCCTTATCACAGCCATTTAATTTCAGTTTCCCTCTGTGTTGCTACATCACTTTTTATAGCATAGGGGGGTTTTCATTAGGGGTAAAGAACATTCTGCCCCTGACACACATCCGCCTCAGAAAACCACTGCTAGTGCGTCTGAAGTGAATGTAAGGCGTGGCGTGTGGGATGTGTGAGCAGGCTGAGTTTCTACAACGCAACCAGCAGAATGCGTAGGACTTCTGGAGAGTATGTGGAAAAGATGCATGCATAGGTCCCCAGGCGATTATCTGTGCCTGCTATGGGTGTGGGGTGGGGGGCTTCTCTGGAGGGAGAGCCGTGCAGAGCAGAGCAATGGGACATCAATGATCGACCAACCTTCCAGCGAGCTGACAGCAGCGGGTCACCCATCACATCACGAAACCTGAGTCCAGAGACTACTTTGCTTCTCCGGCTGCCAGACCTGGGTGATATTTTCATCCGTACTTTCAGGGCAAACAAAACTCCAGCACAATGTAGCACACTTGACATAAATCATGCCAAATAAACATTTGTAAGTCTGACCCCTGTATCCTTGGTTTTGTCATTCTTCCCGTACATTTTTTGCTTATGTTTGTTATTGGGAAATCTCCTGTGCTGCTCCTACCACTTTCTGGGTGCCTACAATGTTGAAGTCTCTTTAAAAAGCCTGTAAAATAAAAGGTGAGCTCTGCTAATTTTGCTAAACCAATGGCAAAGAAAAACAGAAATACTGATCTGCATATTGAGTATCATTAAGACTCCAGGACTGTACATTTCAGAACTAACATTCACAATTAGAAAAATGAAAACCATGCTGGATTTGATACTGTATGCGTCATTTCTCACATGTCTTTTTCCTTCCCACTATGGATACTGAATTAAAGAGAAAGAGGTTCAGATTTAATTAATTGCCTAGTGCGACTAAAGGCCGGAAATGATTTAGTTTTTTTTAGTGGGCTTGTGTTATTCATATTATTGAAAGACTAACATGTTTGTTCTTGTTCTCCTTCAATTGATCAATTGCCTTGGAATCCTGTTTTCCTTATTACATTAAGTGGGATTTTTGGTTTTCCCAATGAGCGTCATCCCGAATGAATAGTGGCCAAAGAAAGAGAAAACATGGGAAATGTGCTTGATTAACACACCATGTTTCCAAGATACAAAAGCCACAGTTAATCCGAGCTCTGCATAAAGAAAGTGTTCTGGTTCGAAAGGTTAGCGGCAGCGAAATGCAAATGCGAATAACCCTTCTGGGAGTTGCAGAATTGGCCAGCACCAACGTCGTTTTCCATCTTTTTTTTTTTTTTCTTTGAAAAAGAGCGACATTAATGGGTTGCTTCCACATTGCTCACAGAATCTGCGCTGGCTGTGTTTGAACCGGCTTCAAACGACAGCGGTGCAAAGTACAGTGAGTGTTTTTGTTCAGTGCCAGCCATGTGCATGGCATATGCTAGCAGCAAGATCCAGGGAGGTGAGCTGGCCTTCACTCGGGCGACTCGCTTTGGTCATCACCCAGAGCCGGGCTTTGATCTGAAGAGATTGGGGCGGGGAAAGGGGGAGGGAGAGGAGAAGGAGAATGGAAACATTTCAGGCAAGGGCTGTGCTTCTTGAAAGGAGCCACGTGGAACAAGGCCCTTTGGGGCCAGCTGTTAGCCTTTCACAGATGGGCAGCTTCCTTCTGCAGGAGAAGTCAGCTTGAAAGGAGCCACGTGGAACAAGGCCCTCTGAGGGTTGGCTGTTAGTCTTTCACAGATGGACAGCTTCAGTCTGCGGTTGAAGTCGGCTTGAAAGGAGCCACATGTAACAAGGCCCCCTGGGGCTGGCTGTTAGTCTTTCACAGATGGACAGCTTCCATCTGTGGGAGAAGTCAGCCTGAAAGGAGTCACATGCAACAAGGCCCTCTGGGGGCTGGCTGTGAATCTTTCACAGATGGACAGCTTCAGTCTTCAGTTGAAGTCAGCTTGAAAGGAGCCACGTGCAACAAGGCCCTCTGAGGCTGGCTGTAAATCTTTCACAGATGGACAGCTTCAGTCTTCAGTTGAAGTCGGCTTGAAAGGAGCCACGTGCAACAAGGCCCTCTGGGGCCGGTTGTTAGTCTTTCACAGATGTACAGCTTCCATCTGCAGCAGAAGTTGGCTTGAAAGGAGCCACATGGAACAAGGCCCTCTGGGGCCGGCTGTTAGTCTTTCACAGATGGACAGCTTCCATCTGCAGCAAAAGTTGGCTTGAAAGGAGCCACATGGAACAAGGCCCTTCTGGGACTGGCTGTTAGAAGTTGGCTTGCCCAGATGCGACGAGGCTTTTGCGAATGGCAGTGGCTGCCACCCTGACCTGTCTGCATCTGAAATCATTAATCCCCACAAATCATTAGCATGTCCCTCACTATTCTGGAATATTATGGAATGTTCCTGTTTTCCTCAAGAACTTTGCGTGCTGGAGTGGACTGAGACCAGATAAAGAATAGGTCATTTATTTGCCATGTGCACAAGTATGAGTACAGACACATTGGTGTCCTTCTCTTCGGCTCTCCCATCTCGCTCTCCATAGCTTGGGAGTCACAGCACAGGAGCAGCAAACGCGCAGCTCCCATGGAGCTGGGGGCTCAAACAGGCGATGTTCTGTTCACAGATGCAGAGCCCTCTGAGCCACTCACCTCCCCCTTGATGTTAAAAGATACTGTAAACACACTATGTTTGAAGTCCAGTGCTGTAGGAGTTTTCCTGCTGTATGAGACCCTAAGACCAGGATAATAACGTGGAGACTAGCTTAATCAGGGCAACAGCATCACATACAATATCACTGCAGCTGATCAGCGGGCCCTTGCTTAACAGTCACCCAGGTAATGAAAGCCAGCTGGTTCTAGTTAGACTCATTGTCACAATGTGGCTCTTTTATAGGATCAGTAGGGTGGTTTGACCAAAGGAGAGTTGGAGGGGACTTTGAGGAGCATGCTGTGTGCTGCCGTAGCTTTACCTGTTTTCCCACCACAATTTCAGCACATTTACCTCGGCCTAGCAGCAGCCAGCTATGCGAGCTCGTTCTACGGGAAGTCTAACAGAAGGCCAGAAAAACCTATGGGATGTACAAGGGCAAACCAAAATCCAACAGCTTGGCAGTATCCAGAAACGCTGTACCCCGTACTTGCATTGTCCAGCTCAGCTGGACGCGTCCACAACAGCAGGCCGGTGCTGGGCTTTGCTGCTTTAATGCCTCTTTCCCTCTCACAGCTACCTCTTTCATCCAGGGATGTAATATAATAGCAGTCATTTCCAGCTGCAGTCGAGCACCTCATTCCCATCGCCGGCGGACAGATTGCTTGGTGTTTGCACGCGGCCTCTTCCCTGCCAGGCGGAGCGTACAGCTATCAGGTCCCGAGATAAACCCCAGGCTGGGCTAATTGACTGCGGAGCGTAACCATTTCACGTGTGGATGTGCTATCAGGCATGTGGGGTGGGTGGCGAGTGCACACAGCCACAGACCCCCTCCCCGTCAGCTGCTATTGTGCACTTACACAGACTCTCCGGGGAAGGAAGGTGGTTGGCTGGCTTGAGGGTGGGGGGGGGGGGGCTTTCTGGAGGATAATGATCCCAGGATGCTAATGTGCTAATGAAGAGGCTCGAGTGTCTCTGCTCTCCCCCTTCCTGCCGTTCTTAGTGCACTCCTACTGTCTCTGCCCCAGGATACCATCCGCTCAAGTTTATTCAAGGGCAAATTGGGGCCTTGTGCCACACAAGCAGGACTCCCCACGAAGACAGAGACTTACTGAAAAATCTCTCCACTCTTCCCCGCTATTTGCCCTGTGGAATATAGTGCAACGGTTAGACGCTAGTGAGGAAAACAAAATTGATGGATATCGAAGTTCTGGCAAATTCTTTTTTTACAGTAATAACAGATTTTTTTTTTAAAGCACAGACAATGAGAGAAGAGCCCTGGCTTCTGGCTGCGGTTTTAGTTTCAAATTGACATCTTTGCGTACAGTGTGTTACAGTGACACAGGGGAGGCGGAGCCTGAAGGCGCATGTGACTTGAGCCGTGACCTGGAACAAGTGAAATGATTTCATCCATCGTGCTTTTTGTCGTTACACCTCACTACTGCTCCATCTCAGCCAGCAGCATTGTTCTCGGGACTGGGCCTCCCATTCGACCTGAACTGCCCAGATGTTACCTGCATTGGTCTCAAGATCTCCAGGCAATAGGCACAGGCTTGAGGCAATGGGCGAATCTGCGGTAAACAATGAAGCTATCAGTTTTCCTATACAAATTCAAATTCTGATTAATATTTCATATTCTTTCTGCAGTAAGTTGAACTACAACACTTAATAAAAACAGAACAAATTCTGACATGGAAATGAACTGCAAAATGAATTGCCATATAACCCTGTCTGTTTCCGTAATGACTTCTGTTTGGGAGCTCAAAAGCTTTCATGTAATTTATCTCCAGCTGCTTTCTAATAATTTACTGATGTTCTGACACAACCAAAAAGTTGGCGCTCCCCTGATGGGGTTGAAAGTCTTTCATAACCTGGAGGTCCCTTTGGTTACACTGATGCACTCTGAGCCCTCCATCAACCAATCACAGGATCCTGTCTCTCAGCACTCCTTTATCCAATCTTTGAGCACCCATCAACAATCCATTAGCCACCATTTCAAGGTCTTCCCTACCTCTGAGCTCCCATACAGCCATTCACAAGTCCAGGTCTTCAAATACCAACCACAATCACAAGGTTGTGTTAATCCTTAGAAAAACTGATCCAGGCTGCATTCAGAAATATACTTACATTTTCTTTACACAGTAACTGCATTTCCAATGGGCCCCACCAAAAACCTTACATTTTTTAATGTTTTTAATTAAAACATTTTTGCATTTATTTGTTGCGAGAGTATCGAAATGAGACTTACGGGCCATGTCACAAGGAATTTGTCTTGGCATAGTGCCTGTGGTGACATATGACATCCTGTGAACAGAGAACAGTGATCTCACAGTCAACAGGCAGTTTCCAACCCACCTTAAATAGTAAATATGTTAAATAAATGAGCATTGGTGGATACCAGTCATAGTGATTTTGTTCGTTTGTATTGGCAGGTGTCCACCGACCACCCATCAAAAGAAGTCGTTTTAGTGTCCTGTGGAGCTTTTCCACTGCCACCGAGAACTGAGCCATACTGCGAACCGACAGTTTTCCATCGTAAAATTATGAGAGTTGTACCTGAGCCATACCCACATCGACATGGCTGTGCTTACTAGCAGGGCCAAAGGCATGAGCGACACGGGCTAGTTACATAACCACCATCTGACTGGCTGAAATGCATGGAGATACCATTGATCTGTGCCAATATACATGGAATGCCTGAAGGATTAAGGGCACATTCTATATGTTATTCATTATTAGTAGTATTGCACATTGTGATGTATTGGTGCATTCCTGATAACTCGGAACTTCAAAATTCTCTCTTTGGGGTACGGCTTGGGTAAGGCTTGGTGGCAAGGTGCCATTAGATTTTAGAGAACAACAACCCAGATTGTAGTCTGGACGTTGCATTGGGAAGGATGAGAGGGCTCAACAACAACCCTGCTCACTTGTGTCCTGGACCTGAAGCTGTAATGGACCTGGAAGTAGAGCAGGTCACAGCTGATGACTGTCTGAGCGGAATCAGTGATGCACTGGGTCTGGTCTCGTCCTATGTATGTGAATATTGTATGATCCGAATCCAAAATGACTACTTCCTGATTGGGCTTGCAATACATCCATCTGTCAATCTTCCAACTGCTTATCCCAGTCAGGGTCACTGAAGGCCTGGAGCATTTCCCAGGCAGCATCGGGCACAAGGCTGGACTCCTACCTGGACAGGAGGCCTGTGCGTAAACATATGCCAGTTTAAGCCAGTATCACACAGAAGTTTTTACTTGGGGCTGTAAATAACCCTTTCTCTTCTCATTCACTATCAGCCAGTGGTTCCGTGACTTTCAATTAGCATTCTTAGGGCCAGTTTGTGGGGATTATTGATTGCGCGGCAGCCACAAAAAATCTCGAGTGTCTGTTCACTGTGTAACAGATAAGACCATGTGAACCCCAAAGAAGCCACACGTGGCACTTCAAGGTTCTCCATGTATACAGCGCTGGCACCCATTCTCTGCTCTTTCAAGAAGCAAAGCCTCACCTGCTACCCAGATGTGCAGAAACACTCTAGTTCATTGATGCCACATTATTTTTTTCATTTACTTTGAACAGTAACCTTAATTATATTCAAATGTAATCAGATTCCTTCAGAACAAAAGTACCTACCCTGGACACTCCAAAGCTGGAGTACCTCTTTACTAAACCTCATTGCTTTATTGTTCTATTGAAGTTATTACTGGGAAATAAAAGCATCTCATCTGGTATTTCAGATGTGAAACAGGTGCTGATTAAAGTATGTAACCTAAAACCTGCAGGATTTGGCCCCTGTAAGACAAAGATTTGGCACCCCAGCCTTGGGCTGCGCTGCTGGAGATAGGTGTCAGTGACTCTCACCAAAAGTCTGCAGCTTGAGTTATTTCTGGGAAGTTGCTCCTTTTTGCCTTTTTTTTTTTTTGCCCAAAATTAAAATGGGAATCATGCTGTGCTCTAAAAGTGAGTTCTGCAAGGTAATGGCAGGAGAACAGAGGAAGGCTGCCTGCCACACTAGGTTTGACTGGGGATGCTTTTGCACAAGACATATGGCTGGAATCAGGCCATGCGGGGGGTCGATGGTCTGGCAGGTTGTCTTTTGGAAGCGGAATGCAGACCCACCTTTCCACGGATGCGTCCTGATTCGGGAGCCGGTGTGCACCCTCCTGACACGCACGTACCTAGCAGCTCCGCCACTCCTCACAGCACAGTGCAGAGATCAGCCTGCTATCTCCAAAGGATCCTCCTCCTCCATCCTTACAGTGCTCTTGATATTCATTCACTACAAAAGGTTTAAATTTGCTAGTTGGAAAAGCAGCATCTTAATGAGAGCCAACGACAGTCAGTTACACGCAGCCAGAGTGCGGATTCAGAAAGGCCAGCCGAGGGGTGCCAGTGGGACACCTCTGTGTTACTGGTGGCAGAACTGGTTTGAGGCAGCTGGCTGCAGCACAGTAGGTATGTCTGTGGTGCTGCTGAAAATACTGGATATATCGCCGTATTTTAAGTGCGAGACATCCTTGACAGTACCTGCGTGTGCAGACAAGGAGGCTAACTTTGGCCTCTTGTCTCTCTCTCTGAATTTGGCCAGGACATTTCAAAACTGTTACTAAAGCTCTTCCAAGGTGACTATTACCAAGTTTTTTGGGGTGCAGGTGCCAGGAATTAGGCTCACAGATTACAGTGAGTCAGAGCTCCGACATCTCATCTTTGTTAGGCGCTGCTAAATGACGCACCACAAGCTGTAAAGTGATGCTGGATGGACATTTATCCCAGCGACCGCCGCTCTGCCGCTCTGCCGCTGTGCCGCACCCCTCCCCCAGCAGAGCATGACTGGTGTTTTTAAGCCCGGCATGCAGGCGTGTCTCTCTCCTCCGGGGCCCCTACAGAGTCTAGGAGAGGAGCCCCAAAGTGGGATGACACTGGGGGTGTGGGCAGGAGCCAATTCCACCTGGGGGCTGATGTGAGCCCAGTGTAAACACCCCCCTCCCATGCACACTCACACCCGCGCACCCCAGGGCCTGTCGCACGCCTCCCATTCTGCCTCCCGGGCCTCCGCCCACATCCAGCTTCTGCACTCTGCACGTTAATACCTCCTTCAGATGAGCTCACTGCCAATGAGTCATGTGCTTCCTGTTTCCTTCCTGTAATTTCCCCCATGCTAATGACCCAATGCTGGCTAACTTTGCACTGTCTCCAAGTCCATGAGACCATAAGATATTTTCATTGCTGGGGGTGGGGGGGGGGATGTATTTGAGGCTTTGGTAATAGCCCCCCAGTCTGCTGTCTTGTTCATTAAGGGGGGGGAGGGTCCACTGGCACAGCATGCCCCTCTCGGCTGTGCTGTCTTGACTGTGACACGGTGTTGCAGAGCTCAGAGAATCAGACATATTGCAAAGCAGTGGTAGATATCACAATCCCAGGCCGGCTACCAGGGCCCCCCCCGTGCCTTTGCACCCCCGCCGTCAGCATGGCGCCCGGGCTCAGGATTGACGGCGAGGGGAGCTAATTGAAAGGGATGGCAGCTCTGGCAGCGAGGCTCTGACAGCGCAGCTCTGCCGGGGAGGACTTGCTGTCTGCCGCTATCACGCTGCGTGCATTCTCGCCGTTTCCACACCCCTGTCACCCGGGCAACCTGCCGACAGGGTCGGGCGACCCCCAGCCGAGAGGAAGGAGGGGGGAGCCTGTGCCTGCCAGGCGAGCCGTTCCTGACCCTCTGTCCCCGACGGTCCCCCTGCAGGGCGTCTGGCTCAACGTCTCCAGAGAAGCTGCTCAGGTGGGCTCCTCACCCGCGGGGACTGCGCCTGACACGGCGGGCAGCTCATCAGCTAACGCGGAGGGACAGCGGCGCTGGGACCCCCTGGTGCTGCCGGAGCTCACGGCTGTGAGGGGAGTCAGCACCTACGGCGAGATGCACGGGGCCCGCTCCCTCACCCAGCGAAATATTACAAAAGTACAGGAATCTGTCTCCAAGACCAAGCTGTCTGTAAATTTATCCACACGCACGCCTCGCCTGACTGCCGAAGCTGCCAGCGGCAAACTGCCGTCTCTGTATAAAACACAAGTCAAGGTCAGTCACTTGTCAGCACCCCCCCCCCCCCCCCCCCCCCCCCCCCCCCCCCCCCCCCCCCCAACACCACACACAGACGTGAAGACAGTCACCTGGCAGAGCTGATTGTTGGCTGTTTCGGCCCTTTGTGCCGTTCCTCTCACCTGGAGATGGAATATGGGGAATCCCACTAAGCAGAGAGCAGCTCTGAGCCACCTCTTTGGCAGCAATCAACAGCCAGTGAGGATGGGAAACAAAGCCCAGTATCTGACACGCCGTCGAGCATTCCTCATCCTAATCGTCATCTGCAAATCCGGCACGCTGGGATTCCTGTCAGAATAATCTCCATTGTTTAAATTCTGGGATTTGCAAATAACATTTTTGCTCAGATGGATTTACATGATAGCATAGATGTGCCGCAGCAACATGAAATGAATTCAATCACTTCTTAAATATACTGTAACATCCAGTTATTACAGCTTATATTTAAATATATCTTTAGCAAGGGAGAAGGTTTGGTTTTACCGTTGGTAGAGAGCAAATCTGCCCCAAATGCCGCTGCCATAAACACATGTGTTACTCTTGTTACAGCGGGTATCTATACGTGTCCCTACTATCCCTGTATGTATCCCCACCATCCCTGTATGTATCCCCACCATCCCTGTACGTATCCCCACCATCCCTGTACGTATCCCCACCATCCCTGTACGTATCCCCACCATCCCTGTACGTATCCCCACCATCCCTGTACGTATCCCCACCATCCCTGTACGTATCCCCACCATCCCTGTACGTATCCCCACCATCCCTGTACGTATCCCCACCATC
>JAABNY020000019.1:12155207-12173260 GCA_015164015.2 Brevimyrus niger
GAGGGCGGAGTGCGCAAACCAGGCCTCCGAGAGCGAAGGGGGATACCAATCAAAGGCAAGCGGGTTTGGGTTTGAGGAGGGGGGGGGGTCATGGGGGTGGGAGAGAGAAAGAGAAAAAAACACCTACATGTATGCAGTCAGCAGCAGGTTCTGTGAAGGCATCTGACGACCAGAGAAACAGGTGAGAAACTCAACACAGTGTGTGAGTGGGGGGGGGGGGCACCGAGGGAGGGGGCAGGGTGAGACTATGAATGTGTACTTGCCCCCGTGCCAGAAGTGGTGTGGAAACAAAGGGGTGGGGGGCGCCTGGAAACCAAGCGAGAGGCATGAGCCGGCAGACAGTGGCGAGGAGCCCCGGAGGGAGATGCTGTGGGCGGCCGCAGGGCACTTTACAAGCCCGTGGTGGGGGTGTTACAGCACGTGCCGCGTCACGGGGACATCATCATCTTCATCAGCAGTGTCACTCAGCTTCCTGCTTCTGTCGGCTTCCCATTAGGAAAACCAGTGCCTCCCACTGCATTGCAGCTACTGGTTAATGATTATGAAAGGCAATATGCTTCGCAGCAGTTGAGGTGTGAGACAGGTATATACTGCTTTTTTGCAGCTTTGAATTTATTTTAGAGAAAGAAAAAAAAAACATGCAAATGTTTCCTTCATAAACTATCTTGTGATATTACCAGTAATACAGGTGTGTGTTCAATGCCAGTGGTATTTTTTTTTTAACAAAAGCAAAAACACATTGTCACATCTTTTAAATAAGGGATGAATATTCTAAGGAAGTAAACAAAGAAATATTCCAGAATGTAGAGAGGGAGGCATTAAATGTGAAAATGTTGAAAATACTTGAATGGATAATCAGACAATTTATAGATTTTCTAACTAGCTGTAGCATTTCATGACGTGCATGTGGCATGTGTTCGAAATCAGCATGAATTAAAATGTGAAAGTTGCTGTGCAGGCAAAGTATAAGAAAATCCTAAAGGCAGATAAGCCATTTTCTCACTTTCCAGCGTAAAGGTACAAGGGAAATGCCAGCCAATGCAACAAACGACATGAGGAAAGTTTGGAGAAGCAGAGAAGGAGGCTGTGGCAGAAATGTCAGTGTAATGAGACAAGCCTGCAAACGGTGTAGCGCTGAAATGAACAGAAGGAAGTGTGTTCACTTCCCGCTAATCTCTGGACTCCAGATGGCTCGCTATTTGATGTGTTTTGCAGGGTCCGGAGCCAGTGGGTGGCTGCAGTGAGCTGTGCGTGCCCAGTCCTGGCTACATGCTTTCTTTACTGGGGGTGGGGGAGCGGGGTGGCTTTGTGGTGAGAGAAAGGGAGACAAAGAAAAGGAGAAATAAACCTGAAGAGATCAGATGAGAGTCTGGGCAAGCTAGTAAACAAGTAGAGTTTGTACGAACATCCATCATTTATCAAGCTTTATGACAATGGAAATGCTGATGTCTAGCGAGTGAAAATGTGTGAGTGTGACGTGGTTATCGCTATTATAACACACACCATTGGTCTGAACTTCCCTCATGCAGTTTGGTGCCAGATCTAGGACTTTGTTGGGCGAAAGAACGCATTATATAACCGCACAAACTGGATCCACTATCGCCGGCCAAATGAAACTTTACTTTCATTGCATTTTCATTATTATATCATGAAATTTAAAGAGATATATGGCTTGTTGGTGGTATATGTAAATGATGGGTTATTTTTACGCTGCCATAATTATTTAAAGGGGACATTGCAAAAAGGCAGAACAGCACAATGGCGTGCTGGCTAAAATCATAACGAGAGTCAGTTTCAGTAACAGGGTTTGAAAAGGCAAGAAAAGCAAAAAAAGAAACATTTGTCCTTTATGGCCTTTAATCACTAGTACTAGTGGCTAGATGATTATGTGTAATTAATGCTCTTGAACTATGAATGTCAATAGGAGTTGCTCTATGAGTATATTACGTAGATTGAGAGAGCATCATGACTTGAAGAGACTGCATTTATTATGGGAAATATACAGTATATACTTCCAGTCTGCTATTGAGTCAATATATTATAATGTTGAACACTTTAACAAAAACATTTTATTTAAGGTTAAGGATACTTTATTGCCATCAACCGCTTTATACATGTACAAAATGTGATGAGACAACGTTTCCCCATGGCCCCAGTGCAACATCTAGTAACACTGAACATCACATTGTATAAAAGTCATTAGCATACCTGGCAAGCATGGCAGATATATTCTTCATAAAGATTTGGACGTGTAACTAAAGGAGTAACACATTAATCATCCCAAATCCTACAGCCCCCTATCTGCAATCATATGACAATAATTGTGTAATCCTCAGCATCAGTATCTGCATTAACCTTATTGAGTTTAATGTGTGTACTGGGAGACAAATACCCGAAACGGCTGTAATGTTCTCTCTGTTATGTGCAGCACATATATATTCACTAGGGCTGCGTATTGGCCCCAATTTGCTTAGTTTCAAATTGGATTAACAAGCTAAGGATTTGACTCAGTCTGATCCGATATCGATCCCATAGGAATGAGTTATAAAATACTATATAGCAGTTTTCCATATTTAGAGAGATGTTTGAAAAAGCTCTAAATGGAACACAAATTTACAAATGCACTGGAAACCAATTGCGAAAACCACAAAAGGCCAAAGGCTTGCACACCAAAATATTTTTTTTGATGAACATTTGGGTATAGTTCCCTAAAAAAAAAACAATCTGTCACTTTCAAAGCACAAAAAATGACTTCTCTCACATGACATGTTTCAGAAGGACTTTAAGTTAAAGATATATGCCAAAACACAAGTTACAAATCTTTTTATTTGAGGAATATACGGGTATTGTTTAGGGCTCAGCCCTGACCTCGCAATTCGATTCATAAATGCCCGAATGCATTCGATTTCAATATTCAAACTACATTTAAGACAAATTCACAAATGTGCGATCAAAGCCGATCTGTTGTGAAAACAGGCGCAGCACTGTAACATTAATGTTGCAAAGCAATGTCATTTATTCTTGCACTTATGAATTCACGGAAATATTTCATCCACACTTTTCCCTCTGCACTTCTTGCACCCAGCCAGAAATAAATTGTACCTGTAGACATTCAGTCGGCTTCATTTGCATTGTGTTTACCACGATGTTGAAATAACAATAATTAGCAATATTCTCATAACTGACAGCGGGTCATATCCAATAATATAATTTTCCTATTTACATCGTTTGCTTTTGTTTAAATTATTTTGCTTAACATAATGTAAGCAGTGTAATGTAAATGAGTGGTGTGAGAAGCCCTACTTGACTTGACGTGCTTGCATTTACCTGCTCAGAGTGTTCAATTGCCATGCCAGACAATGCACCAAGATGGCGACGTGAGGCGATTGCACAGTGCTGCTGCGACCCTCCTATAAGCGAGGGAGAAAGTAGCGCCACATATATGATAAGAGGACCGATACGGGTAAAATTTAGCAAAACTATTTTCAAACTCAAGGGGAAACAGCATAAATTAACTAGATCAATAAATTAACTAGATCCTTCTTGGGATTTTGTGAATCAATAAAATCCACGGCAAAACTGGGATTGCGATTAATCATAAAATTTATATTTTTTTCCCATGATGATTCATACATGATGATTTTCAACATCGCTTGAATATACAGCTAGGCCATTTACACCCACGTGTGTGTCTCACGTTCTCCTTTGGAAACTTAATATGGGATCTTGATTGGCATTAATCCATAGCAATACTGAAAACTATCGTGCCACAGGCATGGTTGGCCAAAGACACCTTTGCTGTTTCCATGCACGCGGACACATTCTGCTGCGCTCCTATAAATATGAGTGATCTCAGGCACAGCTGTTGTAGGATGTTAAAGGAACACTGGGGTATGGCTAAGGCTTGCGCAGGGCCTGGGAGCTGGTACAGTGCTTCAAAAGACATGGGTAGGTGGTGGCCACCAAGGGGGCAACAGCTGGTGCATGCTTCACTCTAAAACCTGGGCCACAGCTAAAGGCCACAGGTAATATCCTCTGCATGTTAATATTCTTGTTCAGCAGACAAAGTAAATACAATTTGCATTTATAGGTATGTGAAATATACGACTTTAGGTATTGTTTAAAAAATAACCGCCAGGCATTATCGGTTGTTTACCCTTTTAAGAGGCTGTAAATCTTTGAGTGATGCAACAACAATGGATTGCAAAGTACAGCACAAACCACCCTGGTCCCCAATCAGTTCGTGGTAATTTTCAAATTGTAGAGGAGGTGGGTCCAAGCAGCTAGAGAAGTGGAGACTAAGATATTTGATGGTTGGTCCCATGAGCCTCTAGTTGTATGGACATAAGACTTATTACACAGGACACACCGCACCCAATATTACTGTATGTCACTTAAGTAAAATGACTTCAGCTGCTTTTTGTTGTGTACTGAAGTCAAATCATAGCTGGACAATGCAAGTGGAGCTGGTTTGAAAACCATGTAGTGGTTTCCACATAATGTCAGTCTTACAACTAATTGGTATACTCTCAAAAGACATATGGAGACTAGAGCAATACAACACAGAACTACAGACAAATATGAAAAAAAATGCCCCAAAGAAGTCATTTTTAATATTCAAGAAAAAAATCAATATAGTATACTGATTTAATTTAAAAGGTATTGACAATGGAAGGTATGCATCAGTATCATTTTCCCACTGGAACATGCCCCCTCAGACAAACTGCAATGTGGCTCATTTTAGACGGGGAAACTGCGAAACAAACACTTATCTGCTTCAATTAGAGGCAGTTGGACTTGAAAGGGGTCAGTACAAGTTACCAGTGGACCATCGGCATTGATATGTGGCCCGAAATCAGGTTTCCGAGCTACATAGTTCTTGGCAACTTTTAATACAGTTGTCTGGCTAACTGTCTAAACTTTCTTTGTGGAGTAGCCCCATATACGGAAAACTGGATTTATCTTGGCTAGCTAACACTATCTAGCCATCCACACTTTGTTTGTTAAACAAAAGCACATCATCAAGGATGTTTTTTAATAAATGCTGAAAAAAGCTACAGCTACACAGAGTATAAATGATGCTAGATATTTAGTTGATGAGTCAATACAGTATGTAGTACTGGGAAATTGTAAAAAAGTCCCTGTGTGTGTTATTGTTAATACTTGTTGTGATCTCAGTTGTCGAGTGTGCCCTGGCCTTTATCTTTCACGAAAACCTGGTACAATCTTCACATCCTTCTAGTTATTCTGTAAACTACCCACTGTGGGTGTGCTTTGCTGTATGGCTTCAGACCACCCTGTGTTTCCACATTATTTGTTGTACATGGTCGTTTAATGCCCGTGTTATATATATTTTTAAAGGCTTCATTAAAGGGTATTGTTTTTCCCCTTTAAGTGGGCCTCTGATTTCTGCCATGACCGTGATGCCTATGTCTGCCAGATGCTACACTGGTGTAGTGAAGTGGGATGCCAAAAGTGGTCCCACTAACACCCTTTTAGCAGCCCACTCCAGCTTTGCGGACCTGGAGAGACAGTGGTGATTCTCAGGGAGATGGTGTCTCAAGACAAGGAGCTCGTGTGCTGGTGCTGTAGAAAGAAAGGGCACCAGGCAGATGAGCAGGGGACAAGGGTGAGAGGGGGGGGGGGGGGTTCCGCCCCATGCTTCCTAAAAGCCCTGGGCCCATGCAGTGTGCCCTGAAGCTGCCCCTGCCAGCCTGCGAGGAACCCTGTCCTACTGCAGTGCACCCTCAAGCCATTCCTGCTATCCCCTTGGCTCCCTGTCCGAGCTGGGGTCGGCCACCGGGGACGGCGGGAGCTTCTGGAGGCTCCGCCTGCTCAGCAACAAGTGAAATCCCTCAGCTCACCTTTCATGGGGAGGCATTCGGCATCCAGTGGGCAGCGGTGGCAGAGCCAGCAGTATCGGCAGTGGCCGCACAAAGAACTGGCCAGCGGGGAGTGTGAGTGTGACGGTCAGAAGATTCAATCCGAGGCGGCCGGGGCAGTGCCCAGTTGGCCCAGGAGCATGTACAGGAGGCAGAACGACATGAGGAGGGTGAGCAGGACCAACGGCGGCTGCACGTCTCTGGAGCAGAAATGGGGCAGCCAAGAGAGGCTGCAGAAGCAGCTGGCGGAGTAAAAGAGGAAGCAACTGTAGCGGCCGCGTGAGACCACCGGAGCAGGGGAACCAGCAGTGGAAACAGCCGGGAGGTCAGCAACAGTTCCCCACCAAGCTGTACAGGAAGAATGGCCAGGGCCCAGGGGGATCTGCTCCACCAGAGCCTGCTAGCTGCCCAGGGTCCACCAGCAGCCCAGCTTCGCCAGCTGTTCCCAGCTGCTCCACGCATGAGCTGTGCCCTGAGATGGAACACCAGCAGCTACCAGCAGTCTTTTGAGACCTGCTGAAGGATTTGGCAGAGGACTGGTAGTGGTCGCTGGGATGGTCGACCTCTGGGATGGACGCAGTTTAGCACAGAAGTATGCTGGAAAATTGTCAATAGCTTCCGTCTGTGTCACTGTTAATACTTGTATTGCTGATTGTCATGTGTGCCCTTGCCTATGTCTTGCTCGAACCCTGCCCACTCCTTGGATGCCTCTATTAATTGAGTGAACTACCCACCGTGTGTGTGCTTTACCGTCCAGCATCAGACCACTCTGCCTCAGTTTCTATGATGGCAATTTGCAATACTCCAGAATGTTACGAAGAGTGATCCCAAAAAAAAAAAACATTTCCACTGCAGTTCAGCCCTGCCACAAAAAGACCTGCTGACATCATTTCAGTGATTCTCTTGTTAACACTGGTGACACTGTTGACGAGGACAAGGCTGGAGATCACTCTGGCTGATTGAGCTAGAATAGCAGACTGGATGCTTTAAAAAGAAGGTGGTGCCTGTAATCATTGTTCTTCCTCTGTTAACCATGGTTGCCTGCAAGGAAATGCGTGCAGTCATCATTGCTTTGCACAAAAAGGGGTTGACCAGCAAGGATATTGCTGCTAGGAAAATTTTACCTACATAAACCATTTATCAGATTATCAAGAACTTTAAGGAGAGAAGTTCAATCGACGTGAATCGGGTGTCCAGAAAGTGCCAGGACCGTCTCCTAAAGTTGATTCAGCTGTGGGATCAGGGCACCATCCATGCAGAGCTTGCTCAGGAATGGCTGCAGGCAGGTGTGAGTGCATCTGCATGCACAGTGAGGTGAAGACTTTTAGGGGATGGCCACATGTCAAGAAGGGCAGTAAAGAAGCCACTTCTCTCCGAGAAAAAACATCAGGAACAGATACTCTGCAAAAGGTACAGGGATTGAACTGCTGAGGACTGGGGTAAAGTCAATTTCTCTGATGAATCCCCTTCCCGATCGTTTGGAGCATCCGGAAAAAAGAAGAAAAGGTGAGCTCTACCATTCGTCCTGTGTCATGCCGACAGAAAAGCATCCTAACAGCATTCATGTGTAGGCAGTGGGTGTACTCACAATTTTACCAAAGAACACAGCCACCAATAAAGAACGGTACCAAAACATCCTCCGAGAGCAACTTCTTCCAGCCATACAACAGTTTGGTGATGAACAATGGAGCACCATGCCATAAGGCAAAGTGATAACTAAATGGCTGAGGGAACACATCGACATTCTGGGTCCATGGCCAGGAAACTCCCAGACTTTAATCCCATTGAGAACTTTGTGGTCAATCCTCAATGGGCGGGTGGACAAACAAAAGCCCACAAATTTTGATAAACTCCAAGCATTGATTATGCAAGAATGGGCTGCCACAAGTCAGGATTTGGCCCGGAAATTGATTGACAGTAAGCCAGGGTGAACTGCTGAGATCTTGAAAAGAAAGGGCAACACTACAAGTATTGACTCTTTGCTTAAACTTAATGTAATTGCCAATAAAAGCCTTTAACACTTATAAAACGCTTGTAATTATACTTCAATATACATTAGAAATATTTTCAAAAGATCTACAAACACTGAAGCAGCAAACTTTGTGAAAACCAGTACTTGTGTCATTCTGAAAACGTTTGGTCACGACTGTAATGCCTGTGCTAGTCCTTTTAAGGGCTTAATTAAGGGGTTTTGTTTTTCCCCTTTGCCTCTGTCTTTCGTTGCAAACGTCTGCCAGATTATTCTTTTGTTTCGGGCAGTCTGTATAAAGAGATTTCCTATTTCTTGTTAAATCCATTTGTATAATCAATTGCAGAACAGGCCATTCCCACTTAAAATGTGGTTTCGCAGCACCCAAGATGATTCCTGGTGCTGCCACTCGGTCTTTCTGTTCCTCAGTAGGTGTGATCACGGTGACCAGCACCTGATGTAACGTCATGCACATACCCTCTAGGGTGTGTGCACGTTACTGAACTAGTAAAGGTACCCCTTTACAATAAGATGACCCTAATAAATTGTTAATTAATGGTTTATAATCAGGTTATTGATTAGATTGTAACACTCTGTAAATCATCCATACATATTCTGTACCCAGTTGTCTTATTCTAATTCAGTTTGTATATCATTAGACAATTATAAACAAGATATAATTTTGTATAGTTGTACAATGGTACGAAAAAGAAATTAGTAAATTGACAAAAGTTACTTCTGTTTCTAATACCTGAAACGTCTATAAGACAATTTCTCATGTTAAGATGGACTGTTTCAGAGATTCAAAATGAACTTGACTTGACTGTGAAAACAGAAAATAATCAATTCCTAAAACGTAAACAACTTTCAGTAAAACTATAGCACTTTTGGGTTAATGTGCACAGTTATATTATACAGCACGCTATTCGTTCATGTACATTTGAGCAGATGATAATCGGTGCGGTATCGCGAAACAATTTTTTTTAAAGTTTTTTTTATTAAACACGAGGCGTTTTAAAGTCCGGGCCAAACAATCCTCCCTAAGTACCACACCTCTCCGCCGGATCCTGCAACTACACGTGACAACACCCCATGCGCATTGCTGGGCGGACCGCCTTTCTTAAACCCATTGGTTAGAATCAACCCTCGGAGCATTTTCATTGGTTCTGCCAAACGTTTCTCTAAAACCGACGGCCCTATTGATGCTGTAGTCCCAGTGAATGACGTCCATGGTTTCTATGGAGGAAGCGTGAACAACAATAACAACAACAGATTAATATATTTAACTAAAAGTAACATATTTGAATGCGTGAATCGTTTTATTAATAAAAGATCGTTACCTTCCACATAGTGAATACGGATTTGAACGCTGGGGAAGAGTATTTTAATAGCCACATTTCATCATTTGTGTTGCTTGTTGCAAACGCCTGTTTCCCTGCGGACTCTAATTTAATATCACTTGCCTCACACAGCACTGCACAAGCTGTTTAATTATAAAGTTTTTAAATATTTCTTATTTGAGAAGGAACGTGTGTGTGTGTGTGTGTGTGGGGTACTTAAAGCTTTCGCCAAGATACCGGGCAAACGCGTCTTTGAAACACATGTCAGGAATGCAAGCTGACAGCTAGCTTTGAAGTTGTGCCCAAAGTTTCGGATCTCTTAGCGAGGCCGGGCTGAGGCCGAACTTATCTGTTCGAAGGAGAGGTGGAGCTTCCATGACTGCGCCTAACGTCTAACGAGGAGACAGAGCGTGTCTAACCACGTCTAATGGGGGTGGGACCTAAGGCCACGACGTCAAACAAGGGGGTGGAGTCTGGCGCGAGGACAGGTTTGCTCTTGTGAGTTTGTCAGCTCCCTAAAAATAGACGCGCGGTATCGGCAGGAGTAAGTGTGTGCTCATGTCACACTGTATCCATAGGAGTCATTGATACAGAGTATCTATATCCAGCGAGGCACTGGGGAGAAAGGGGTGAGTAGTTAAAATAGTACGAGCGTTACACAGAGACCTCATTGAGTATGAGGGGGAGAGAGAGGCACGCGAAGTAAAAGCGCGAGAGATTGTGAGGACTGAGCAAAAATTTGACATATTACATTAATTAGGGGGATACATTAATGTGCCGGATAATATATCTTCATGCTTTGGAGCAAGTCTTTAAACTCTGCCATACTGTACGAATCGCCTGCTCTCAGCAGCCATGTAAAAATGTCATCTGGCGGAGCATGCTTTTTTCTGTTTACTTGCTGTAACTGTTTGATCTGGGAGTTTTTTTTACACTTGTTTGTAGCGCCGCTCGTACGTACCGATTGTTTTTTTGTTTAAATGATTCGCTAAAGTATCGTGACCGATCAAATGCTTCGGCACAGGCAAGATACGCAGTTAGGGCTTCAGGGAAAAAAATGGTAAAAACTGACGGATATTATATGATTATGGTGAGGCAGCGAGGGAAGGGGTAGTGCTGTTTGACAGCGTTCAAGATGTACGACATTAATGCTGTAACTTATTCCTACGTTACACATAAGCAGGGTACAAGTGATATGGCTGTATTTGTGATTTTAAATGTATTTTCGGATAAGTTCCAATTTGTACAACATTTTCGTTGCTTGTTAAGACGCCTCAACTTTGCTGCATGATTTGTAGTCCGTGTAGTTCCGGAAGAGCGCCTTGCTCTTAGTTCAGTCCAATTGGACACAAAGTCCAGGCGGTAGAAAGCAGATGTGCAGTGATTGTCTGTCATCACGGTGGAGAGCTCAGGGATGGCCAGGGTGCGGCTGGCCGCTTACTTTATAAGCCGCGGTGTCGGAAATAAGTGCTCCTTTCTGATGCGCCATATCCCGCGCCGCTGCCCCTGTTCTACGACGTCAGTGCCCGTTTTCTAATCTATGAATTGTGATCATCCACTTATTGATTGTTCAGAATAACTTGCATTTATGTTTTAAATGTCGTTGTAACATCTGACGTTAATCACCGTTAGATTTGAACGACTGCATTAGTGTGATTCCCTATTTATGGACATATATAGGCCTATGTATAAACCTAAAAACTCAGCAGCGGTCACGAGTTTATAAGGATAACTGTTTTCTCGGATTTTACCTCCAAACTGCATTCGTGCTTAATGTAGTGTTAGGCTGCTGCCTGTACATTACCGGCGGATTGACGCCAGCATATCCGTCGTACTGTCATCCTCAGGCGCTTTGCAAACTTATACACGGATTCTCTTTTTCGATCTTTGCTGTTTTAATTTCTTTGGATAAGAGTTGTTGTTTTCCCCATGTAAAGTCTTTATGTAATGGTTATTTTATTTTGTTTTATGCAAAAGTTGCATCTGCGTACCGTCGTGGTTAAAGATGTCTCTTCAATTCTGAATTGACTTAAGTCAGTTCAGGAGATTATCACTGGATTGTAGGATAATACTGGGCACCTGTATTTCCCCAACACTTATGAAACGTCGCCATTTTTAGTGCTCGTTTTTGTTTATATACGGCAATGTTTAGTCCTGACCTGCTTTTTGAATAGTTCAAAATCCACTTCAGATATGCATTAGTTTTAACAGATGTATAAAAACAGCTGCAATGTAGAGATGATCTGGATTAATGTTCGTCACCCACTAGAAGGGGAGTCCTGCCCGCTTCGTAATGGACGCTGCTCAGCGTTGTGCCTTAACCACACTGCCGCTCTGGGTTCCCCCCGAGCCCCTGAGGCTGCCAGGGTGGCACGTGCAGAAACAGTGCTGGCTGCCGCGGGGTCCTTCGCGGAATTCTCACTCGCCACTGTTTTTTTTTTTTTAATTGATGGCATTGATATATTTATAATGTCTCTCCATTAAAGGTGTAGACCCCTTGTCTCGGCACCTTGTTCTGTGTGTTCTCTGTCTCCGTCTGACCTTGGTGTGGCTGCGAATCGGGCGAAATTAATGTAGCCTCTTGCCAAAAGTTACCCTGTTCTCCCGAGTTTAGTATAATGGGTCAGCTTGAATCGACTCAGGTCTCAGATATGGATTGTAAAGGCTCGAGTGTAAAAGACTGTTCTGTGTTTGGAAATGAAGAAAAAGATCTTCATGGATTTATAAAAAATATGTTTGTGGACACTGTTGTTCATGGATGGCCTATGATTCTAATGACCGTTTTGCTTTTTTACCCCTTTGGAAGTAAACATGGTGAAAGTTTCATTCTCAGGCAATAGTAATAAGACTATTTTTTCACAGTTGCTCTTTCAGGCTTGCACAACGAATAGACACAAACTGGAAGGCGCAATAAGGGCAGCTGTGTCTGGTTTTAGTTCAGTTCAGATCCATTTCTGCTCCACTTAATTTACTGTGGTTTTTCAACAAGATTTTTTAAAAAAGATCTCTTAAAATGCCCGATTTTTGAGACACTTTATTTTAGAACCCGTGGTTTTGAAGTTTTGTAGATTAGTTGAACCTGTTAAGAATCTGATTCTGGCACCACCTCACTGTACTGAATGAAATGGCTCTCCACTGGCTCTTAGTGAAGAATGCATCATCTCCATTCACTCACACTATAGCTTTGTTTTTGCCTTTTTTTAATTACATGTTTTTGAAACACCTTTTCACCAATAAAATACATTGAATACATTTCTGTAAAAACACTTAAGATGTCATTAATTAGGCATTATTAATACCTGCTTTATACACACTACATCATGATTGGCTTAATTTAATTTTACATATGAAATACACACATACAATATCATAAAATACTGGCCCTGTGAGCGACTGCTGTGAGTAGAAAATGCTCTTTATGAAGCACTTTCACCGTACAGCATTTTAGCTAATTTATCTTTCACAGTGAACTAGTCACATTGCAAACTAGTAACATAGTAACTAGTAATATATGCTATTTCATAGAAAACAGATCGTGTATTTTTTTCTCAAAGTTTATATTGTAGTTTATTTGACATCGATTCTATATTTCATATTTCATTTTGTATACTTAATTTTTGTTTGAAATGTTACTTTTTTCATTTTGTCATCTTGCGTTAATCATTTTCACTGGTGTCTTGGTCTGTCAGTGCAGTTGTAACTGAAGTAATTTCTGTCCAGGATGAATAAGGTTTTTTTCTGATTCTGATTAATTCTTATATTTATTTTATAACTGTAATATAATAAAATCATGTGAATCGATAAAAAATTAAAAGTGCAGATATGATTCTGAAAAATACAGTTGAAAGTGATTAGTGTCATATTGTTAATGGCTTTTGCCACATGATATAATCTGATAACATAGTTGCTATGCTGATGAGATGTTTAGGTGTCGAAATCTCTACAGACTTGTTTGATCTAAAGTATGTTTTTCCCCATAGAGAATGATTGTCTGCGGTGACAATTTCTTGTGATAAGCGTAAGCGTTGCAGAAAGTCTGAAGCACTGATCTTTGTAGTCATCTTGTAACACAGTTTGCTGTATTCACAGGGCACGGGCTTAGCCTGCCACTGGTTGTGTCCTGTTATGTTTACTTGGCGGTCTTGCTGGCGATAAGGCACACTGCATTGAGTCGTCATAAAGACCCCAGGAGAAAGGCTTGTCCTTCACCCTTACTATGGAAAACAGAGACTTGTCACTGATGTCCATTAGAGCTAGCGGCCATTGTCTATGTTCATGTGAAATCCTTGAAAAATATAATTGGTCATTCTTTCTCAGTTAAAACTGATTTTATGCCCCATACAAATCTAACATTTTTTAGATACAAAGTCACTTTGTTGTTTTGTGTATAACTTTTGGCTCACTTCTGTGTGAATCGGAATCGGAATCACTTTATTAATCCCCGTGGGGAAATTCTCTTTCATTACAAAAACAAACTCCTGATGAAAATAAAGGTATTAGGTAATAACTTGTAGTAGGAGTTTCTAGGTAAATTATATACTTCTTGAAAATGTGTTTACTGAAATAGTGTAGATGTTTATTGGATAATTGAGTTCTTTATTTAAGGCACAAAGTTTTATCTTATTATGCTGTGTTTTAAATATTATTGGTGTTTTTTTTTTTGCCTGATTTTAGGAAGATTTTTTTAATGGTTGCCAGTGATCAAACCTTAGTTTCCAATCCGAAAGTCCAAAAGCCTTATGAAATGATTTAAAAAAAAAAAATAAAAAAACATTGTCGGAAATGAATGTTTGTTTAGATCCCATACTGCTGTGTGACGCACACCTTTCAAGCATCTCTGCCTGTGCCGGCCGCGCTCTGCCTGTGCCATTTGCTTTTGATTTAGTAATAAGCGTTCATGCATTTGAGTGTGACTGAAGCTCGCAACCATGTCAACTATTTAGGTTTTATATAAAACAATACCATTCCGTAGCTGTTTCTTATTCTGTTTAAATAATTAATTCCATCTTCTGAGCCCTTTTAGCACACCCCTGGCTGTGTAACGTGTCCAAAGTATTGTGGTTCTGAATGGGCCGTGTGGGCATGACAAACACAATCAGTGAGTGTAGAACTATCCTTTTATCTAATTGCTTTTTGAGTACATTTTAAACAATTTAGTTAGATTTTAGTACATTGTAATGGTGTATCATTAAATATGTGCAACACTAATATATACTCATTTATCTGTGTCCTACATGACAGACAATCAAATAGTTGATTCTTCCATAAACCTGAGCAAAATGCCACACACAGCCCCCCAGCCATGGCACCCAGTAGACAGGGCCATACAGCATGAAGGGGGAGAGGAAGACGCCCATCGGACTCACCTGACAGAGTTTTGTATGCACTCTGCTCTGATTACATCGTGGGCGGTTTGTTGGGGCTTTTTAAAGTTAAGAATGAATATGGAGTACGTGTGTTTTATCATTATATTAGCAAGGAGAAATTCACATCTGTAAAAATGAAGAAAAATTCACCACAGAAATCTTGTTACAGTCATAGTATGAAATGTTATATTTGCATGTAATGGAAGGTGTTGCAGGTCATTGCCGTTAGTGTAGGTTTATCCACACTTCCAGTCAGTGATGAGGTGCGTTTCATCACTACAGCTGACTGAAGGTTAGGAGCTCAAAGTGCACAGTGGCTTCTGGTAATTTTGATGCGCTGATGGCTGGTGCTTGTTTACCACCCTGCGTCCATGGGGATAGCACGCAGACACGTGTCGAGCCAGTCTGTTAGCGCGCCGCTGTTTTCACAGAGGTGTCAGGATGCATTAGCGACCAGACAGGGCCTAAAAATCTCCCACCAGCTGAATGAGAATTTTCCTGCTTGTAGGTGGCGTGCATGCAATTAAAGAAAAAGGAAAAAAAATAACAACTGAAAGACAACTGGTGACACCTGTGCAGTATGACTGATGTTTTCCCCAGTAGACTCCCATTAAAAATGAAAGTTCTTGTTACTAGACAGCAGAGTGTTTTTGATCGTTTACGGAAAAGCAGTTCTCATGAGAATCAACAGTGAGGTCAAGTCTACCCCCACCCTCTCTTTCTACAGATATCAGTAATATTTATCGGCACTTGTGATTAATCCATAATCACAGTGTAGGATGATGGGAACTTGTTTTCCTTTGTATGATTGTTTCACTTCTGGTTTGGGAAATACTCCGATCTCTTTGGTTAGTACTTTATGTTCTTTCTGCATAAATCAAGAAAGCTTGATGCTGCACTCTACTACTGTACCAACATTTCTCATGTACTCACCGTAGGATTTGGGCCCCGCTTGCCTCGCTGCCTTGAACAGGGGCACAGCGTAAAAGAGGTGCTTGTCCGACACTGTGAGCATTTATCAGCAAATTGTAAACTATCCACTTTAATTGTGTGGCTGCATCCAGACATTTTGACGTGTAAAATAATAAATCCTCAGAAAAAAATCGTTTTAAGTCAAGTCAAGTCATTTTTATTTATATAGCGCTTTTAACAATGTACATTGTCTCAAAGCAGCTTCACAAAAAAGAAATGAAAGTTTGAACAAAAATAAATAATCAAAAATGTTTGTGTACTAGAGATACATCTAACAATGTTAAGCAATGTTAAGCTTAATGTTTTAAGCTTTAGTGCTATGAATTGAATGTCGCTCAGCAAGCACCAGGGATTCATTTCCTGTTAGTTTTTAGAAAAGTTTTTGGATTTTTTTCTGGGAAAAATGTATGTAAAAGTAGTCTCTCCTTTGAACTTATAATTGAAACTTAGACTCGTAGGCATAATTGAGAATTAAAATATTTGTAAATATCAGTTATTAAATGGTCTTGATTTCAGTAGAGGAATGTGCTCAATCATACTTTTGCAAAGACAATTATAATCCTACTGTGAAATAGAACAGAAATTGTTGTTTTTATCCTCCCATTTCTTGGGCGAATGATCTGCGGTTTGTAAATATAAGTAAGTGAGATATTGGCAGAAATTGACAAATGAAAGTTAAATTACATCTGATAAAGTTGGTGACTAATGGATTGTCTAGACACTGGTTAGAAAAACCACAAATCATCACCCTGAGCATCAGAAACACATCAGTGATGGAATGGAGTTTTCACAGAAATGGAGACAGCTTCCGTTCTTTAGGTGTATATGTTTGCTTGTGTTTCCATTAAGCTTCCAGTGTGTGCTGGTTCATAGGCACATGCATCTTTCTACATTTTAACAACCAGTCCTCTAGCAACCTTAATTTAATCCCATGTTTGTTCATGAAGAGACATCATGCTTGAAAGTCTGAAAGTGTCATGCTGGCCTATTTACCTTCGTTCTGGCTCATCCTCTGTCCCGGCTTTCCACGTCACACACGCATGTTTCTGTGGGATCACATGGATGCAGGGAAGGAATTTTGTAGGTTGTGGGCTTGCGATGATGGGCTCAGAGTATCTTGTGGTGATACGAATGGGGTACTTGGCTTTATTCTCTGAATTAACTTACTGAGAGAAGGATCACATAAACAAAGGATCATTAGCTGAAATGCTTCTGCTTGCCTCAATATATTTCTTAAACGGAACCGCATATTTATAATGAAAGGAGCTCCCAGCACTGTCTCTAAGGTGATTTGTAGCAAAACAGAATCTCTGTGGCTCATGATTTGTTCTCTGGAAATGTAATGGTGCGTGAGAATAAGGGCACAAAATGTCTTGCTTTCTTTGCTTAATGGTTTTGCTTCCTCTCGGGGGGCAACGGCGCCCTTTATGTGACAACCTGTTCGCCCTCCAGGCCTGGCAGCTTTAGCGACCATAAGCTGAGGCCCGCTTACATTGCCTGTGGAGCAAAGCCCCGCTGGAAATGACAGGGAGGTGCATCATTCCGCCTGAATGCTATGACTCAGAACTGGGAAAGTGCACGAGACGAGAGGAGAACTCGAATGTTAAGGGGAGAAATCAGACAGGCCTGTTGATAATTTCATTGCGTAACCAAACAGTATTTTTCTGGCACAGCCTCACTCTGCCTCATTAATGCCGCTCTTGCTGTATCTTGCTCCAACCCATTTTTTTTGTCCTCTTTTAACACTTACTGTAAACCTGTTTTAACTGTTCCCACACTGTCACTGAAACAGCATAGCATGGTTTCCTCAGCTAATGCCCATGATTGTGCTGAGTTACAGTTGTGTTTTGAGAGCGATGCAAAGGGCAAAGGTGTTCAGGGCTTAGTGTCCGTGAGTCGACGCCAACCTGGGGACCAATGCGGCAGGGAAGGAGGTGCAGATTGATGAGCGTTCACCAGTGTGAGGCGTTTTCATGAGGCGCTTTCCCTTCTCTTCTGGGCCGCGGCTTGCAGGCAAACAGGCAGCCCTGTGTGTGTTTCAATCGACGGTCTATTTCTGGTCTCCACCAAGTGAATTTTTCTACTCAATTGCATCACATTACAGTCCCGCAGGCTGCTGCTAACTGCTAGCGCAGCTGAGCGGAGTGCTTCCGCTCGACGTTCATCAAGTCGCACGCTGCTCGTACAGTGTGATGGACTTCGTTGCTTGGCATCAAAGGACTGGGATCTGTTTGACTCTCATGTACAGGATACAGGAAGCCGTCGTGCGTCTCTGGGTCCACGGAGCAGATGAGCAGATGTTGTCCCGCATTTTGGCTTTACTCTATGGCAAAGAATGATTGCGTTTCTTTACTAAAAACTGTACTGCCTCACTCATCGACAGTCATTTGCTTGGTTCTGAAAATGTATGGTCCAGGTGTTTGTATGTATATTATCCTTAATATCTTATATTTAGCTGCTGTAATTTCCTTCTTTTATAAAAACTAAGGCACTTGCTGCATTTCCCCATATGCATTTTTCATCA
>JAABNY020000019.1:12207936-12220398 GCA_015164015.2 Brevimyrus niger
CCCCCAAATGGGACTTTTGAAAAGAGAGAAATATCGCGATATTGGGATCCCGTGATATTGACAATCCCCCAACCCAACCACGCGGGTGGGGGGGGGGGGGCAAGCAACCACCACAACTGCAACGTTCCCGTTTTACTATTTTTGTGATCAGGCTATCACCGGCAGTCCCAGAAGTTGGTAAGAAATGTAAAAAGTCATAAAACATATTTTTGAAATAATAAAAAGTCTGAGAATGATTGCATAATAAAAAATATGAATATTTCCATCATTCTTTTGACATTTTTTGATTATAATACCATTAAAATTAAATGTATTTAAAATACTTCATCATAGACAGCAGTCAAAATGTGAACTTTATTTATATCAATGACAAAGCACCAGCTAATGTCCGTACCTCCGTTAGGGTCTAAAATTTTACAGTTATATGGATAAAAAGAAATACTGTAAGTAACACTTTTAGATGTCAGGTGTCTTATTAACATTTTGTGACTGTCAGGATTTAAACCAGCCCTTATTATTTAATTTATTATTTAAAAAAATATATTTTTAAATAGGGGGCATTTGTCAAGTTTGGGATATATAATTTGAAAGAAGAAAAAAAAAAATGGCAAAAATATCACACGCAGCAATTGAGCCACCCCAAATCACCATGACAGCCCTCCCTCATCGTGCTTCTGCAGGGTCTGTTTGTCTGATGCGGCACTTTTGGCACAGCCAATTGCTAAAGGACAAGTCGCTGATCCCACCTAGTCACTGCATGTCTGATGTCTGCAGAGACCGATAACTTCATGCTGGCTTCAGTCCAGGAACTGATGAAATGCTAAATCTACAGCTTAGCTGCTCTTCTGTAATGTTAGTGCTTGCAAGCTGGAAACCATGGAAACCAGCTTCCTCCAGTCCCTGTTTTGTAACGTCCACTGCCTCAGAACTGGAACTGGAACTGGAACACGCTCAGATGAAATCCTTAGGATGTTCTTGTGTGCTTTTTTGTTTAGAGCCATCTGCAACAAATTTCCACATCAGTCCCCCCCCCCTCCCCCGACTCCATGCGCAGATGCCTAGTTTGGCTTTGTCTCTAAAAATCCATGCTATTCAGCAATTAGTGCCATTAGCTTGAATTTAGCGGTTGCATCTGTGGGCAGGGGAGATAGTCAGCATAATTGTTTGTGATTATTTGAGACTAGAGTCTGTTTTTGGTACATAATAGTAATGCACTGATTCATTTTCAGTGTTCCAGATAGGAGATTAATCTTTAGCATGACTTTTCAAACCAAGAATCAAGATTCATTGAATTTGACTGATGATTGGTCCTTGGACTTGAAGCCTAATTTGATCTCTGTTGCTTTCGGTCCTTCAGCCACTAAGAGATGAAGGCACAGTCTCCTCTTTCCGAGTCCTCTTCTCTGACTAAAATGAAAAACAAACACATTTTGGCTGATTCTGAAATAACAATGTGGCTGTATTTGCTTTTCTAGCTGATATTCAGATGTGATTTAAACACAGGCTCTGTGTTTTGAGTTGAACCTAAATATTTTTATTAATACATCAGACCCATGAACAACTAATCTGCAGTTTCGCCTTGTATTGAATCATATTTACCTGTAGTATCTAATTTTATCTGAGGAGTCAACAATGTGGTGTGCAGACACACCCCCAAGGCCGCATGAATGTTTTCCCAGAGTGAGCTGTCGCTTAGCTGTTTTCAAAACTACACTAAGACTACAACGCTAATGTAGTAGTGCTTATTCTGAAGCTTCCTTGCTGGATCGGTGCACCCTTCGTCCAGGAGCTGGGCCCCGCCTTCCTCATATGGAAAAGGCCCGGATTGCAAGTTAATTCTATTAAACAGACGGCCAGGCTCTTTCCTCTTTATAACTTATGGAATTGTGGCACCGCCTTTGTTTTGTCATTGGTACAGTAGTTCTATTCATTTTTACACTTGGATGTGTTTACTGAGGGAATTCAACTTAAAAACCTTTCTCAAGGATACAACACGCCATACAACATACCAGAGTCAGTGTTCTTGTGACTGAATATTATAGGCAAGAAACCATGGTGCTTATGAACAAAGTGGTGAATTTCTGAAGGAAAAGTATGAGCACCATCAGTAAATGGCTAGTTAAAGCGCACACCTCTTTTAATGTAAAAAGCATGTCTTCTTCGGGAAGGACAGTTAGGCTGATTACTTACCAGCAGTTTGTTGTAACAAGCGTACTCACTACTTTGTGTCACTCATGAAAACATTGGGCAGCATCAGCGGTTCATTGACTCCAGGTTCAGTACAGTAACATATGTAGCTACTTTTATCATTACTGTGTAATAATAATAATAATCATCATCATTGTTGTTGTTGTTGTTTTTGTTGTTATTATTATTATTATTATTATTTTATTATTATTATCCTTCTAATTTACCTACAAATTGGACTTAAAGACATACTTAGGGAATGGATCTTGATCCTAATATGCAGATTGTCACAGACTTCATGATGTTTGTGTTATAACCAGAATAGGAAATTTAAAATAATATTTGGGGGGGGGCAGCTTACAAAATGCAGCTATAAAAGTTGTGATGGGAGATAAGTCATGTGGAAGCAGACAGTCTGTAGCCCTCCCACTTTATTTGTTTTTGGATGAGCTCCTTTATTTAAAATGCAAATTGGTCTTTGCCAGGTATCGTGACAGCATTGTAGCAGTACCTAGTTGCATAATGTTATGTGCGTATGTATGTATTGTGAACAACAGTGCTGTTTGTGTCTGTGTGTGTCGGAAACGGAAATGGATTAGGAAATTGGCCTAAACTGGTGCTCAGGGCGACGCCAGGTTGATCCCGTGACCATCTGCAGAAATATCCCAGCATGGCAGTCAGGTTTGGCGGGGAGGGAGGGATACCCATCCCAGTGGCGGGTGCTGGGATTGGAAATCCACCCCTGAAGCACAGCTGGCAGGAGTTGGGCACCGACAGAGTTGGCCCATTGCTCTCCATTCTGCAGCCTTCTGTCACCTGGAGAAGTGGCAATGCGCCCAGCCTGGCGTGTCGCTAATCCTGCTTTGAATACCGGCGCAGAGATTCCAGTGCTGCCCCCAACAGCACAGTGCTCCTGGGTGCCAGTCTGGGTGCCCCCCCCCCCTCCCCCCAATTCTTCTGGGATGCTGCATTCTGCTATCTGCTTAAGTGGCGGTGAAGTGCACCCCCTGCCCCATGCTGTGGGCCCACAGCCCTCTGCCAGTAACTCTTGCTGTTCTAACCTTTCCATGAAATGTAGTGATGCGAACCATCTGGTCTCCGAAGAAGAGCAGGTACCTGCCTGCTCCATCACCCAGCTCGTACCGAGCGAATCCTACGGATGGGGAATTCTGAGGGAACATGTTTCTCTCTCAGGCCTCAGAGAGAAAAAAAGGAGGCGTGATCTCATCTGATCCTCTCTAAACTTGCTGTTTAGTCGCTTAAAAAATGTCTGACATTTGTGATGAGTCAGAAAAACATACAGTTTTTCTCATTCATGCAGCCGGAGATTTTCCTAAAGCGACTCTGGGTTAAGTAGCTTGTTAAAGTAGCCTGAGTCCTTAACTGTCCATCCCAAAAAATTAAAAAGATGATAAAGGGAAATTAGTCTCGGATGGGAGGCAGGGCGGACAGCACGTCTATTAATAATAATAATAATAATAATAATAATAACAATAATTATTATTATTATTAGTAGTAGTAGTAGTAGTAGTAGTAGTAGTATTAGTCGGTCTGTACTGAACACATGCATGTCTGACCCCCAAAATACAGCTTGTTTGACTGGTGTTAATCGCTCTATACTGTGCTGGGGCCCGGATAGTTAATACTCAGGCACGGTTTACATCCAGTGAGCACAGAACTCAGACGTGACGTCAGTGATGCAACTGGCACATCCATGTGCAAATCTACACTGTATGTTAACTTGACCCAAAGGAACCGATTCGGTAGATTGTAAAGATCTGGAAGCGACAAACATATAGCAAGCACTGCAGCAAAGGGATCACTTTGATCTACGGCAGAAGTGCAGTGTTTGCTGGAAATTTGGACTGACGACAGAACCCAGGAACAACTGCATGCAACACACAAAAACACCTGAGAAATTTGGTAAAATATGAGACTGTCTTATATGTGCAGCACGATTAAATGAAATCGCTGCATTGCATATTCAATAAATGTATTAGAGTACCATGTGTCATTGCACCCAGAACAACTCCAAATAAGCCACAAAATAAGGACATTAATCTTGAAATCCATTGTGCTGTGCGATAGCGCTTTTCCTATGTTTACTTCAGCACAAAAAAGTTGCATGATGATGAAAGCGTGCTTGGGCCAGGATCGTTAAAGTTCAATGTGAGCCCAGACCAGTGGGGGAGGGGGGGGGGAATCATGCTTATACGTGGTACAAGGCAGCCGATCCCAGTGTGAGTATGCCCGTATTCCTGCATAATCCGCCCTCCCCCCGGAGTGTGCTGTTGCACAAATGCGCTGTTTGTTTGCATTTTCATGGGCTTTTGTCACAGATCCTTATGCTATGGCTGTCATCATTGCCAGCATTTTCATACTTTGATACGTACATTTAACCTGTGCAAAGTCCTTGTGTCTAATTAGCGTAATGCAGAGGCAAGTGAATTCACATAAATGAACGACTCTCTTTATTTTTCTGAAGACAGAGGTGTTTCTTTATTCAAATCTGTATCTGCAATGTTATTTAAATAGCATATCCACAAGTTGCAAATACCATGACCAGTATGTAAACAAGGCAACCTCTAGGTTTAAAGGCCTTTTCATGTAAAATGGGTTCCGCCATGCCTCTCCTGTATCCCAAGCAAATAGGAGCCTGATGCAGGCAAATTAAGCTATTGATAATGACAGGCAAAGACGACATAAGGCATTGTCCTTGTTTTGTGTGGTTTTGAAATGCAAGCATATTTTACAGACTCTCGGCTAGACTATCAAAACAAGTACATAGCTATTTTAAATTTAAAGATCCACGTCTGTACTTTTCTCCAAGAAAACCCAAATGAGAACAGACAACAAGGTATGTTTTTATTGTAAAATAATAGTTAAGCAAGTTTGAATATTCCAAAATGTATTTTTTTTTGTCAATTAGTGTTGCAGGGCATGTTTCATTTAATATACAAAAGTTGGTATAACCGGTTTGAGCTCCAGTACGTATGAATAAGTGTTTGTAGGATATAGCTGTTGGGTGCCCTATTTAAAGAAGTGAGCATTTCCTTTTATAATTCATAGATGCTGGTATTTTCCATTGTGGTTATCAGTTGAAGTTCTCCCTGAAGCTTTCGGCCTGTGCCCTGGGGTTGAGCCACGTGTTCACGTGTGAGCTGACATAACCCATGTACAGTAAGCCATTTGTGATGCGAGCCTTATAGTAGACAGTCTGTCGAAGGGCTGAGGTTAGCGGGTCGGGGGGGCTGTTAGCTAGGGAGGGAGATTTTACTGATAAATTGTGGGGAAAACAGGTGCCTTGACTTTGTGGTGAGTAGTCCACTCAAAGACACGCTGATGGCGCCGCTGTCGCGCTCTCACAGAGTGGCCTCTCAGCAGGCGAAGGAGCAGGATTTGATGCAGTAATGACTCTGACATTGTATCCTAGGGCGTGGTTCTGTTCTTCAGTTATTCTGGCAGAAAAAGGAAAGGGATTTTCCCACAAACACAACATGCTAGATTTACCTGAAATCAGGTGTCACATAAATAAACAGGTAACAAAAACTGCCAGTGTGATGCAGATTCAGATGCTGGGATCTTCCTGGCGGGTTTCTACATGTTACAGGGAGCGGGCGAGCAGCCTGATCACATGGACATGCTACAGGATGGCTGCCCTACATTATACTTCTTGGCCTTTATTTCCTGTGATCATTTCATTAAATTTTTTTGTGTTATAACTGTTACACAAAAAAGTAAATGTTTTTGAAATAATACCAAGAGAGTAGCCAGCACCAATTACAGTAGTCTGTATAGTGTGTGTGTGTGTGTGTGTGTGTCTGTGTATGACTATGTGTATGTCTCTGTGTCTATGTCCGTATGTCTATGTCTGTGTGTCTCTGTCTCTGTGTCTGTGTGATTGTACTTTATACTGAAGGCCCAGTTAGCACAGACCTTTGCAGTGCTGCCCAGTTTCCCTGCTACACGTCGTTCAGATTAAATGGAAGACCAAGGCCAGCAGACATCCAGAGCCTGACACTCAGTGCCCCCCGATGTCTAAGGACCTCTGTCCCTCTGCCGCCCAACAAACAAATTGGCATCACTGCCACTTTTTCCAGTGCTTTGGCAGCTTGTGGTCATAAATGTCATGATTCGTGCCCGTGTATCTCCAGTGAAGTTTAGAAGTTTAGAGCACTTCGCAAAAGAAAAAAGCTTTATAAAAAACAGAGGGCGGGCGGACTCTGAATGTCAACTGAAGTAATGCAGCAAATCAGGACATTCTCTCTCTTAATGAATGCAAATTAGGCACATCTGCCGCCATGAGTGAGCCGTTCAGACTGGCCAATTAGCATGATTGATCAATTATACTTGTCAGAATGATGGGAAAAACGGCAACGTGAGAGTAGCGCTGAGCTCCGCGGTCCTCAGCAGCAGCCTGAACTCCTAAATCACAAAGGCTGAAGGCCTCTCCCTCAGCAGTCCAAGATGGAAGACACAGAGTTCCTCAATATTTTTATTTTTGCAAGAACATAACTGATCTAATTTTCAAGAATATAAGGTATTCTGAAAGTGTTGACAGGCATGTTTGAGCCTGCCGATCTTCTGCAGAAGCCCACCATACCGCCATATATAATCTTAGCAATTAACATCATATTTATTTAGTTCTCTGGTTCTTTTTTTGCTTAATTTTCTTACTGTAAGTCTCATGTCCGTAATAAATAATAATTTTTCTATGCACTCCCCTCCCCCCCCCACCCCACACAGTTTGCCTCAGTCCGTCAGTCTGTCTGAGTTTATAATAGCTGATGTAAAAATTTGATAGGCTATTCTTTCTCATGCATGCAGAATAGTCTCTTGATTGTGATATTGTTCATGTAACCCAGTTGGCTTCACCGGTTAAGTAAGCAAAGCTGACCTATATCGAATAACACGTAATGTAAGAGCTGACGTATCAGCTTTCAGATTTGGGTGATGTTGATTTGAATGGCCTTAATGAGCTTGACTGCCACGTTGATGGTCACGCATAGATTCTTGTGATCGCCTGTTACCTTTCCTCAGTCTGCTGTTCTCCTTGGTGGTGTGTAATCTCTTCAGTAACGACACCGGCTAATCCAATGATGTGCGTAGCCGACGGTGCGTGTCGTTTTCGGGAGGACAGCTCGCCTCACGCCGGCGCCCTTTCGCCTGCTCAGCGGCGCCCCCACCCCCCCCCCCCCCGCTTAGCTCTTTCCTATCTAGCTTCTCCAACTTTGGCTGTGAACCAGCTGACGAATCAACTAGCGAGAGGATGACTGCCAGCTCCGCTTGTATTTAAAGTGAGCAGACGACAGGAGAAGGCCTGATTCAAACTGGAAGGAGGCTTACGCTGGTTACTTGATTTTAGGCTGACAGGGGGGCCATTTCCCCTCCTGTTCCAGAAAATCCTCATTCATCCTTTATAAAGGCTGAGTGGTGTGTTTCATTGGTGTGCACAGGGTCAAAGGGCTATTTTATGCTAGGCAGCATAGACACACATTCACCAGGTAGTAAATTTATTCTGGTATTATTGCTATTTCACTTGTATATTTTCTCACATTGAATGTTTTGATTTATTGACACTGGATGCTCTTTTGCTTCTCACCGGTGGTACGTGGGGTTCGAATCCCGCCTTCACTCTGTGTGTGTTTGTTCAGCCTCCCCTGTGTTTCCCAGGTTTTCTTTAGGAACTGCGCTTCATTCCCGTAGTCTGAAGATGAGCAGTTAGGGTAATTTATGTCTCAATTGCCCAGAGTATGATGCTGTCTGTGTGTGTGCGTCTAGCCATGGTCTGGTATCACATCCAGGTGTATCCCAGCCTTATGCCCTGTGCTGATATGCTTATCAGAGACCCTGACCAGTACAGGTGCTTATAGAAGACAGAATAATCCAAAACACAGAGAAATTAGGTCATTGATGGTATTAGTCGAGGGTGGGGATTTATATACCTTGAGAGATGTTAAGTAATTATCCTTGTTCATAGCTGTTCATCGAATTAATTTGCGTAATTTAAGTCCTCAGCTAATATACTTAGTTTCATGTTATTCTGCAGTCTTCTATTAAATCTGAATTAGTTGGATGTGTATTAGCATGAAGTCTAAAATAAAACTTCTTAGTGTTTTGTTATGTTAATTTTCCTGTTAGTTGATTCTTATTGAAATCTAAACAAACGTGTGCAATTTAGTTAAATGATTTGACTTTGACTTTGAATTTGTTTAATATCATGACATGTATTCCTCAGTTGTTTGTCAAAGTTTATTTTACAGAAATTTAACATATAACTTAGTTTTCTGATTTGAATCAATTATTCAAGCTAATATCTGAATTAGCATCTTAATTTTGAGCTCAGTGCATCCACTAGTCTGTGAAGCCTGGACTTGCCCACCAGTGGTGTAAATTATAAGACACATGCCATCTCGATCCGGGTGATGTAATTAACCGACCCAGCTCTTAAACTGTGAAAATCACACAATATTTTAGTTCAGGATCAGTATGATTAGGTTTCACAATCCTGTGTAATAAGTTACTATTCAAAGTGTTTGCCCTCACATCAGCAGTCAGAGTTTTCCGGGATTTGCAAGTAGTAGCAGCAAATTTGGTGGCAGACATTTTATGGTGCTGTTGATATTCACATACAGTAGAGGGTCATATTCAAATGATTTGTTAATATTTTCCTGAGTAGTGATTCCCTTCATCGGGGTCACGTTTGGACGTCGGGGCGCCGCTCAAGGCTGCTCCTCCTGAAATGCTTGCAGCAGCTTGTTCTGTGACACACTTTGGCCGGTCCTGGTTCCAACCCAGCTCTGGGATGGGTCTTACCTTACCATCTGTGACCGTGTGTTATTGACCCAGGTAAGAATAGAAGTGTCACTTTTGTCTCATTAGACGAAAATAATCATGGCTGGCTTCATGAGTGTCTGAGAATGCAGTCTGGCTTATAACAGTTGCTTGACTTTTTTTGGGGATTTTTAATTTTGGAAAGTAAATATGGGCTGGTGGGGTAATTAGGACACTCAGATCTGATGAAGATCTGTTGAGAAATATACTTGCCTTTTATCTTATCTGAGGTCATTTCAATGTTGACGGTCTGTTTTATCATCTCTATATGAAACTCTTCTTTTGTAAGGGTGATGGCTGATTGGGATTCTCCTTTTTAATTTTTTTAGCGTTGGGTTTTGTCGGCTGAATATATAGTATATGTCGTTTCTGTAGGGAATGTAGTGTATACAGCATGTGACTCGGTGGGCTACGCCTCTGTGCCTGTGATCGGAAGTCACTGGTGTGAGTCTGGCCTTGGCATATGTGTGGGTTCTTGGGCAAGGTCCTCAACCCCCAGCCCCGTGGGTGCTGCTATGGGTGGCTGCCCTTCACAGCCAGTTTGCTGTCACTTACAGAGAGCAAATTGGGGGGACGCAGAGAGAATTTCCCCACAGGGATCAATAAAGTCTATAATAACAACAATAATAACAATTCTACTACTACTACTAATTATTATTGTTATTGTTATTATGACACCCAGACCTAAATTTAATATCTACAAGAAGAGCTGGGACAACAATTACATGCATTTTTAATTCATATATCCAAGGAAGGCATCATGCGAGGCCTCCATTTACCTACAGTATCCTACCTTTTGTAAGTTTGCAAGCATAAGTACCTGTACTTGCTCCTGGAGAGGTAGGAAGAATTCCACTCACAGGATCGTCATCGTGACAGTTATACTGTCTATCTGCCGAGAGAGATGTTTCTTATTATCATTTATAATACGTCCAGCTGACATTGCAAGCATATAGGTAACCGTGTTCGGCGCACTGAGGCGTGTGTGCGCGCTGCTCCTTTACGTGGCTGGATGGAGGCCACGTATCGTAGCTGTATGGAGAGTGAAGCTCTTCACTGCAGGAAAGGTCAGTGCTGGGATTACCTCGCTCTATCGGTCCACACGATCAAAACAAACATCCAACCGCAAGTGTGCTATCTATGTTTGGAGGAAAACATCGTCGTAAGCTTCTACTAAAAATAAAGCACTACAAATGTATACATTGACAACAGATACAGTCATGCTATCTTTCTAGGGCAGGGAGACTCTTTAATAGCCCCTTCCCTTCCCTTGGCAGGCAGTGATAAGCTCTGGGTTTTTGCCATTTGCACACCGAAGAAAATCCATCTTTGGAAAAGGGAAAAGCCAGGAAGACTTTGACAGTTGCCTTTGACTAAGGATATATGTGATGCCTAATTATAGTTTTGAGGTTATAGTCTTAGTGTTTGGAGCAAGGTTGGCAGCTCCTCAACGTGGGAAGTCACCCGAGATCCCGACTCATTCGCAGATGGGAGACGTTCAGTCTCTCTAATTTATCTCGTTAGTACAGAGCCTGCCATTGCACGAGCTATTTCTTCACTGACTGTCCTTGGGCCGGCTGGGAGCTCTGAGCAGGGGGGGTTGACGGCTTACGGCTGACGGGGGCGGGGGTTCGCCGCCGCAAGAATTCCCCCGTTCCCCGCGTCTCCGGCGGTGGTGCTGCGCAGGGGGTATATGGACGCAGCGCAGTAACACGATGGGCGTGGAGCGCCTGAGCGAAGAAGAGACACAGCTGTCAGCTTTACAGAGAGCAACAGGCCCGGCGAAAGTCGCAGAAACACACAAGGAGCAGATGCAGCAGAAAGCCGCAGCAGACCTACGTGGAGAGAAGAGATGAGAGTTTCACTTCCATCAGCGATGCTAGTGAACGGCCCCTCCGCTCTGCCCTTTCTGGGGGTGACATAGATTAGATATGAATATAAAATTTAATACCTTCTTTCACTTGGAGGAGATTTGATTTCACGTTGGTGTTCTGTGCGCCACAGCTTGCTTTTTCAGGTCCTGCCGTTTTAGTCGCGCACATTTTAATAGCGTTTCTCTTTCTTTATGCAGTATAAGCCTGTATCACTGTATAACATGTCTTTTACAGAGGATGTTTCCTCTTTTTTTGTAAATGGATGATGTTCCTTTAATGGCTTTATGCTTCTATTATGAAGCACAACAATCATGTACTTGTCTTATCTGTGCATGAAGTTCAGTCGGCACTTTAGGGGATGTTATTGTAAAATTATATCAAGCACCTCTTTTCTTTGGAGACCCCACTGTCCAAAGTAAAATCCAACTTATCCACACACATCCTTATTCCTTTTCATCTTTTGTTCTTTTTTTAAATCATACATTTAAATTGATCATTTCTTCCATCTACAGTGTTACTGTATTATGGTTCCTATGGAAACAAGTGTTTCCTACACCAGTAAACAATCAGTATGAAGAAAACAGATTGCTTAAAATAGCAACAGGGCAAGAATGGATTCCTTATAATCATATCTTGCATTGAAGGCCCAGATACTGTTAGATGAGAAACCATATCAAATGTGAGGTTGTTATAAGGCTTTTATTGTTCAGTTTATTTTTAGTTGTATATTTTAAAGAATCCATTTCGCAATCAGACCTTAAAGTGTACAAGTGTGTGCGGAGATGTGCAGTAAGAAATCAGCTGTTTAGGTCTCTGTCGATTCAGTTCGATGGGAATAAATATATCTTCTTGTGTTTGACGAGAACTCCGTCCTCTTTGGTGTGTATGGGATGCGGTCCGGCAAACTCCCTGGTTACCTAGCTACCTCATGTTTCATTGACGTAAATTCTTTTTGTCCACAACTTTGGGTTCTTCGTTTTAAAAGCTGCTCCCTTTCAATGAGGTAGAATAGGCACAGCATCCCAGCCTCCCTGCGTCCGGTAAACAGTACTTCTCAATGACACTAATGAGGGAGATATTCTTGTCTCGAGTGCTTATTCGTAGCAGAGTCTGGTGTTATATGTTCGAGCTAAGCTCTCATTAAAAGGCGTAATGGAGGGGATGCTTCACAAATATGTGTTTGTTAACCAGAACAGCTAATTTAATTTTAGTGTAATATGTTCCTTATTCTTTTCTTTCTTTTTTCTTTTTTTTTTTTTCTGTGAAAAGGTTGTTTTCCACTAAGAAACTTTTTCTGTGCTTGGAGGTTATAGCAGAAGTACAGCCTTAGTTTGGCTCTGTCTCGATGTGAGCCTGCCTGTTTTTGGTGCATTCTTAGCTTGTCACATTACTCGCATCTTTGCTATAGTGTAAATCTGTTTTTTTGGGGATGTGGTCTCTAGGTTTTGGGGGGGGGGGGGGGGGGGGGGTGGGGGCGTTTCCCCCCCAAGGAATATACCGCCCGCGGCCCCATCTGCGCCAGAAACTCTCGCGCGCGTCTCCCGGCGCGCGCTCCTGTCGCCTTGTT
>JAABNY020000019.1:12240767-12263941 GCA_015164015.2 Brevimyrus niger
ACAGATTTTACTCTGCTGCCCCCCCCCTCCCCCCCCCCCCCCCCGGCTCCAAGGCTTCCACCGTGACTGGTGCCAATACAGCATTCTCATGACAGGTCCTGTGATGGCTGTCCATTGGAATACCTCCAAGAACCCAGGTGTTTTACAGCCAGTTACTCAAACTGAAACTTCTCTTTAATTGCTGTAATTAAAGCCAAAATGCTTCTGACCGCAGTGAGCACCTGAGGCACCCTGAGTTGAAGCTGTACATCAGGAAATGTTAGCCTGTTAGCCTCCGTCTGCTTTCTTGAGTTAGCATTAGCTTTCTCAAGGAGTCGTGCTGGTTTGGTAAATATTTCCTTGGTTTCCTGGGTACCGCTGTTCTAGCCCAGAGCCAGAAACAAATATCCTGTTACCATGCCGATGTCATTTAGATTCATGCCTGTCATAAAAATATAACTTGAGATGCAGGGAAAGGAAACATTTGTAGATGATAGCAGTGAGACTAAGCTTAGCATGTCACTGAAGTGTTTGTGCATGTTGGCTAATTGAGTATAAATTACGGTAGGTTTCCTTGTTGAAGTACCTGCCAACTTAAAATATTTTATGTAACAGAATATGTGCTGTCAGTCAGCATCTCATTAGGTCATGAAGGATTAACCTGATCTTACAGATGAAAATCCTTCTGGTCTGACTGGTGAAGTCTTGTTGCTGGCCACACCCAGCTCACGCAGAGGTGATGTGTGAGGACAGCCACAGCCCCATAGGACACCCAGTAAAACCAGGCATGCCCCCCCTGCTAACGTATCCGACTTATGAGCCCCAAGCCCACCCCCTGCCTGCTTTGGCCATATTTTCAATTAAAGTAAATGATAAGACTTATAAGTAAGTGGGAGCCTGGAGGATTGATCACGTTATTGAATTGACTGTTAAGCATGTTGACAGAAGTGCTGACAGAGTAAGGCGAGTAACCTCATTCATGGCTGCGTCGCTGTAGGCTTTGGCGTAGTCACCCCAACCCGGGGGCCGCAGACCCACGGACGCAGCTCTGCGGGGGCCTGCGCACTGCGGTGCCCCCGGATCTGTGCGAGGGAAGAGGAGACGCCCTGACCTCAGTGACACTCCTGTGTTCTCTCTTTATCCTGTGATGAGAGCAGACGGAGGAGGAGGAGACGGAATTGATGAGTGTGCCTGGTGAAGAAAATATTTGAGCTCACTTGGAGGAAACAAATACAACATATAAAGCTGTAAACTCAGAGCTCGGACTGGAGCTTGAGGCCTGAAGGAGCTTCTCTGCTTGACTGATGGGATGTGTGCCTGCGGCCTCGAACATGCATGTAGATCAGCTCCAGGGGCTGGATGGATGGGACAGGATCAGCACTCGCATGTCACCAAGCCCCCCCTCCACCGCCAGTCACTGCACCCCCGGTCACTGCAGCGCTGTCTGGAATTTGTCTCAATGTTTATCGGTCTGTTTATTTTTACAGCAGAATCAATGTACACCTTTGGACTGAGACTAAAACCTAGACCATGTTATTTCATTGAAAAAGCAAGCCCTACAAACACCTGAGAAAAGTGGAACAAGTGCTCACTGGCTGGCCAGGGGGTTGGCTGGGTGGAGCCGCACCAAACCAAATGTTCCCTGCGTTGCTTCTGTCTGCTCCTCAAGCAGGCTTGTTTTCCTGTCGGGTTCAAATGACCTCCTTCAGGGAGCAGAGAGCAGGAGCTGCACAGGTGCAGCAGCCTCTCTCAGGCTGGCCTGATGCCTATTGACCTGCTCAGCTCAAACAGAAATACTGCGGAACCATCATCTCCTCCACCTGCGATTTTATAAGCTAGATGGGCCGTTTTATTCCGGGACCAATCTGGAGATTCTGTGGCCCCTCTGAAATAACCACAAAGTTTTATTTCCCCTTTTGTTTTTCTTTTATTAATTTCTTAAAATGAACAGGGTGACCTCATCTGGGATGATGTCACCCACCAAATGTCTAAACAGAGTGATTTCATCTGGGTGGAAAGAGCAGCAATATGCAGTCACACGTCTGCATGGAAAAGGAAGGAAGTGAACAGGCTTAAATCCCTCTGTTTCAAACAGTCTACAGTGGACTAAGCTGAGCATGGCTGTTACAAGGAAGTGGGGGGGAACAAAAAAAGTCACATCTGTCTCTTAAATGAACATTAAAACAAAGCAGTATTCAGACACGCGCTAAACACATTTTTGTGACATTATGGGTATGAAAATAAACTACACAATAGTAGCAGTAGTAATGTGCTTCTGTCAGCACACGTACAGGTCAAAGCGGAAGGACAAGTTAGAGGGCGGATACTCGTATAACGGAGAACTTAAACAAAGGATAATGATCACAGGTGAGTGTGTTTCAGGGACTTTTTGTAACCGGGAGAGTCCCACCTCTGGCTGGAATGGCAAGAGGCAGAACCGAAGCTGCCATCCCGCAACCAGCCCAACAATGATTCTTTGGAGTCGCATTTTCTGCTGAAACCAATTCATGTTGCATTGCGATTATAAATAACTGCATTAGCTACTAATTATTGATCGACTCAGATGAGAATTCAAGTGCATTGATTATTTGGGTATACTTTTGCAAACTGAGGTAGACTTCCTGACTGCTCTGCCCCTATCAGTAATATTTTTGCAGTCACACAGACTTCCAAACACACACGCTTACATGCGCTCACACACTAACCTGCGGAGACTTCCTCTGGTTATAGCTGGATAAATGTGTGACTCCGGGTACTGCACGTTGCCCGGCAGTGGCCGCCTGTGCTCACTGGGCCTTGCTGCGGCCTTGTGCCCCCTCGCCCGTGTGCCTGGCTGTTGTGGCGGGTGCCGTTGGTGGAAGTTTGTGAACGCCGTTCGCACAGGCGAGGTGCAGTGATACATTATAGCTCGTCTTTCTGGAAACCTTGAATCGGGAACCTTGAGGAACACGCTCTCATTATGCTGTTTGCACTCTCCAAAACTCTGGGTTTTGAAACTCTCCAGATGTGCTGAACACAGTTGGGGTCTTAGTGAAGAACGTATGACGTAGAGGCTAATGTCACATCTGTCTGCTTCTTCATCTACCGGTACTCACTCTAGCTAAGCCTAACAACTGTACTGGCGCAACCTTTATTCTTTAGTCCACATTTATGCATAATGGAAAGATTAGCTATGCTAAAAAAAGTTTCAAAATTTTTTGTCTGCTTGCCAGAGAGATCTTGTATTTTTTTTGTGTGTGATTCACGTATTGTCCTTTTAAAGAAACCACTGAAAGGTTCTATAATCAAAAACATTTTTCGGTGGAGCCATAGTGCCTACCAGTGTTGGAATTTTGAATTGCATCTTTTGGACTTGTCTCATAAAAACAGTCCTGTGCTTTACATAAGTATCAGATGACTTTCTTCATACTTAACAAAAGATGCAAAAATACCAGAATCATTATATATTATTTAGTTGTCAAATACTAATGGAAATAGATTTACTAGTGGTTGTAACTGTTCATTTGCTAAACTTTGATTTGCATATTTTTTACAGTGTTAGGCAAAGGCTCCTTGTACTTTTAAATCAAATATAAAATCCCTAGTTGCACAAGGCCAGCTCCCAGTGGCTCCACTGCTCCTCTCTTGGCTGTGCTGCATGAGCGATGGGCGTCCTCGGTCTCTGTGCAACCCTAAGCCAGCTGACTGCCTGCTCTGTGCCTTTTCGCAGAACCCCCAGAGAATAAGCAGCTCCCAGGCCACCCAGCCGCTCGCCACCCCGGTGGTGTCTGTCACCACCCCCAGCCTGCCCCCGCAGAGCCTGGTCTATTCTGCCATGCCAACTGCCTACAACAGTGGTAAGACAGTGGTGGAGTTAGTGACCAGATATCTGGCTAGTTATGACAGGGGTGGGGAGCCTGCTCCAGGAAGGGCCCCACCCACACCAGCCCTCCATGAAACAAGTTCCCCTCCCCTGAGATTTGGTGTCAGCATCTCTGACTCTGGAGCCTCTGTACTTGTTGTTGGTGAGCGCGTGTGCCCTCCCTGTGTGTTTCAGAGTACTCCCTGAGCAGCGCTGAGCTCTCCTCCATGCAGGGCTTCACCTCACCTGGGGGCCTCTCTCTGGGCTCTGTGTCGGCATGGCAACAGCACCAGCTTGGCCAGGCTGCCCTCAGTTCACTGGTGTAAGTATCCCTCACGCAGAAGGTAAAGATTTGAAGATATGGTAAATAGATATTTGACTAGGAGAGTCTAAGTTCTAGATACCTTCAAGTACAGTTTTTACTAGTAAGAATAGAGTTTTGGAGATCTCTGACTAGCAAAAATGAAATTCATAGGAAGGTACTAAAAAGGGTTCTGGAACTAGGGTCTCGGAGGAACTAGGGCCAAGTTCTTGCGGTGTGAACACAACAAAAATCCTTGTTTCCGGAAGAAGGTTCTGGCTCCTGAAAAAAGTTCCTGTGGTGTGAAAGTGCTTAAGGTCTTGATCTGTACTTTGCTGGGTTGACACTAGGGGGCAGTCCCATACCTGCCTTGAGCTGTACTTTGCTGGGGTGACACTAAGGGGTAATCCCATACCTGACTGTGTACTTCATCTCAGGGGGAGCAGTCACCTAACTCAGGGCTCCAGCCTCTCCATCAACACCAATCAAAATGTCAGCATCAAGTCGGAGCCCATATCTCCCCCCCGCGAGCGCCTGGCCCCCTCAGGCGGATTCCAGCCACCTGCACCTGTGTCCGCACGCCAGGATGTGGGCCGCTCGCCTGTCGACAGCCTCAGCTCATCCTGCAGCTCGTACGACGGCAGCGACCGTGAGGACCCGCCACGTGCCGATTTCCACTCCCCGCTGGGCATGGGACGGCCGGCAGTGGGGGCGGAGGAGCGGGGAAGCCCCTCCGTCAAGCGCATGCGGATGGATGCCTGGGTTACATAGAATCTCCCCAAGCACCAGCTAGTCCACCTCTGAAGGGGGTACGGGGGGGGCAGGGGGGCAGCTCTGCTTTTTATGATATTATTATTGTTATCATGTTATTTAACTTTATTTTGTTTTGTAAGTAGAACAAAGGCAAAGGAAACGCAAAGGTGTTGGAAAACACGTCCAATCCGAGTAGGTTTCACAACCAAAAACAAATACACAACGGACTCATGCATTCGAACAAAAGTGACCAGGCACCCTGTGCTCACGTTCTTAAGCCGTGCAGCGTGTAGAGAGGAAGCCGTGAGGCAGCAGAGGCCCTCCTAGTGACCGGGCCAGTCCAGAGCCGGATGGCACTATGCACTCATGCCGCTTCATAGTCCCAGTACAGAGCTCACATGTCCAGTCTGGTTACCTCACCTATCACTTTTACTAGATATCGCGTAATGAAACCTGCAATGTTAAAAATGGTAAGAATCGGGCAGAGATGTGCGGTGGCGGTGGGTCAGGTGAGTGGCGGGGGGGGTCTGGCACGGGACCGGTCTTTACGTTTTCTCTGTTCTCGCAATGGTTGTGCCAGAATTGACTAAGCTTGTGGAACACACACAAATTAATGTTTTAAAAAAAACACATATAGAATAATTTATTAATTTATAATTGGGAATTTGACTGAAATTATTTATATTTATGTTTACCCGAAGTTTGTAAACTTTAAAAAATGGTTTGTACCCTGGATATTTTGTCAGTGAAATCTTTTTGCCTGGTCACAATGTTAGTTGTGTAGGAACAGAGCCAGAATTAATTATTTATGTAAGCCAAAGCTGTACGTTACTTATTTTGTTTAGTTTTGGATTGATATTTTCTGCCTAAAACTAGTTTAATTTGAAATTGTTTATTATCGTTTTTGCTTTATTACAAACAACAATGTAATGTGTAAGCAAGACCTCAAACGAAGCCATGAATATTTGCTGTTCTGTTTGTAAATTCAAAATTGAGCCAAACTTTACTTTTTGTTGTGTATATAGCAACTTTAATATATATATATATATCACCTTGGTGTAAGTACTTATGTATTGTACCTTCACCAGATTTAAGAAAAGAAAGTATATTTTTGTGGGTTTACCGCCAAGTTTACAAGGCGACATCCTTACTCAGTAGAATATTCACTGGTTAATATTTACTATTTTGTTAAATATGCTGTACTTTCTTCTAAATTGAATTAATATGGTAAATAAGCATTTTTTTTTCTGAGGGTAGTTTCTGGGTCGTTTTCCCTTTAATGGCGGTGAACATCTGTCTGTACAATAGGGTTTGGCTTTTTGCATTTTTCTGTAAAGGGTGACTGTAGTGCCCAGAGTAATGGGGATTGTAGGGCTTTTGGTTGAGCAACCCCTGTCCGAAAAACTGGCATCCAGCTGCTGAATTCCCTGATTTTACTTTTCCAACACCCAGGGTCAAGCCTCCCCAAGGAACACAGAAGCATAGAACATGAACTTAACATGTAAGGTATCCTCTCTTGGTTTAAAAAAAAAAAAAGCTCACTTTTCTGATGAATATGTCTTGCGTGTAGCAGTGGAACTCATGGAGTGACACTTTTTAGGTAATGTAATCTTTAAAACCAGATTAGAAATGCACACAAATGTGAATTGTAGACATTTGGATAATCTTGGGTCAGGTTCTTGTGGTTTGGCTCAATGAATTTTAATCCTTTCTTGCATCCGTCCATTCCTCCATCCATCAGGTTTCATTCATTGTTGGTTCCACAGTGATCCAAAGCTTAATCACATGTCGTGGGTGGGGACTGTGCGGTAACTCTGCAGATGCTATTGGTATCTATGGGTATGAGGTATGGGTATCATGTATACGCGGTCACAGAAGGTCGATCAGAAGGGGGGTGTCCGCTTGGCGCCAGCTGTGGCCATCACATGTGCTTCTCACACCGTCTAACTCCCGGTGGTGACGAGTCAGGAAACTCTAGCAGGACTATTAAGCAAGCCAGTGGGCCCTGTGTGGACCTCACCACTGGGTCGATCACCCCTCTATGCACACGTGAATTCACTATACGGAAGGATCCTTCCTTTGCATTTGCTGTCTATTTCCTTGTGTGTTCCCTATGCATAGGCAACCTCACTCGCCACCCAATCAAACCATAGCGCCCAAAATGATCTATGCACTCCGTATCCCAGTTGGTGTCCACTTTCAGCTTATTGTACATTACTCAGTTAATTGTACCCTTGTCTTATATCTCATCATACTCACCCTTATGAGCGAGTCCATTTCCTAATCACACAGAATGCGACTGTTACCTGTCACCCCTAAAACATCTCCAAGGTCATTAAAAGAAAAGAGAAATGACAGCTGTCATCGTCATCGCACACCCAACCAACACTAATCTCTACCTCCGCATGTTTAACCCGATGGCCTGAATCCTTGCACAACCAACACGTATGTTCTGCTGATTATTGGAGGGGGGGAGGGGGGAGTTCAGGCAGTGCAGTGCACAGGTGACACAGCTGCCTGGAACATGGAATTCACCAGCCAATACCGAACATGAAAAGTCCTCCTGATAAACTCATATTGCATCATGCATTTTAGCGGAACATAAGAATATCTTACAATTTTATGCAGTCAAAATGCTATTCATTTATTATAAAAGCAGCAATAACTGAAACATTTATAACAGTAGTTTGAGTAATGAATAGTAAGAAGCAGCATCTAAATAAATAACACCCAAAGAAGTATTTAATAGATCTCTTTTCAGAATCAGGTAGCTTATATCTAGTTTTATATATTTAGAAATGCAGCCTTGTTCCAAAGAACAAGTGTCGTTTTCATAAAAAAAAAAAAAACATTTTTTAATCTCTGAGCCCTTCGTGCTATCGTGGATATATCCCTCCGACTGGGAGCCAATAATGGACAAGAAGTACTGGTGTTGATCTCAGGCTGCTCCTCTGCTGTTCCCCAGTGTTTTAATTCCCATGTTGTGTGCACACAAGAAATACATAGTAAATTTAAAGAAAGCATATGTGCTGATACATACTCCTTGGGTCTGTTTGCTGTTTTTGAAACCGAAAGATGCACTAACCGTGGAATGTGAACGACGGGAGGGGGGGGAAAGAAGATAGAGAAAAGACAGCTTCACTTTTTGCTGTGCGACAGTACACTGCTTTGCTCTTTGGCTTTTATGAACAGAAGTGCGCATCTCGTGTTCGTTTGTAGCTGATAGTTCCCTTCAGAAGCTGTTTGCGGTTTGGAAATTCAGACCGTTTGGCGGCACAAGCTGGACTTTGTTGCCATGGATGAAACAAAATGTTTCGAGATCAACAGAGAATTTTAAGTTAATCTTGCATTTTATTTCCCTGAATGTGTTGTTTTATCTTCATTATACAATAAATATTCTAGTGAACTTTTTATTGAATGACTAAAATATTACAATAGAGATTGTTGTACAAATTTGTATCCTGCATTCACTAAAGTAAAGATATTGGCTTTTACTGTGTAATTAGACTGTCTCCTTTATTCTGTGGAAAATGCACACATGCTTCACTATAATGGAGTTTTAGTCATAAAAATGCATTTTTATGCCCGATATGTCCACTGGCTTATGTGTCGTTTGCAGCAATACAAACACTAGGGGTCTCTGTCATGTGATGAATCTTCTTACGTCACTCTGCCCTGCTGTGTGCATTGGCAGCATCAATCCAGCTCACACAACAGTGGTGTAAATAGAATAAGGAAAAGTGAAGCGCCTATTCTACTAGTAAACACCAAGGCTTTTTTGTAGCTTTGTAAAGGAATGAATTGAGCTTTGGACTCATCTCAAATTAAGGTCTGCTGGGTTTCAGAAGTATGCATTTCTAACTGCAATGCTAGTTTTACCGCAAGTTAGTCACCACGCCCACATTCTGTAGCTGGCGGTTAGCTGACGTTTTCTGCGTTCCTGTATTGAGTAACTTAGCCTAATAACACCATTAAAGGGATTGTGACACTTATTTGGTCCATGTTCTTCACTCGGAATGAGTGTATGAAGGATTAGCTGAATGAAGAGCACTATTACAGTACTCTGATGTAAAATTTTGAACTTTTAAGGGTTAAGACAAAAATGGAACTTAGGCTTTTCAGGAGATGACATAATTAACACTCACGCCTGTAAGCCATCTCCACAGTCTTACCAGCAGATGGCAGCAGACTCATGAATGAAATGAAAAGTTCAACTCGCCAAACCTGACTGAAACAAAAAAATACATGTTACCTGTGCGCATGTAGCTAGTTCACCCCAATACATTGACTGAAGATATGTTACCAATAATTTAATTAACAAAAATGGAACATTCATGCACATACAGTTCGCCTATACATGTATTTATTTTGTTCATAGAATGTATTAGTTACATATCATACTTTTCGGGAATTATCTATTATAGATCAGATACACTTCTGTGCAGAATACATACTTTTTTCGTCACTTTAAACCAATGAAGAAAACTAAATTAGAAAACAAAAGACAAAACAGTCCCATTTTATGCACCTTACACATTATGAGAATATTTTATATTTAAATTTACATACACACAATTTAAATCTTCACTTTACAGAATTGTATTGTTATAGAATACACAAATACATCGACTGAATCGTTTTGCACATTGTACAAATTTACGTCGGCCGAAATGTGTTCCGGTATGACCCATGCCCTTTAAATTAAGTATTTCAATGGATGAGGAAGTCGACCTCTCCTAGCACTGATGTTTGCAGATGTTTCTCCGGGTCCCGTTTGTAAAACGTGATCCGGTCATCACGGCTTTTATTGGATTATGAGGCTTTGGGACGGAGCATGGTTTAGCAGCGAGAAACAGGTAAATTTTATGTAATATTTTGAGAGACACCCATGTGGAAGACATAAAGTGAACTTCTCGGATGTGTACGCATTGGTTTGTCTGTAATATCCAGGTGTGTTTCGGGCTGTCTTACCTGGGACCTTTTCAGTCAACATACGTGGGAGTTACTAAGGGTTTGTGTTTTTGATATACCTGGAGCATTTTAGGTATCAGTGATGTAAAACTTAAACCGCATTTCACTGCTCAACCGACTGCCTGATTTAAATTTGTATGAACAAACTTTGAAAAAGGTGACGCAGTTGTATTGTAAGCTTTACGGTAATCCATTGTGTTCTGAGCTGCAAAATGGATAGGGCGTGTAAACGACATCTTTCTGCAATGACGAAAAATTAACATCTTCCAAACTAATTTAGTCTACTTTGAGAATAATAAACAAAACAGCCACAATGCAAGAATAAATTATTCATTACCCATGGGTAAAAAACGAAAAAAAAAACATATGTGTATAAAACGATAAGTACAATTACCAATGATATTATAGTTAATAGTATTAATAATAGTTATAAATGTAAAACATAAATAAATAAATGAATATTAGAAAAAATATACACATTCAATCATTAACCTTTTAATACAATTGCATATAGACTATGATAAATGACAAAATCATATTATTTCAACAATAGAAAATCACTCTCTGTTACTCTAAGCTGAGTTCCACCTCTAACGAAAGCAAAACATAGGCGGCTGTTTGAAAATTACAGACTGAATAGGAAGGTCACATGACAGTTAAGCATTTCTCGTGACATTTCCCTCACATACACACCTTCACACCCTTAGCCATTGCACTATACACGCCATCTCAATAGACAACTTGTACTAGATTCAGTGTTCATGATTGCAGATGTATGACACATCCTTGAAGAATGAGAAAATGATATTAATTATGATAATGTGACCGACACTCCAATAAATGGATTTTGCTGTACGTTCAGACACCAGGCAAATTTTTTTACACTGTTTGGGCAGGCAGAGGTGAAGTAGGCAAAGACATCTGATAGCCTCCTCTGGCCAAGGACATCCTGTCCAGTACTCTGAAGGCTGTACTCTGCAAAGACTGTTTTTACTAATTATATCCTCTTGATTGATTACCAGAAAAGGCACTGTTTATGCTAAGATAACAGCAGTGTGCTGTTGGACTCCTTTAATCTAAAATGTAGATGTGTGATTGCAAAATGCACAAATGGAGCTGGGTGATTTCAGTTAATGTGACGGATGTAGTCTTGCTTTAGTGGAGATTTAAACAAGGAAAATGAGTTTATGTTATGTCTGGTAGGAATGCGACATTTCCTGGATCGTCATTAGCCAACTTCTTAGAGATGAAGCAGACTTCAAGCGTTTTTGGAGTTCTTATTCTAAAGTGGTTATGCATGTTTTTACCTGGGATTGTAACCCTGCATATCAGTCTTATGAATTTGTACAAACTCTGAAGGCTGCCTGTGAAAATCTCATATGAAATAAAATGCAAAGCCTCCGATGAGCCAGGTCAGATGAAACGGAATTTGTTACTTTATCGTTAAGTCTGCTGTCATGCCCCTATATCTGACCAAACTCCACGTCTTGTCTTAGTATTTATCCTACAGTGAAGGTCCTCCCACTTTCTGTGAAGCAGAGTGGCTGGTGAGGAATTTTCACTGGTGATAGGCAAAGCAAGTTGGCTTTTAATGTCACCAAACATAGGGACCAATGACTTCCGTGATGCGGAAAACGTGGAGAGAATCCAAGAATCGAGGCCTGAAAACAGCATTTACTTAAAATCATGGAATCATGCCAAATTCAAGGATATTTTGTTGTCATTTTACAAGTATAAATTTTTTCACATTTTGTGATTGTCTAGATAGTATAATATATTCTCACCGTAGACATAGTCAGCTTCAAGGTGGCCTGAATGTTTACGGGAACCCCCCACGCTCAGCTCTTTCAACCTTTTCTGTCTTCATTGTGGTGCAGCAACTAGTGATGTGCGTGTCAATTCACAAGCGAGCAGAGCTTTGCCCGATGCTCTTATTACTCAACCATGACTCGAATAGCTTGACCTAATGTTCGTACAGACAGAAAGATGCCCGATCCGCCCTATATGCTTACATTTTATATATATTTTTTTTTCATTTTAACTGAACCGCCCACAAATGACCCATATATCATTTGAAATATTTTTCTTTTTTGAAAACTAGCCAGGCAACTCAGCATAAGCCCACTGAATATGCATATGGGTCAGAACACACACACACACATACACACATTTCCCTGCTGCAGCAAAAGTCATACAAGTTTCAGCACACCTCTTTGTTAAAGCCCAGTGTTTTATTAGGTTATCAGGACATCAATTTATTTTATCTTAGTCATGAAACTTGATTGATGGTGCTTGAAGTGAAAATAGCAGATACCCCCCCCCCCCAATCCCCCACAATAGAATTTGCCATTTGAGGCAAATCACATGCCGTTTTAGCTCTGAACAGGTCATAGGTTTTAGTTTTCAATGTGGGGCAATCCTGTAAGCTAAGGGGTGGGGGCCGCTCTACCTTTACTGCATAAAAACCGACACTCATTTTAGTGAGAGAATTAGAAAAATAAAACACGGCACACAATGTCAACATTTTTTAAATCACAATTTTTATCCATTTTAGAAGGGGGGCTTTAAATGTAATAGGATATTAAACAGAGAAATTGACACAAGAACAAAATATAACTCTAATATCTGGCTGTTTTTTTTTTTTTTGTCCACAACTGGCCTTAAAGCCAGGGTTGCCCTTGAAGGCTGAGAGGCACTCATAACGTGTCCCCAGACGAGTCTCACGGAGGCCTCCCTCAGCACCCAGCCTCCCAGCATTTACCTCTGAGCGCTGGGCATTCCTCCTCCGCCTGAATGCTTGATGGCTGCACTTGCCCCTCTGTCATGCCTGCTTCTGTGACGTATGAAGGCTGCCGTGCGGATCTCAACATGTTCAGTAACCACAACGGAGTCAGTCTTAAATCACTTAATCATCCACGTTGTCACACCGCTGATTGCCTGGGCCATAATAGTATTTAGATCTTGTAATCCTTTGAACGTGCAATATTACTGCGATATCATGACTGAATATTTGTTTTGTCAGCCTATATTCTCTTTTCAATGGAAAAGGACTACAGCTAATGTACTGAGTACTTTGATACAGGTTCTGTGAATCCAGGAGTAGATTAAAAGTACTTGACGATTCATTTCTTTCCAGTAAAGGTTATGTTTGATTCCATTCCTATATGTCTAAATAGAATCATTCTCCAGTTAAAACCTGCCGGGTTACCTTGGCAAATACTGTCGTGTAGAGCTGTCATTTACATATACAGTGGAGGAGATAATTATTTGACCCCTCGCTGATTTTGTAAGTTTGTCCAATGACAAAGAAATGAAAAGTCTCAGAACAGTATAATTTTAATGGTAGGTTTATTTTAACAGTGACAGATAGCAAAACAAAAGGGAAATTGGAAAAACAACTTTAAATAAAAGATAGAAACTGATTTGAATTTCATCGAATGAAATAAATATTTGAACCCTCTAACAAAAAAGACTTAATACTTAGTGGCAAAACCCTTGTTTGCAAGCACAGAGCTCAAACATTTCGTTTATTTGATGACAAAGTTTGCGCACATTTTAGGAGGAATTCTGGTCCACTCCTTGCAGATCATCTCTTAATCACTAAGGTTTCAAGGCTGTCTCTGTGCAACTTTGAGCTCCATGGGTTTTCTATTGGTTTAAGGCTGTAGGTACAGTCACTAGTGGGCGCTTTATTAGGTACATCTGCTTATTGAACAAAACATCTACTCAGCCAATCATATGTTAGCAACACAATATATAAAATCATGCAGATAGAGGTCAAGAGCTTGAGTTAATGTTCACATCAAGCACTGAAATGCAGAAGAAAGGTGATTTAAGTGACTTTGAACGTGACGTGGCTCTTGGTGCCAGATGGGCTGGTATGACTATTTCAGAACCTGCTGATCTGCTGGGATTTTCATGCACAACCATCCCTGAAGTTTACAGAGAATGGGCCGAAAAGAGAAAAAAGTCCAGTTGGCCGCGGTTCTCTGGGTGACGGCAGAGGTCAGAGAAGAGTGGCCAGACTGGTTCAAGCTGCAGAAAGCAAATGCAACTCAAATAACCACTCGGTACAACCATGGTATGCAGAAGAATCTCTCTGAATGCAATCTGAAATCTGTTGAACCTTGAAATAGATACAGCAGCAGAAGACCACAGCGGGTGCTACTCCTGTTACCCAAAGACAGGAGACTGTAGCCAAAGTGGGCGCGAGCTCACCGAAACTGGACAATGGAAGATTGGAAAAACCTCAGTGACATTCAGATGATGGGGACAGACTTTGGCGGTGGTGTAATGGTGTTATTACATGTTTCTGGACAGTCAAACAGTGTTGGTAACTTAGCGACTTTGCCATTAGACTTAGCGACTTTTCAGAACTCCTTAGTAATTTTTCTTCTTCCAGAAAAGTGACCCTTCTAGCAACTATTGTGACTATTTAACTTTTTTATGTAACTTTTTCTCTGAGTGATCATTTTATGTGTAAATGTCGCTAAAGTCACTGCACAGCTGTTGTTTTTAAATTAGTTGTATGGTGATTTTTTTTAAAGCTTCTGCAGGAATGACTTGGATGTGGGTTCAGCTTAAGTCTCTCAGCCCCTTTTCTGCTAGTCTGACATGCCTTGACATTTTTACATATTTCACTTATCTATAAATATTTATCCCAAAGGACTACAAATGCTTTTATTCAGCAGTAACTCAGCACCATTAATCCGAGGCCATTTAGAATGTCATTGTTCAACTATAACACTTTTCAAAAACCTATTTTCTGAGGTGCTGTGAAATTGTAAAGAAATCACATTATAAACATCTCTGACCAAAGTTTTTATGCTCCAGAGCTTGTAGACACAGGGGTTGGCTGCACTAAAGTGCATGAGACATTCAGAAATGTCATATGGTTTGATTACTAAAGTGTTAGAACTTTGGAGTGACTCTATAAGTCACTGGCTTACACAATGAATATTGATGAGATAGGTGTCCCCACACCTGTAGTTTGCATACTGTCAATGGCCCATCTGGCTGGAATGTCAGTGTCAATACCCCCCACGCCCATCACTTTGGAAAGTCAGTAACTGCTTTACATGCACAGCTCGGTTTACGGTCACCATTTAATCGGCCTACTGTCCTTGTCCCTGTATACATACACAAGAGGGGAATAAAATTATTAGATGAAGTATCACGATACAATAGGTAGAGATATGCTCCTGTTAGCTTGTTAGTATTGGGCTTTATCTGGTTGACCAATTACGTTATGTAAAAATCAACAAAACAGAAAATAATAATAATGGGTGTGTGGACAAATGAAGTGATACAAGCTTTAATTGTGATCTGGTCCAAAGAACAGATACAACAACATCAGGATAGCATAACAACAAATAAAGTATTTTGTATAATATACACGGTAGCACGGTACCACGGTACTGGAAATTTTTCTAATGTTAAAATGTGATTTTGTTTTAATAAAAATTCGGGTATTTATGAAACAAAAAAAAGAGCCCAACAAAAGTTTCTCAAGAACACATGGAAGTGGCCAGGAACTACAAAAGTCCCAGGTAGGGATGGCCCAGGAACTCAGAACCCGGAACTAAGTTTCTGGGCTAAGGTGGGAAAGCACCTTATGGCTGCCCCTGCCTTGAAGGGCCCTGATGTTGTGCCTTTGAGCAGGATACCCAACCTGGACTTGTTCTGTGGGATTATGTACATAGTGCGTAGCTGTGTAAATAGTCTCACTTACAGTAAGTGGCTCCATGTGTGCGTGCATAGGTCAGATTCCCATTGAGATGCAGTCAAGTATGTCAGGGAGGGACCTCAGCTGGTTTGAAAGGAAGTGACCATCGCTGCTTCAGCCCCAGCCTCTGGGGACAGTGAAAGCAGGAATACAGACCTGGGGTTTATGTACCTTGACGAACAAACAGGGTCTAGTAGGTTTCTACTGCAGTGCCCACAGAGCGCCCAGGGCGACAGCTTGTACTGATGCTACCCACAGGATGGCATTGCTGCAGGTGGCACTGATTTTGAGGCAGCTGAGACTTCATCGTTTAGCTGTTGTCTCAGAAATCAGGAGAGAGAATATGAAGCTTTAATTGCAAGCTTTAATTGTGATCTGGTCGGAAGAACAGATACAACAACATCAGGATAGCATATAACAAGACATAAAGTATTTTGTATAATATACTTTGATAGCACAGTATTGAAAAAGTTTCTAATATTGAAATGTGATTTTGTTGTAATAAATATTGGGGTTTATGAAAAATAAAAAATGGAGCCCAACATAAATTTCTCATGAACCCGTCTAGGACTGATTTAAACAGCAGGGATGAAAATGAGTATGAGGGAGAATGCATTCAGGTGCAAAAGCAGTGGAGGTAACCATTAAACTGATTTTTAAACATATAGGAGAGAATCTTGAAAATTAATAACTATTAAAATAGGTTGAAGTAAAATCCTAACCCACAAGTTATATTACCTATCAAATATAACCACTAGGAATGATATTTTCCATCTAATAGTTCTGACATAAAATGGCGGCATGGTGGTGCAGTGGTTAGCACTGTTGCTTCACACCTCTGGGACCTGGGTTTGAGTCTCCTCCTGGGTTACATGTGTGGAGTTTGCATGTTCTCCCCATGTTGTTGTGGAGTTTCCTCTGGGTACTCCGGTTTCCCCTCCACAGTCCAAAAACATGCTGAGGTTAATTGGAGTAACTAAATTGCCCATAGGTGTGCATGTGTGAGTGAATGGTGTGTGAGTGTTCCCTGCAACGGACTGGCCCCCCATCTTGGGATGTTCCCCACCTTGTGCCCATGGCTTCCAAGATTCCCCCTGTGACCCGGAATGATAAGAGAAAATGGATGGATAGTTCTGACATATCCATTTTTAATAGTGCAGCCATACAACGTACCTGAAGGATTATTAGTGTATGTATCTTGCCCATGGTAGCTTTGTGTCCCAATGGGCAGCACTGTATCCTCATACCGATTGACAAGAAGAGAAACTTCAACTACGTGGATTTCACTCGCATCCTTAAGCACAGGGCTAAAGACAAGGATGACTAGATGGCTCTCAACCACCCACCCGGATACCTGGAGACCACCTAGCTCAGCTTGTGCACCACGTCTTGTCTTTTTAACAAGTTAGATCGTTCTGTTGACTGCCTTAGCAATAAAGGTAGACTCTTGGAAGAAAAAAAAAAAACTCATCACAAACTTGTGACTAAACTTAGACGGAACTTAGACGAAAACAGCTGGGTCGGCCCACGCGACAGCTGCAAAAGATTTGTCAAACCTCACTTAATTGTGACGCCACTTAAATCATCGACTTCAAGTAATTGAAGTAAGATCACTTAGAGATTCCCTTCTTATTTCGGTCCGTCGTTCAGATTGGAACGCCCAGACGTTCGTCCGGCGAGGCCAGAATGCTGGCCCGGACGAGAAAGTTTCCCTCGTTCCTCAGCCGGCAGTGACGTCTCACCGCTCCTTTCTAAGAGGACACCCCGGTACTCGCTGTCCGTGCGCTCTGGCTGCTCCCTGTCTCTGATCCCGGACGAGCCCCCAAATCTGTGGTAGGAATTTAGCAGAAGTCAAACAGTTTAAGAGTCTGACAAAGCTTTATTATACCAAAAGCTTTGGGGAACAGTCACAAAATGTGACTAGCTTAATTCTACCAATTAGCTGATTGGTAGAATTTAGACTAGACAGCTGATTGGTAGAATTTGGACTATGATCATCCCACTTAGGAGAAAGTAATCCACCTTTCTTCTAAAAGGGGTTGCGAGCTAACTATAGTAGTTCTGCTTTATCAGAAATCTGTTTTGATTAGGGGACAATTTCAGAATTAACCTTCTGTTGCTATCCCACATGACTTTTTGCCCTTTACATCTTACTTGTCCCTCAAGTCCCCTTCCCCATGGCTATTTATATTACTTTATATAGCAATAGCTTACTTCTCAAACTTAGGTCTATACCTTTGTCTGGGCCTCTTGCTACATTAGTTCTGCACTTTAAGCATCGCAGGCTGCTTCAGAATCATTGCATCATGTATCAGAAGTTTGTTGTTTGTTGAAACAACAAAATCGTATATTCATATAATGATACATATGCATTTCCATTTAACAATTACTTCTGGTAAATTTCATTACTTCTTATAATATGACTTGCATCGGATTGCTTCTTTTTGTATGATTTTGCATACAGCTTTATCACTCTCTTTTAAGCTTCAAGCATGAATATAAGAAAACAAAGCTTAATTCCAATGTTTCTCTCTCACTGTGTGTACCCCGCAATGGGCTGACGTCCACAGCCCTGTGCCCTGTACTTCATGGGAGATGCTTCACTCTCACAATGGCCCTGAACTGGATCAGTGTTTAGGGAATCGGATGGATGCATAGATGGGTATCTTATACATGGGCTTGATCCTGTGCTAGCAGGACTTAGCTGTGCGGCTCTGCATATTTGTGTCTGGGGGAGTAACTCTGCCGTAATGAGAAGGATGTTCCCATCGTTTGCACAGCATCATCGACGTGCACCTTCAGTGCTGCCAGAGTCACACAGACCCCGCCTGCACTCACAAATGAGTCTTATCAAAATATGCAATGTTTTCTACAAAGTTTACTTTATCTAAGGTTCAGATCCAGACGCTAGATAAAGAGAAAACATTTCCTCAGCATTTCCTTACCAGCCGCCTCCTCTCCTCAGGGCCAGAGCAGGCGGAGCAAACTTAGGCCCAGTCTTGCCTGAAGCCGTGAGTCGGTAATCTGAGAAATGCAGAGCACAGCAACACCCAAACTTTACCAAAACACATCTACATGGAGTTAAAGGCCAAGGACATCTTAGCTTTTTCATTAGTTGAAAATAGTAAACATGAAGATTAATAAAAATAGAATTTTCTTCATGGGATATTTAATGGGACGTATGAATGGCTTTTTGTTTCAATGTTTGATGGTATTTAAGACAAATTCTATTGAAAGCCATAAACTGCCAACAAACCCACTCAACTAAAGTATTCTGTTGCAGCAATAGATACATATCATTAAAAGTATATTATAAAAAATACAAATTCAAACCATTACGTTTTTTTTTTATTATTATTTAAGAACCTTCGGAAAACAATGCAAAACAAGAAAAGTTCATAAAATGTACGGATGCTCCTTGACTTAAGATGGGGCTATGTTCTGATGAATCCATTTTAAGTTGAAAATGACACACACGGGCATTTTTTAGACATAATAGGGTGGGGAAAACGTGAGAGACTGGAAGCGTGGCTAAATGGATGCTGCCATTGCCAGGCATTAGCAGAAAGTATCATACAGTTTATCGCCAGCCCAGGATCAGAGGAAGATTCAGTGTTTGATGACGTCTGAATGTGCAGCACTATCGCACCACCATAAAACTGAAATATCTCTAAGCATGTCAGCCTCCACCAATGTTGTCAGCTTTCTGTAGATCTGTTTTCTAGCATGTTTGTCAGCTCAAACCATGAAAAACTCCCATGCAGTTTTCATTTTGCTACATGTGTTTCTGTTGCCCTCTTCATTTTGCTTCATGCGTCTGTGTGTTGCCCTCTTCACTCTGCTTCATGTGTTTGTGTGTTGCCCTCTTCACTTTGCTTCATGTGTCTGTGTATTGCCTTCTTCATTTTGCTTTATGTGTCTGTGTATTGCCCTCTTCATTTTGCTTCATGCGTCTGTGTGTTGCCGTCTTCACTCTGCTTCATGTGTCTGTGTGTTGCCTTCTTCATTTTGCTTTATGTGTCTGTGTATTGCCCTCTTCATTTTGCTTCATGCGTCTGTGTGTTGCCCTCTTCACTCTGCTTCATGTGTTTGTGTGTTGCCTTCTTCATTTTGCTTCATGTGTGTTTCCCTCTTTTAAGCTGTTGATGGTTTCATTGGGCCGCAGTTCATCCGACAATCCAGCAAGGCGACCATGACACATAGACCCGCTTTTAACAGTGGCAAGGCCCAAAACTCAACGTGAGAAAGAAAAAAGCCTAGCTAAGCAATGGCACACCCTAGCTTAGAACAGTGAGGGATGATTGCTGGCAGGATCTGCAGTGCCTCTTTAGGATTGGCTGTCATCAACTGATAAATCATGGGACATTCACTTATGTAGGAGACTATTTCAGCGAGGGACACCAACCTAGGTAAGATAACTTTATTAGTTGATAACTACATGGCAGAAAGGAGGATGGGTGGACAGAGGGTATGGCTGACCAAGACCAGGGGTTAGAACTTGTAGTTGTACTGGGTCCCATTTGCAACACAATTTTACATCAGCCAATTGGGTACCCAAATACTGGACAACATAGACTTGATGGACTTAAATCTTCACGGGCTGAAGCCTCCATGACTCGCCCTTCACAGACTATCAAACACAAACCTCATAAATTAAATTTTTTACAGACAATAGCCCTAGTCATAGATTTAAATCTTTATGCACCAGAGCTTTACAAAATGAAGTGTTCACAGAGTTAAAGATTCACAGACTGAACTAATCACAATCTGTTGTTTTAATCGATAAAGAAGTTCACATATATGTTTCAGGATCGTCCCTGTTGTATCTGACTGTCTGATCCAAGGATTCAATTGCATTTTTTTGGACAGTGGGAGGACAGCGGAGGATCCAATGTAAACCCCTTCACACACAAGGTGAACATGCAAGCTCCACTCACAATGAGCAGTGGTGTGTGCTGACTGCTATGCACTGTGCCGCCTTTAGCCTTGCGTGATGTGTGAGGTTAATACTGATATCTTGTGTTTTGCACATGTAGTTGGCACAAGTTGCAAGGATTGTGATAGTCTTCTGGAATGAAACCATCGATATGCTGCGCTACAACATATTTACTGTTATAGGAAACAAAACGTAGCAAGCTTTGCAGATTTCAAGATCACTTATCAAGATTTCAACACTATCTAGTATTTATATGTTAAAAACAAACAAAATTAACTCTGCATGCAATCAAAATCATCCACGTCCTTTTGCTGTCTGACTGAGTCATACACAGTGTAGCACATTTCTGACAAATTTAACAAAAATGACTGAGGAGGGGAAAAGAGAACGAGAACCAAGTATGAAAATGCATTTGTCTTCCACTGTATGGAAACATTTTGGATACTAACATGATATTGACCAAAAGCAAGCGATTTGTCGGCACTGCCTTGTGTCTGCTGGTTGTTGTTGAGTGTCTTCTTATAAGATGTATTTGCATTGCAGTCTGATGTTTAAGTTCTGCTTTGCGCTTCTGACAGACACTTTCCACATGAAGCGCTTCCACAGGTCTGGTGCTTTCACTCCTTAGTTGGACCCTCATCTGCTTCCTTCTGCCATGTTGCCAAGTGATCGAGAAGGAAAATTTGAGTCCGTTTTTTTTCCATTAAATCGAATAATCAAGCTCAATAGAGCAGTCTTGACAGCTCATATTACATGGGTGGAAACCTGTGGTTAGAGAGCATTCTTATAAGGGAAGTAGTGAACCACACAGATCCTGTAAGCTTGCAGCAGAAACTCTTCAGGCCTGTCTGAGATATTTGCCAACAGCTTCACTATTTAACCTCTGATATTCTGATCACAAGCACAGTATTCTAGCCTGCAGAGCCACGTCGCCTATAGAATTAAACACTTAAGTGTTGACTTCTTGAGTTGGTTTTCTTAGCTTGTATTTACTTGCTCCACACTCCAGTGATTAAAGTCCTGCCCTTACTGTACAGTATATATCTTCAGGTTACATACCTGCACCCCTGTTACCTACAGTGAACTTCCAGAGTCAGTACCTCACCATGGTTGCATGTTTGGTGCGCCCACCTCCAGGATAATATATCCTGGCTACAGTTACAGGATTTGAGCAGTCACACAGAATATTACAGGCCTGGACGGGAATTGCGAAACTACCTGAACGTGCCGTGGGACTTTTGCTGCTTGCGTCATATCCTCAATTGTGTTAAGTCACCCGGATAGTCTTTGTGGACACATGGGATTTGGGATTATGGGAATAAGGTCACAAGGATTAACTGAGAAAAATAAAGCAAAGATGAATTTGCATACAGTACAATGTAAATACCATTATACCAGCCCCAACAAACTGCCGGTGAATCTCTGCTCAGAGACTCCTATACCTCACTTACACATGGGGGTTGTTTAATTTGTTTCAGTTTGTGTTAATTCTAGCTGACATAGTATCTGATTGATTGTGAAGCCTCACATTTGGATGTGAGTTTTACAGTTGTACCCACTATCCTTAAAATGACCCTTGTTCAACTTTTTCATTATTGCATAACTCACATTACTTTTTTTCCCACTGTAATCAATCTGGTCTTATAAAAATGTACTCCAGATGTGTGGAATAGGTACAGTTTTTAGTGGTTTGCTCATGTGTATTATATTATTTTGTAATATTTGTTTCTGGTACGTGCTTTTAAAAGTTATTTTGCTAAATAAAAATGTTTTGCTTTGTTGTAGTGATTAAAACCTTAAAGGTTCAAGGACGGCCGCGAGGATGGCGGGAAAGAAGCCCAGCGTCTGGGGGAACCTGCGGCAGAAGGCAAGGCCGTTCTTTGGGAACCTGCACACCCGGAACCAGCGGGAAGGCAGCAGGCCTGAGCCATCCCGGCGCAAGCAAGAGCCGGACTGCAGAAAAAGCACGTCTGCGCCGGACATATGCCGTGCTCAAGCAAGGGATGCAGACACCGCTGACGGCCGCTCCAGCATCCTGGCTGCACCTGACTCTGACAACACTACCAAGTGGGATTCTGCGGAGTCCATTTACAGGATGGCCCCTCAGGAGCAGGGTTTGGCACCGGCTGAGGCGTCGGATGACGCAGACTCAGTGGAGACTGTCTCCATAGCAACAGGAATACCACCATCTGAGGAAGTATCTCAGGAGGTCAGAAATACTTTTAGTGCATGAGTCCTGCATGACTTATTCCTTCTTCGTTTATTTGCACAGTATATGTTATAGCTTTCAGTTTACTCAGTCACATAACTCGGTATATTTTTTTAAAACAATTACTTGGCAAAGCAACTGTATCAGGTCCATTTCTTATACAGTGGTACCTCAGTTCTCAAACTCACTACAACTCAAATTTCTTGAAAATCGAACAAACCATGCACTTTGACCTAGAACTCGATCTGAATATCAGAAGTCGAATCGAGAACGCTGACCTAATATAAATACTACAATGTAATTCTTACTTGAATGCCTATTTCACAGACTGGACGATTAATCAAATAAAGCAGCGCAACATTATAGTAACTAACAAAAAATGAACCACTAACTTACGTGTACTATTAGAGCATTTATGTCATTTATTTAAACTTTATTTTACCAGGTAAATTAACTGAA
>JAABNY020000019.1:12306089-12316798 GCA_015164015.2 Brevimyrus niger
ACAGTGTTACCAGGGGACAGACAGTATTACCAAGGGATGGACAGTGTTACCAGGGGACAGACAGTATTACCAAGGGATGGACAGTGTTACCAGGGGACACCGCTTCAGTTCCTAGCAGGTCTTTCAGGTTCACGCCCAGAGCTGCTGTGCGTCAGGCGGCCAGGCTGTCCACCTATCTGTAGGCAAGAGAGGCACCTAATTGCTACTCAAAATGCAGAGGCCATGAAAAGAAAAGGGAGGGGAAGAGATGGACAAAAAACCCCCGACGCAGCGCTCAGCCTGCATGCATCTTCGAAGTCGTTTAGTCCACCTGATCAGCCAAATGTTTAACGGGACGATAAGACAAACCATCTTGCCTCAGCAGTTTTCTTCTCTTACTCATGTTTGTTTTCTGCCTGTTTATTTGCTTATTTCCCTTCTGCCACTCTGGCTATTATTTACTTCAGTTTATTTTGGGTTGATTAAACTCATTTGGGACTAGATGAAATAATACCATTTTGGATGGCTTGCTTTCCTAGATATAAATGGATTCCATGTCGGGAAGGATTTGCCTTATTAAAGACATGTGAGCTTGGGGTATATTTTGGACTAAATGATTTATTTGACTGCGTATTCTCATCTTTGTAGGAATTAACAAATTCACCAAGAAGCTCAGAAACCCCTACGCCATTGACAACAATGAGATCCTCGATTTTCTCCAGAGGGTTCCCTCTGATGTTCAAAAGGTAACGAGAAGAAGACAGTTCTACACACCGCTTTTTAATTAGCCATCTCCACAAGATTTACACGTGTTAAGATCGTGTTTTCCTCCGCCCGGCTGGGCCATTTATCGATTTGTGGTTTCGGTGTGTCGTCCCGCCGTCTCGCTGCATAGCTGTCTTGCGGAGCAGCCGGACCTGTGCTCTGCTGCGTTCCCCCGACCCCCCCTGCATTATCAGTTCTGTTTGCCCATGATAAAAGGCTGCTCTCTCCGAGAGCGGGGCTGGCCCGCTGCCCGTCGCGGCGGATGTCTCCAGCCGGCCTTCCAGGTCTCTCTCAGCCAAGGAGTGAAAGTGCTGCTGGCACATCAGGCTTGGAAGAGTCAATTAATGAACTTGTGGGCCGCAGCCGTCCCGCTGCGTGCCGTATGCGGCTGACCGCCGTGCCGTTTGCAGCCGGGTCACGTGTTCCAAGATCCTGCCAGCCCAGAAAGGATTTGCTTTGCGATGATGGGGGGGGGGGCGGGGGCTGCTGGCCGATCGCTCGGTCCTCGGGGCCAGGAATCTGGGCGGCGTCACAAACAGCCCATTCGGGGAAGCCGGGCGGCTCTCTGGCTTCTAATTTCCAAGCCCCCTCAAGGTGGTCTTTCCCCAAGAGGGCCTGCCAAGTTTCTATCCATGTCGTCTAAGGAAGCCCTTTCAGTAAGGACAGCCTTGACTGAGTGATGCAAGTTGGCAGAGCGAGGTGTCTAACATCCTGTATTCATAGGCCTGTGAATGCTTGCTTCCCTGAGGGACACAGTTACTGATCTGAAAAATCCTCACTTTACATTTGATAATAGGAAACAGAAGAAACAATATTCATTTAAGCAAAACACAGGCAAAAAAACACATCATACTCCTACAATATATAAACACACAGTTTGGATAACTAATGATAACTCTCTGAAGCGAAGTGATTTCCTTTCCTATTGTGTGTTTCGAGATAACAATATGCAAATTCCACAGTTTGGGATGATGTTTTTAGTACCCTGTGTGAGGCAAAAGACACAATGCAGCCTACACACAGCCTGATATAACAAGTGAGAGCTGACACTAGTCTTCGAGCACAAATAGCTTGGTAATTAGAGCCCATGTGGGAAATACAAAGTCACCTTAAGCCAGTGAGGGCTGTTTCTCCATCTTCCCCATCCTGCTAGCTGTAGCATCTGCCACATCTAAGGAGGGATTCCCCTTTAGGTGCAGCTGGTAGACACTTTGTTCTTTGCTTCTTTACATTTTAAATAGGCCTAAATAATTAGAATCTGTAGTCTGTACAATAATGCTGGCTAAAACTCTGCATCCCGTATGTATAAAACATAAATGAAAAACAAAAACATAAATGGAATAGTCATTTTGTTTTTAAATGCAGTATTTTCTGTTCCTCTGAGTTCATGCCCTCTACTTGCACACCTACTTGACGTTCCTAAATTAACATTAGCTACTGACTTATAAACCAAAACGGGAGCACAGATATCGCTCTTATACAGACAGTCAACCTTCTGTATCCAAGATTCAACCAACCATGGATTGAAAACATTGACTAAACACTTGGGAAAAAAAAAATCCAGAAAGTTCAAAAAAGCTACACTTGAACTTTACGCATACCAAGCACTAAGATGCATTTACGCGAACACAGTGGTGCGTAGGCATATCCTGCTGACAGATCTTCTCCAGTTCTCGTTGTTTGAGCATTATTCATCTTGTTCGATTGCCACACGTGTTGTGTGCACCCTTTGTTTCTGTGAACAAAATGGCAGCTATTTACATAGCATTAACATTTTGTTCGGTATTACAAGTAATCAAGTGATGATTTAAAGTATACAAAACAATATGCATAGATTTTATGTATCCTCGGAAGAGAACAGTATGTATTAATAGTATTAAACTTTTAAATACCTCAGGAACTTTAGTAATGACTCCTACATATCCCAATAAAGATTTGTATTAAAGTATTCCACATAAACAATAATAAGCATATAATCTTCCTGTGTATGCATTGAGTGGGTTTGACCGTTAACCTTTTTTTGTTTTGATATTGCAAATTTTGAGTGAGTAACACAGTTTCAGTTTTCACTTTCCTTTGGGTTGCTAAGCAGCTGTGTGGCTGAAATAGCTGCTATTCTTATACAGACATCACATGGTGGGGTGGCGTTTTTCTTTTAACAATTTAACAATGTATTATTCTGGTATGGCAATAGATATTTGCATATAAGATATTTAACCTTATACTGTAACATTTCATATGGCAGACGGCAGGGGTTTTTTTTTGGCCGCATATCCTCCTGCTTCCACAAGTCGATTGTCTGCCTCCATGGCTATGTAACATGCGTAGATCCGTGGGAACATCGCGGGGGGAGAACGTGGGAGACAGATGAAGGAATGCAGACGTCTTCTTGGCGTTCGCTTTTCTGTCAATCCCCAAATTCACCTCTGAAGCCAAGTGGCTCAGTCCTGCTGTTGATATTCTGAAATCTGGAGGTAACCTTCCCTGCTCCTAGTGGGTTAGTCAACATCCCCGATTCAGTCTGCATGATAATTCTGCACATTAATTGTGTCACTGAGGATGCGTTCCAGTGCGTCTAGGTTTCTTGTGGTGATAAACCTGGCTCAGACTGTGACTCCTAGGACAACCAAGTATAGTTTGAGGGACTCCTGGAGGGACAGTTGACAGCACGGAAAGACGGCATCAGGGACAGAATGGGATAGAACCCCAATGTGTTTTTTCGTGAGGACGAAATCCAACATGCTATGGAAAGCGCTAAAGAGCGAAACCTCCAGGAGATCCCGAGAGGGGGTGAGGTTGAGACCTCCCATCGGACGGACCAAAGGTTGATGACTTGTGCAAACGAATTGGCTACAAGTGCTGCATATAACTCAGTGGGCTAAGCCTGAGGACTTGTAAGTAGAAAATCACTGGTTCAAACCAGTGATCTGTGGGTATGTGGGCCTGTATTATTACATGCATTTGCGGAAAGCTGCGCAAGAACCGATGAGGCCTAAGAATCCATTAGGGCCAGAATGAAATGTTTGGGGAATGAGGTGTAGCGCACAGGTCCTAGACCTGATGAGATGCAGAATGAGCCTGGCCAGGAGACAACCCATAGTCCCTCCATGGACCTGAGCCTCCAATCCCAGCAGAGTAGTTCCACGGCAGTGAATTAAATGGCCCCCAGCCAGCAAACGGAGAGAGGGGTTATGGTTCAATCAGGACGTGTCTAACATCATCCAAGCCACAGCTAAATGAGGTGTGGACAGGGTCTGATCAACCCCGAAACACCCGATGGCCTTAGAATACATCACTGAGGATGTGTCCCAGTGCATCTAGGATGTTTATTGTATTGTGCTGCTACATACAAACAAATAAATGAAGCAGACCATCTCAAGCTCTGCCTCAAATATCTCAGGTTCATTAATGGACAGGCAGAGTCTGGGTGACAGCTTCCCATGAGCAAGGTCTAAAAGCACTGGGCTTCATCAAAGCGCTGCACTGCCTCTCTGTGTGAGTGGTGCCTAGTATAGCTCATGGGCTGTGGGGTTGCTGTGATCACCAGATCTTATCATTACAGATGAAAAGCATCAACCCCCCTACATGGTGTGACAGGAGAAGCAAACTGTGGTGGCAGATCTGTCACCCCAGCACCCTGCTTGAACCACACTTTGGCCCATTTTTAGTCCTTGAAGTGGGGGCTGTCATACTTGGGATCAACAATGAACTCAACGCAGCCACAAAGTTGGGGCCTTGAGACTCAAGGTCGGGACATATACAGTATCTGTCTCTAACTCTGCCAGCGCATTGAAGTGCAATTTCCCAATCACGGTGCTGTAGTGTCCTTAATGACACACCCCTTGCCTGTTAACATCCAGTTAACCAGCATGCACTCCAGAAGCCAGCCCTAAATATACCTGCTACTGTCAAGACTGGAGAGATATGGCCCACTTTGTGTAGCGCCAAGTGAATTGGCAGTTTGTAATTCTGTTTTTATTTTGGGTTCACTGGGAAGGAAAGCACTCCAGTTGGGTTTTTAACAACTCCAGTGGATAGCAGCTGAACAATCCTGTTTTCGGCGAACATCAGCTAACAGAATGCTGGCTGTGCTTATCCACTGTTGTCGTTCATGGCAGTTTATTAGCCCTGGTCTGCGAGAGTCTTTGTACATTCAAGGCAATTACAAATCCAGATGGGTCTTCTGACACAGCAGAGCATGCTGCTCTGTCAGTATGACTGACATCTCCCAGGTGCCTCGGGGCTTGTGGATCTTAGGAGAGTTAGGTTATGCTGCAGAGGAACCTCACTGCTCTGTACTTCTATGAGAGGCGAACCCTGAACGTCTTACTGACTATACATGAATATACATGCATAAACAGTTCTGTGTAAGTCCAATCAAATTACTCTACTGTTGCTTTGCTTGAAAGGGTGAAAAAATGCACATTACAGTGGTACCTCAGAACTCGAACTTAATCTGTTCAGAACTCCGGATTGAATCCTAAAGTTCAGGTTCTGATCGAATTTTCCAATAAGAAGTAATGGAAAACCAATTAATTGGTTCCCGGACCCCCAAAAAATACACCTAAATATGTTTTTTTAGCATTTAAACATAAAATGAACAAGTTGAACATATACTGTACTAATCTCATCTAACTAATCTATCAAAACAGTAATTTGTAAAGTAAGAAAATAAATGTATCCAAACAATGTCTAAAGTTAAAGAAAAAAAATCAATCTGTCCTGCTCCAATCGTTCACTCCTTCCATGTGCCACGCCCTCTCGGTAACCCCGTGTGGAATCCTTGTGTGATCAGCTGTTTCTGGTTGTTGTCATGAGTCCTTTGTATTTTGTCTGCATTTCAGTGTTTCCCTAGTCCGGTCATTGTATTGTCCATCTGCGTTTTGCCTGCCTTACCTGTAATTAAACCCTGTATTCCCCAATACCCTGACGTCTGCACCTTTATCTCCGTTTCGTCCCTGCTCGGCACGACAAAAGTAGTATCATTAAACGTATTAATGGTTTATTAGTAATATTAAAATAATTAATAAGAAATCTTTATTTTTAAATGTATTTTATTATATAATAATAATTACTATTACTGTCTATCATTGTCTAAATTTATTTTTACTGTCTAAATATATGTATTCAGCTTGTGTAAACATGCATTAAGCTATCACAACGAATGCGAGGCTGAGACTGAAGTGTTGTCGTGCCGCATGACTCATTTCCCCACGCATATCTTAGGTTGGCATTCATGGTTTGACTTCTGAGATTCAGATCGAGTACTACGTAATCTTTTTTTAGAAACTCAAAGAAATTTTGAGTTTGAGAACTGAGGTACCACTGTATTCTTTTGCAAGACACTGATTAACAAACAACTGATAAGCAGTCTATTACCATTACCTGTAACAAAAGAGCATGGATAAATATCCATTAGGGGCACATTCAGGACAAGCCATCTCTACATTATTAATGTACAATTATGGCAGCAATATATATAGTGAAACGAAACTCTTAGAAATATAATTACAGTACAAAACACTTGGGACATTTGTTCCAGACATGCTGGCTGATGAATACATCATTTCATACTTCAGAAAATAATGTTCTTGTCGGCATTTACATCAGTCTTGAAATCTGCATTTGAAAGAATGATCTGTGACTAAGTATCTTCAAATCCAGTAGAATCTAACTTATAGGAAACCGGGTGAAAGTTTGGGTCAAATTCCAGGCCTATTTTACTGTTGAAATAAAAGAGGCAAACATGAACCTCGGGTGGAAACATAAGAGCTCAGCTTAACACAAATTCTAAATGCTGCACATCGTGGATCGGGCATCCAAGATGAAGTATGCCTGTGTCGGAGGTCAGCCCTGGCTCTGATTAAGCTCTCTTTGAAACGACACAACTGGCAATGAGCCATTATACATTTTACAAGCCTCTCACAAGCAGATCCTCTCAGTGGTCAGACTCTGCTTTTAATATTCGGATTTCAGAGGAACCAGCGTAAGGGAAGGCCTGAGATCTCCAGGGCTCCTTCCCTGTGATTAATCCCCTCTGTGCCCTGATTCATTACTGGTGAGGGCGCACACGGCTCTTCTGGCTAGGCCCTCCACAGGGGGACCATTACCGCTCTCTAGCTGAGCTCGGATTACCGCTGTCCAACCGCCGTGCACGCTTGTTTTCACAGGTGCAGTTCAGCGAGGGAAGGGTGTTTGCCAACCAGAGCCCACTGAAGAAGAAGAGGTCTACTCCATAGGCACGGCGTGAGAACTCTCTCCACTCAGCTTCCATGAAGCAGGAAGCCTCCACCTCTCTCTTCTCCGGTCTGTCAGGGGTGAAGGGAGGCCATCGCGTCAAGCTGTGCCTCACTGTCTGGGAGGGCAGCTCTGAGACTCTGTGGATGGGAATGGCTGCATTCACTGAGACCTTCACAGTGGCAGAGCTGGCTTGTTTACCATATACTTCTCATTACCGGCACACCAATGACCTTTATTGAAGGTGTTGCCACTGACATGGGCCTTCCACTTTAAAAATGAATGTACAAAATCACTCTGCACATTAGAATTATAGTTGCGCCAAACCTTACCTGAGAAAATATCGTTTCTTGCAAGTAAACTATGTATGACCTAGTCAGCAGGCTTTCACTATGTGATGATTTTTAAGGATACCACTAAATAGCTTTGTTTTATTACATACCATGGATTTATCATTCCTACTCACAAAACATCCTACAGATTCAGCAGGATTCAAAGGGTCAAGTTCTCTTTTATTATTGGCTGTACAGTTATTATGTTATTATTCAAATATATAGATATATAGATATATATATATGTTATTAAATTATATATGTTTTTCTCTCTCGTTCTTAATCTTTTGAAAACTATGGGGTTTTATTGTAAATAAGATAAAATAATAATGGTAATAATAAAAAGGTAGGGGTTCAAATTATTTGTCCTTTTTTGTTGGATAACGAGGTATCTTGTGTTGCCGTTGGGGTGGGGTGGAGTCAAGCAGTAACTGAGCAGAGCTGATAGGCTGGCATGATCCTGTTATGTGACAGTCTCATGCAGCCAGGGCCCTTGGTCCTCGATGCTGAAACAAGCATGCAAAGTGACACAGACTGAAGTTTGTCGTCCCTCACGCAGGAACACATGTCGGATGAGGATCTTGTCACAGAGAGCACTTTAGTGACCTGAATTTCCATTAAAATCAACTGGGAATCCTGTCACTCTGTAAATGTATCCACAATAGTATTAGTAACAAATATCCTAATTACAACTAAGATTAATTCATTCAAGGTGTCTTCACTGTCTTTTTGTGTATATATGAAAAATGTTATATCTGAGTCTTCGAATTGTGTCATTCAGAGAGCAACTGAGTCGATCGTCCTTCCCTTTACTTTGATAAGCAATATGCAAAAAATACTCTGAGGCTTTATATATAAAATAACAAGGCTGATTTGTTACATTCCTCAAGTTTGATGGTGAAATGAGCTGTGGTGGTGTCTCCTGCTAGCGCCCCCTGATGACAGTCCATGGTACTGAGTGTCTCTCCCTATCCATTCGCCCTGCCCCCCATGCTGGCCATCCAGGGTGGCAGGGATACATGGTGGGGGGTACTGGAGGAGACTGACTGGCTCAAAGGGACCTGCTGCAGCCCCAGGCACCCCCCCCCCCCTCCCCCCTGACAGGCTGATAGAGACATCAGGGGGCCCTCGGAGGAGCTGCCACGGGGTGGGGGGGAGGAAGAGGGCTCAGAGTGAGGGGGAGTCCATGTGACCCTACCAGTGTGTGTGTGTGTGTGTGTGTGTGTGTGTGTGTGTGGATTATGTTTAAATTACATTGTGGGGACCAAATGGCCCCCACATCGTGATAAAAACCTGTTATTTTGATGCTGTGGGAAGCATTTTTCAGGAATGCAATCAAAAAACTAAAAATGCCAAAAGTCTCATATTTTGTTTGGTTACTTATGGTTAGATTTCTGACTAATTAGGGGTTAAGGTCGTCTTGTTGGAATTTGAGTGTTCCCCATAGAAATGAATGGAGAGTCCCCACAAAGATATAATTACAAACCTGTGTGCGGTGAACTGTGTTAAACCCACCCGGACAGGAAAACTATAGTCAGGCAGCCTTCCCCAAACCCACCATGCCTGAGCAGACAGGGAGGCTAAATGACACATGATTAATATCTAATAATGACACTCCTAATGAGTGGGCAGCATTCAGCGGAATAAGCATTATTAATATGTTATACTTAAGGATTAGGGCTCTATAAGACAGGATTTTTGATACTGAAACAGCCATAATGAGGCATTTTACACAGAAATATTGATGATTAGTTTTAACATGCTCATTTCTCAAAGACAACCTGCTCATTTACAACAATGTGTGTGACTGATGGTTTCCTTTTGGACAACAACTTACTTTATTCCGAAAACACCAAGCTGCTCTCCAAGGCCAAATATCGATAAATACAGATACATGGCTTTGTGGAGCTTGGGAGAGGCTGGGGCCTGTCAGCAAGCAGGATTATTACTGCACTAAATAACTCTCCGGGCATCAACAGGGGTGAGATCCAATGTGATCTTGTGCTCCCACCTGTCACGTCACCTGTGCCGAACCTGGGACCGGCCTTTTCTCTTTAACCACATGAAGGGGCAGCCCAACAAGGAGGACGATGTCTCGCGTTTGCGAGAGCGGCCTGTTCTGTCGTCAGTGGACGCTCACAGCTCTCAGTATGCGGGTGACCATGTTCAGGGATGTGATCGTTATAAATTAACTGGCCCTCCTGGGACGTGCACATGAATCCAAACGCCGCCATCTAAGGACGTATCAAAGTCCCCTTGGTACGAACGAGAGAGTTTCAGCTACAAAGTGGGCAACACGGGTTGGGTAGATTGCTGTGTGTTCCACGCGGTCGGCGCGGTGCGGAGCTGATGTCTTCATCGGCCTGTCAGGGGCACGTCAGCATCTGTGCCCGATCCCCCAGGGCCTGTCACACTCCCTGTTTCCATGGTAGTCCTTCAGGCAGCCCGACGGCAGGCTGTACGCAAGGACCCCTGCAACCTGTTTTTTTTCGCCTGCCACTCTTTGATGTGCTCCCCCCCCCGCAGGTGCACATTCTACACGGCGGCTATAGGCGAAGATGTGCTTCTAATAACTGTCGGCTTCCCTCGTCCCACTGCCGTTCCATTTTACCGTTCACTAATTACTGCACGAGGCCTCTCCGTCAGGGGCGGGGTGGCTGCGGCTCTTTCCCAGGGAATCTCGTGAAGCAGTGAATATGGGCCTATTAATTTGTTTCATTTACTCCACAAAGATACTGACAGTCTGAGCTCCTGCATGTACCAGAGCACTGACATGGAAACCAAAATGGAGAAACAGTATTTTACTGCAACCATACTTAAAATAAGAAATTTAATACTCAATACAAAGTACTCTAAGCTTGCTTATCATCATATTATTTTGATATTGATATTGCCACAGATTTTCACTTGTTAGTCCAAAATATCATTTCTCAAAAATGACAATTGCTTACATTCTTACAAATTATACTAAATATATTGATTAACATAAACTCAACATAATAGTTAAAAAAGATGGATTTTAACAGCACCATGTTGAATAATGTGTTTTACCAGGGTTTACAAATGACCTGCACCGTACAGCACAAACTCAGGACCATAATTCCCTGTTATAGATTTTGTAGGAGGTGGAGAAGGTAGCCTTTAGGGCTTAAATTAAATCACTGGCCTTTAGAAGAATCTCTCAGTGGGGCAGATCACATTAATAAAGTCCACTGATTCTGCTTTAATATTATGCAGGAAGCTTTGATAGGAAGCAAAGAGCCTGGATCAGGGCCAGTCGTGGTGGGGGGGGGGGGGACACCGGGGACTGCCGGCCGGGGGGGAGGCAACCAGGGGTGGCCTGGGGTGGGGGCGCGGCGGGCGGGGGCGGTGCCCCCAGCAACGGCCGCCTCCGTA
>JAABNY020000019.1:12316898-12333834 GCA_015164015.2 Brevimyrus niger
GGCCGGGGGTGGGGGTGGGGGGGGGGGTCTCGTGCCAACAGGGCCGGCTGTCTTGCTAACGGGCTGAGTGTGTGGCTGCTGGGGGCCCCAGTCTGCAGGTGCCAAGGGTCCGAACACAAAGGTACAAACATGCGGAAGCATCTGAGCCACATGAAAGAAATAAAGTCGTCAAGTCTAGTTCAAAGATGTCCTTATATAACAGAGCTATAAGTACTGTGGGGGAATAAAGTAAATTGTTCTCTGTATGTCAGGTACATTTGTCAGTGTATCAAGTATCTGTAAACCTCCAGAAATACTGTGACTTAATCATGGGATGTATGAGGCATGATATGTTTATGTGAGAGGAGAGACTTCAGGCCTGTGTAAAGGCAGCGCTCTTCTAAAGATGACTCACTGTAACAGCACACTTACTGTACCAGGAGCCAGTTGGATGTCTTACGGTGTCATGTTCCTACTTTGAGCCGTCACTCTAAAGCTCTAATGGAAAGAGCAGCTTGCAGTCTCTGGGCATTTTCGCCTGAAAACCATCAGGAAAAGCTCAAGAGGGTGACGGCTTTACTAACTGTTACGTCTCCAGTGTGAATTTTAATATGCGTGCTCTCGTCAGGCTGAAATGCACAGAATCATTTGCCTGTGTTTCTCATTTTAATGAACACTGATATAACGCAGCGTGACTCATGTCCTCCAGAGAAAAGAGCGCGTGGCATTCGGCAAACACACTGATGCACAGATACCCACCACCGGGGAATCGGCAGTCATTAAAGACACACACAGATCCACTTTTTGTCTCTCGAAGAGGATGACAAAAGCCAAGGTTCTCCCCAGTCCTGGATCATGGGTGACCAGAGAGTGTTCAATATTAATGACTTTTCATCAAGGATGCAATTAGCACTGCTCTGTTTTACATAGTATGCACCATCCAGATGAATATGTATGCAGTGAGATCGTGCAAAATTACCAAGTAAAATTACTGGGCAGCTGGTAAGAAAAGAATACACATGTATTGCATGTATATAGTACATACACACACTGTAGGGAGGGCTTATGCATTTTGGTTGCCTGTGAACTAAGCATTTTCCATCTGTCAGAAGGCATATTAAATGTATGGAGAACAGTACTAACTGTAAATACGAAGGCAGGCAAATATGTCTTCAGAGTATTTCTTGTGCCAATGATGTCAGCCAGCATAAAACGGTAATTTCATCCTGCGTAAATGTATTTATTCAAATATGTACATCCAAGCTTTTTTTGCCCACACCCCCCCCCTCTATTTTTAACATGCATTTTTTTAGCTTTAAATTTAGTTATTGTCAAAATACATGTCATATTAGCTGACCAAAATTTTAAATATCAGTAAATGCAATATCAGTCACAGAGGAAATGAAAGCATGCATCCTCCCTCTGCGTTGCATAACACGAGTGTGAGTATTATTTTTAAAATGCAAATGCAGCGACAGAACTTCCTGCTTTAGCAGCGGCGCCATGTGCCGTTTCCGCGCGCGTCGTAACAGACCACGCGGCCGCGACCGATCCTCACTCGGAGGTTTACGTCTGCCGCATCAGATCCCGTCCTGCTGTCTCATTGGGGATACATCAGCCCCGCTTAACTCTCCCCCCGTTGCCATCTGCCTCTCTGGCCGTGTCCGTGGCCGTCCCACTATCGCTCAGGCTGTTCTGCATCTTCCGAAAGTCCGGCTAAAGCTAGAATTGTGCCGAGCATGCATCCCCGTGCTCCCAGCGTGCGTCCCCGTGCTCCCAGCGTGCGTCCCCGTGCTCCCAGCGTGCATCCCCGTGCTCCCAGCGTGCGTCCCCGTGCTCCCAGCGTGCATGCCCGGTGATCTGCTGCACCTGTCTCAGAGGACCTCTGACCTGCAATCATGGTCTCTGGGCCTGTTTCAGGCCATGCTGATTTTTAGTAAAGCATCATTTGTTACTAGGAGTGTCTGCCAGAGGGCTGCACTGATTTTTGCCTGACCGCGCCTTTAAATTGCTTAATTGAAGTCATTATTTCGATGGTGCCTAATCTCACCTGATGGTCCAGGTGTAAATAAACTAGTGACTGAAAGGTCCACTGCTGTAGCCCTTATTGTGCTGGAGATGAGTGGGATGCTGCTGTTTTGCCGGTTTGCCGGGAGTCCAACCCCTGAGGAACATGCCGGTATTCATTCCAGCTATACCTGCTTCTCAGGAACAGAAGACTGTTACAAAGATGATCTAATTGCCCATCTCTGAAAGGTCCTTAACCACTTAGGCAAATTTCACTTTCATTCGTGATTAAAAATTGGTTTTAAAAAGAGGAATTAATTATGTACAGACAAAAAAATGCTTGAGACCCAGGGTAATTAGACAGGTCCTTTATAGCGGCTGACTGCTCTGTGATCAAGGTTTAAAAAGTACAGCGGCAGAGACGGTGGATGGTGTTTGTTTTAATTATGCTGCCACAGTGTCACCCACCAGGGTCCAATTAGCCTGTGACTGCTGCTTCTGGGGGCTGTGCCTGCCCGCCCGCCTGCCTTTGACGAGGAATGAAAGCTCGTTCGTCTCATCCTTTCACTGACCCCGACCCCCCATCCATAACATACACCGGGCCGGAGTTTGCTGAGGGCCGTCGGCTCGTACCACGTCCATCTGACTGAAGTTGCACCCCCGCCCCCGCCAATGGGGATCGCCACTGTCCCTTCCCAAACGTCCTTTTGGGCACCGATGCATGATGGGAATAACGACACAGTGGTTAACACTGAAGGGATGTGTGGAGCCTAAGGTTGATGTTTAAGACTGTCAGGGCTGCTAGATATCACACCTCTCATTTCGAACCCTTGGTAACGTGCGTTGGCTGTACAGGGAATGTCATCTGCATGACGATTATTAAGTTGCTATGTGCTAACAGCTGAATAGAAGTCGCACTAAGCATGATCACTGTCACCACACAGTTTCAGAAACAGAGCGGAAGACACTTTATCAGCATCATTTAGGGAATTACTTGGTACAATTAAACTGAAATTTACCAATTAGTTTTCTCCCAAGTGATGTTATGTACTAGATTGTCTCTTTACATGCCCACGGCATGCAGTTTCTCAGAGGTACTTAGTGAAAGTGACAGACACTCAGACAGAGTTGTCTCATTTTAGCGGCACGTCGTTGAAACGTGTATCAGTTACACATTGTTAAACCTATTAAGAAGATAAAATATTTACCGAACACTTTGTCTAAATGTACCTGGCTTGTCTGCATTTGGTTCACATCTGGCTGAATTAAAAGTACAGAGAAATGGTACAGACTGTTCCAGAATGTTGACGGTTAGAAAACAGACTGGGCCAAATATATGGAAAAAAAAAAAACAAATGAATAGACCAGTTCATATAAGAGCAGGGCTTCGAGCACAGTAAGACAATTATGAGAATATGGGAACTTATATACAAAGTTTGTGATAATTATATGGGTTAATATCTCACTCTGAGTGGAGAAAGTAATGAAATTTGCAAATTAGCTAGTGAAAACCCGGAAATAAGCTAGCTGTCCGAAAAAAGTTCAACTTGGGTTTGAGCAAGAGACAGCCCATGAAACAATTCACAGCTGCAGCTACTCCCTGACTTATTAGTTAACTTTGAAAATGAAAATATGCAGCAATCCTGCTAAAATTTAGAGAACACTGTTATTTAAAGGAAGCTCATTTTTCACTTCTAATCATGTAGCGTATTCGGGTTTGGCTGCTTCTCCTCGACCACATCATGTCATTAAGCCCCACTACAGGCAGCTCGCTTTAAGATGAAGGGGAAATAACAGAGAAGACCTGGAAGCAGCAGGATCTACGAGCAGCCAGCCAGAGACCAATTAGCAAGTATCTGTTTTTTTTTTTTTTTTTTTTTTTTTTACCTTTTCTTTCCTTTCCGTCTAAATGAATGTGAGGGAGCAGGAGAGGAAAGGAGTGCAAAGGAGAGACAGGCGTGGGGGGGGGGGGCAAGGCCCCCTCTTCTCTCTCTGCTCGACTCCCCGGCTGTGATTTCTGCAGCTCTGGCCAGCCATCAGTATGCACGGCGCTGGCTCCCCAGTCTGCGCCCGGGGCTATGGCTGCTGGCCTTGGGCTATGGAATACGTTACTGCGGCTCGCTGGCCTGGCTCTCCGTGCTGCCAAACCCTCAGGATAATCCGGAGACTTGATTAAAAAAGAAAAAAAAAAAAAAGCAAAGCAACCACCTGAATGAGAATCAGAGCGGCCGAGATCCGCTCTTTCTTTGTTAAATAGGCATTAAACTGCCTCATCTTCATATGATATCATCACATGATCGGCGTTTGGCATTTGGTCGGCATGGAAACATCACATGCGGGGGTCACGACACCGGCAACAACAAAGAGGTAGTCTGGTGTTTTCTGCTGTCATACTGCTACGTGAGACGAATGTAAGCTCATTGAGGACAATGCTAAACATACCACTAAAGTATCTGGCGTCCATTTGCATCGCGTCATTCATAAATACAGCATTGCTCCCACAGATGCCGGAATCAAACACCTGCTGACATTAGCTGCCGATTGTCAATCTACTCAAGGATGTAACTGCGTGAGCACAGCCTCCCGTCACACCAAAGATCTGCGGAATAATCAGCGCGTGGAGACGTACCTTCAGCTTGAATTGAGGCCTGTGTGCTGAGCCTCTAGCAAAAAGCGTTGCTTTCCAGTGTGTTTCTTAAGGCTTCTTGTCAGCAAACGAAGCTTAACTCTTCTTTAGACGCTTACATTTATGATGCTTCAGGGATATTTATTTGCAAGCTCTATGGGGAAAAAGATGGGAAAATCACAGAGAGTTACAGTCCATGACGTTTAATAAGTTCATTTGAGTGATTTAAAAATTTCATGAGCACATATAAAAGTAAGTTAATTTTATAAGCGGCAAGATAAAAGAAAGGACAACTGGAGGAAGTGTGGAACATTTGTACGGGATAAATAGTGAAAACGGCTCAGTTGTGTCCATATTAATTGTATTTTGCTGGCTTCTGCCGCACTGCTGCCTGTTTGCATTGCGAAGTGAAGTCCCCCCCCCCAACTGTGAGTTTCTCTCTGCGCTTGTTTAGAGATGCAAACTTCAGTAAAATGAGGCTGGCATGGGAGCTGCAAAGGACACATTCTTGATACAAAAAAAAAGCAGCTCTCAGCAAAGCCAAACTGAGATAAAACCCACACTATACCAAAGACGTGGACTCTCCATGTTTGGGACATGAATTTTCCTTTAATAGCTTTCTGTTTCCCACAAAACTGCATAATAATTGATTGCTACACCACTTAATGCAGCAGTGAATCAATTCTCAGAAACTCATGGCATGGGGTTTGGAAGAGTGGGGGGTGGTAGTATGAGATACTGAACGTGAGGAAATGTGTCTGTGATTCTGGCCCTCGGAGTCGGCCGGAGATCAAGCCGCTGTGCTCAATGATATCCGAACTGAAAATAAAAGCAGACACAGTGGAGGAAGTCTGCCCTGCTGGGTCATGTACAGGAACCAGAATTAATTCTGGGATATTTAGTCTAATTTAGGAAAACAAAGAAGATGAGAATTTCATGGAGTACAGTTTGACAAGTTTGTACACTGAATCTAATGCATTAATGTATTTCGGTGTTAGTCTTTGATCCGAAGCCGCTGCCCTTCCACATGCCTGCTTAATCCAGCATAATGGCTCAGGTTACGCACCTCCCTCAGAGAAACAGAAGCAAGGCTCCTCCTGGGACTTGAACCAGCAACACTCAAGTAACATTTCGAGGCCTTTAACTACAGAACTCCCCTTCTGCGTATGGCCGAGATTAGCAGAATTTTCTGGAAGGCCTACCAAAGCCACATATAACAGCGATCAATAAAAGATAAGAAGTTGCAAGTGACTTTGGGAAAGTTCATTACTGCAGGGAAAGCAAGGGAAAGCTGGGGGCATCGGCGAAGTAGTTAAGAGCCCTGCCTTGATGGACCCCTTCCTTACCCATCCCCGGCGTGGTTCTCCCTCAGGGCCCCCCCCCTGACTGCCCAGATCTGCGCCTGCGCCATCCGGTCCGCCACCAGTCGTTTTTTATTACTAACACCGCATCATGTGACTCCTGCTCAGGCCTCTCACATGCACAAGGCCCAAATGCTTCACCACCATGAACAGAATCGGAGCATAGAGTTAGGAAGGAATAAGACCATGAGCTGAGGGGATGATGCATGACCTTCTGATGCATGTCTTCATACTCCACACGCGGTCTTTCTTATGTGTTCCATGATAACACAGACGCCTATTCCAGCTTACCATTCTTATTGCTTCGGTCCACACAGACTTTCCACAGCTTTGCTTGCTGCCATCAGCAGTGAGGTCAGCAGTGGCTCTGGGTTCCTTCTGTGGCAGGCAGTTGATGGTCCTTAAAGCCCTTCAGGCAGCAGTTTGCTGGAATGAAGCTCCTCGAGATTCTCCTGTCTGACTGACATTACATCACCTTTAATTGCATCCACTGGACATCTCTTGGAAAAGCGTGTGCACATCTCACAGGGCACCAAAGCGACAGTCTCTGCTGAACAATCCATAGCAAATAATCTTGTTTTTCCCTAAATTGTTTATCGCTAATTGTGTCTCATTCTCCGGGATAATTAAGACGGTGCTGCGGCGTCCCTGTTTAGCTAGCATATCCCACCAGGACCGAAAGCAGGTGTTTTTCCAAGGGGGACAGAGCGGCTGACGGGAGCTGTCAGACAGACCTACAGAGTTCTTCATTTCTGCCACTCTCAGTACCAACGCTTCCCTTTGTCACTTTACACTGAGAAGCCAAGGGTCTATCCAGGCAGGCTGTCCAGGGGAATCACAGGCCTGTCCTCTGATAATGAAAGGTTGCTTGCCACACGTGGTAAGGGCATATTCTGATGGGGGCTGCATTTTGTGGGGCTCACCTATTAAGGCCTGCCTTTGGTTTATTATAGGATTGTCTGTCTGCCCTGTGGTGCCCCCAGTCAGTCACATCCAGCGCATGCACACTGTGGCACGTCTGACGGCAAGAGCTTCTGCTCATTTTTCAACATAAAATGCAGGGTGGCTTCCTCCCTGTCCTATTGACACCCCCATCTCCAGTGGTAAATCAGGTCATGGGTTATCAAACTATTCTTTTTCTGGTTTCCTCGTGTTTTAGGTTAACAGATTGATGGTGGACCTAAGGTGGGCCAGAGTCTAGTCACATGTGATACTTCTGGCTGCTTCGTATTATCTTTTTGTCTTAAAGGTACCGCCGAGCAACTCATTGGTTATGGATTTGTAACACGGAGGGTCAGTGGGGATCAGAGCATTGTAATAAAAAAACAACACACTACGTCTTTGAGGATCACGTGAGGAGGCGCCTTCTGTTATTCGCACGGCCGACCTTATGGGGCGCTGCCATGCGGCGTGAAGATGGGGAGCCGTGACGACGGGGGCAGCAAAACGCGATCGCTGCCGGGGGTTTCCGTGGGTACAGGGCTCGCCTGGGTGGGCCAGTCAGCCAGATGTCAGCGGCGGATGGAAGTCGAGGTGGTACCTCTGGGGTGGGATTTGCCAGCTGACTTAGGATGTGCTACAAAGCACCACTGACAGCCAGGCGCAGAGGAGCCGCCAGAGGCCACAAGCGGCTTCGCCAGAAACTTAAAGTCAGGACAAGGGAGTATGTGAAAATGAAGTCTCTGCGACACAGTCGCCCGTCTCTGCGACACAGTCGCCCGTCTCAGCGACACAGTCACGTCTCAACCTGCATAAATCACAGGTGTCTCTGCTCCTCATAAAGATGATGCAAGATGTTTCAAACTTTAAGCATACGAATTCTGCCTCTTAGATGAACAAAATGCCTGAAGCATCTAACTGCGTAATAGGCATTTGAAAAACAATTGGGCTAAAAAATTGCCTTCTAAATGAAAATTAAGTGAAATGTTGTGCATGTGTGTTTCAGATTTAAGTACTGATATACAAACAAAATCAGTGAAATCAGGAAAGAATATTAATGAATGAGTATTATTAAAATTACCTGTGTAATGAATATTTTCATCATATGAAAACTATTTCATTTGAATTAAGTATAGTTTCCACAGTAAAAATGAATCAAATGTGCGCTTAAATGCTTCTGCTGTCAATGTGAGTTTGCTCTGTAATACCCATTTAAATTAATACCTGTTTAAGAGAATAGTTTTAATTATGATTGCTGTTTATGGCAGTTACTGTTTTCGTAGATTAATTCAACATAATGCCTCGGATACATATATTGTCCAATGTCTGAGACACATTTCAGCATAAACAGACCCGCTCAACTACTGTTATAGGGAGAAAGTGTCTGTGGGCTGGAACGCAGGAGTGGGTCTGAGGTATCATAGCAACCGGCAGCCGTCACAGAAACGTGAAACAGAGGGGCGCTTTAGGGATTCAGCTGGCCCGTTCGCCGCTTTCAGGAAGGGTTAATCATCTCAGCATCCGAGCTGATTTAGTGGCGCTAACATTTCACAGAACTAGATGGGAGGCTGCGCTGACGCATTCTGAAATAATTCTAAAAGCAAGACACACAGGTTATTGATTTTCCGTTTCCTTCAGTTCTCTTTAGCCATGATTAATATTGAGGATATAATGAATTAGTTTGTGCTCCTTGTACTTCTACACCAAGAGCGTAAAACTTCCTTGACACACGTGAGCGGAGGAGATTCCGCGATGCTGACATAGAGTGCTGAAGTAGATTAAGTCAAAACATTTAACAGGCAGCACGTCATCTATATAAATGCAGCCCTGCGGTTCACCAGCGAGGGGACGTGACCAGCTCTCCACGCTGGGCATCCTCCCTGCCCTGTTTTAAATACAGGCAGAAAGGCATAAATTCGGCGGCCGTGCTGCTCTGATGGGATACAGAGTGTGGATGACAGGCCTGGGGGCTCCTGCGCGGTCACAGGGCCAACCGTGAGAGCCAGCAGGCCAGGAAACTCGGCCGTCCTTTTATGTTCTTCAGCTCCATGCTTGGGCAGATGCAACATTTTTATCTCCCATTAGTGCTATGATTCAAAAACATACCAGCTGACCACATCCCATAACCTCTGCCAAGATAAACAATGGACCTTTCAGCAGTACTTCATGGGAAATATTTCTCTCAGAGCTGAAAACTTTTTGCATTTCAGTCTGGTCATTGCGGAAAAAAAACATAGCAGGAAAAAGCACGTAGAAATGAGTGTGAATTCAAAACATTTTTTGTGTCATTAGAGTAATTAGCTTCTGCTTAGCTGCCAATTGGCAGTTGCTATTAAAGGTTAAGCGCCTTCTGATAAGGATTAAGACAAAAGAATGAGTAAGAAAATATTAAAGAAGAGCCTCTCAGATTCAACTGAAGGGAACATTTAGTTCAGTTACACTGAGGGCAGCATTGTTGATTTGCCTCATGCGTTAACCTCAGGAAATGTATCGACATTCCATCTGTGTCTCTGTGTTCCGCTTTCCCACCTGTAGGTGGCACTACTCTACCACAGAAAGACGCAGGCCCACTGTGCTGCGCGTATCTCACTGGGATCAGGTCTGGGGCTACTTTCTGGATCTAATTAGACAGAAGCATATTTTTACATGTTGGTTTGCCGGTTGTCATCGAGCCATTTCCACACAGTGTGATGCAAAAGACGTCTTGCTGCAACTTTCAGGCGAACGGAAGCAACGGCATCTGAGTATTTCTCCCCGGCTCCTGTGGGTAATCATGTGAACAACTAATTATGGCAAATAACTGGCATTATCATTTCCAAACCTATGTGTTTAAAAGCAATTGCTGTGATATACAATTATTTTTGTGTATGTTATGTGAACACAATAAATATATAACAAAAAAGAAAAAAAAAATGGAAATCCTTCATCTAAAGTGACATTTTTTACCTTTACAGAGTTTCTTGGAAGATCACTCAAGGTGACACTTGAGTGGAAAGGGCCAAAAAATGATTGCGGTGGTAGACATTAGTTATGTACCAGTACCCTGAGTGGAACATGCCAGAAAAAAAGCAAAACAGGCCTGTTTCTGATTGGGGAGCTCTGCCGATTCAACAGATTTATAACCAGGTCAAGTTCCTGAAGATGTTAGTGGGCCTGGTGTGGAATCTCACAACAAAGGAGTGAATGGCGAGCGGCCGGCATGCAGAGGTTACGTCAGGCATTCCTTGTGCTTCCTTCCAAATTAATTAAAGGGAGGCTCAATTAAGAGCACCGTGAAAAGCAGCCTGCGCCACATTGCCTAGCCAATCGGGGGCTGCCACGCCGAGCCGCACCCGCGCAACACTGATTTTTATCTTGCCAAACTTAATTGTGATTTTTCAGGACGGACGAGGCGATTGGAATGACAGGGTGAAATTAGCGGCATGCGTACCGGCAGTCGGGCGGTCTTGGAGAGGCAGACGCGGCTTGCTGCTCCTCCGAGCCTGCAGCGGCTTGTCCAGAAGTGAACACGCGGCGCTAATTCCCTGTCCTTCCACTCATTTATTCCGCTTCTACGTCTTTATGCTCACCTTTATTATGGTAATTCCCAACACTTGCGGTCCGCCTGTGTTTAAGGCCAACATTGTGTTTTTTTTTTTTTGCTGAATTGCAAAACCATTTCCACCGGTAGTCTCGTGTCCTTCTCTATGCACTTTAAAAGGGTTATATGTTGATACAATGAAGGATTAAATTTGCATTTAATGACTTTGTCCTCATAGTTCGCAATGCATCCCCTGTATAGACACTATATGGATTATGAAGTTCACATAAAGGTAGGAACATCACCAGTGCTGGGACACAAACCCGGAATAAACAACAAAAAATGGGCTAAAGCCAACAGGAAATAAATGTAATGTCACAATTTATTTTGTATTCCACAGAAACACACACAGAAAGTGCCTGTGTGACCTTTAACCTCTGAAGAAACAAACATAGGCAATTCCTTTTTATCGTTTTAAAATGACGTCTCGGGGAAGTTTATTAAACAACCCTGACACTGTGTCCCTAAGCAGGACGCTCGACGCATAAACGGAGCCCAGACACCGGCGAGACCCAGTACCAAGGCGACGCCATGGAAACGGCTCCGCAGCTCCGACGGTCAGAGGGCCAGGGGAGCACAGGCAGTCGTCAGAATGCAGCCATGTTTGCTTGTTTTTAATAATTTATCTCCTCTAGTTATTACAACAACATTAGCTAAGATTAAACACACATTGCTCATTGCCTTGGGAGTACAGGGCCACCAAGCACTCATTTCCTGCTAAAGAACGCTGGCCAACCCCGGTTGACCTTACGATATTCCCATCGCCGTGTCCCTATTTTTAAGACAAAGCTTATTGAGCTACCTCAGCTGTAGCCTATGTGAGGGATTTATCATCCAAAAAGGTCCCATTTTAATTAGAAGCATTTATTCCTCAGCAGTGAGTCCCGCAGACATACTTAAGCAGCATTTTCGAATCAAAGCTGCTTAAATAAAAATACACAATCCACTTTAGGATTATTTTGAAAAAAATACCCGCTTGTAAGTTGGAGCTTATACTTTGCAGTGATGGTGGTGGTGTGGGGGTTGGGGGTGTGATGTTTTTAAATATTGCCTTCAGGTGATGCTTTTAGATGAAAACTGCCACGTGCTGGATTAGGGCTATGGTAATTTTTAGAGTAGCCAAATAACTCCCAGAGATGGGAAACAACCATGAAATTCCATCTAATATCACAAAGAACTGCTTTCATTTTTACTGTTCAATTTCCTTTCAGTTTTCCCCATTGCTGATATGGGGGGGTTGGCAGGCCACAGCACTGACAGCCAGGTCCGCAGACAGACAGGCCCGCAGCCACGTCACTGATGGCCAGGTCCGCAGACAGACAGGCCCGCAGTCACGTCACTGATGGCCAGGTCCGCAGACAGACAGGCCCGCAGTCACGTCACTGATGGCCAGGTCAGCAGACAGACAGGCCCGCAGTCACGTCACTGATGGCCAGGTCCGCAGACAGACAGGCCCAAAGCCATGAGGTCATGTCACCGACCACCAGACCTGCAGACGGCCAGGCCCCAGCGACCTATTGCTAATTTAAAGCCTGTCTTGGTGGCCACAGGGGACTGACAAGGATGGTGGCCCTGTGCTTCCTGAAGGTGAGGCCTGGAGGACATCTGAGCGGCTAACAGTAAAACACGTGCCTGATCTTTGGAGGCATAATATCTATCCACTCTGTGATAGCTGCTGAAAGGCTCGAACACAGCCGGCAGCTGTACATCAACTACCTCTGTCTCTTACAATTATTTAGCCAAAATGTACAAAATAATAAGTAAATTATGTATTTTTAACGATCTGCTTGCCATTATTTTCTTATCTCTTGTGAAACTGCTGCCGAATTTATACTAGAAAAACCTTACAAAACAAAAGCATAGATTAATCCAAACCAACAAAGTAATCAAATCTTCTTATAAATTGTGACTGAAAGGCAGCGGCCAGTTTATTCTTTTACCAGATTTACCAACCTTCAATGTGGTTGAAATATAAAGTGCCAGCTGGCTATATAGACATTTCATTTGAAACCATTCACTTCAATTGAACCGATAGCCATGACAGGGAAGTATCAGATAATCTGACAGCAGGAACATTTATCAGAAGTATATGTGGCTGGGCTGCGTGAAACAGAATAACCAGGAGTTTAATGTCCACTGGTCTGCGGCTTTAAAGCAAGGCCAGCTTACAGTCATTTGTTTCAAAATGGTAACTTAATGTAATAATGTTTTGAAGCCTGTTGTTTTGATTAGGGAAGAACACCCACTAGAACTCCACTTACAGGGTGAGAACATAATATTCGTGTCCATCATTTTAAGTAGCTCGCCAGAACAGGTTTCAGTGTTCGGAAATCAAATTAGTCTCCTAGACATCCAATTTGTGTTTTTGTTTAGTCAAACGCGCCTGCTGCCATAGAGCTGGCTGCAGGGGACAGAGGGGGGCAAATTCAATCCTAACTAGCCTGCCCCCAAGAGGCCTTGGTTTAGTCTCTGGCTCCTTTTTAAGAATCCAGTTGACTTAGACCATGATCAGATCATGAGAACAAATATACACAGTGGCCCCAAGATTTTCCAGTGTTTCTCTTTCGCAGAAAAGTCCTATTTACCTGAACGCTCCATTCCTCCCTTGGAATTCAGCAGAGAACATCCGTGGGTCACATGGATTCATGCTGTTTGACTGGCTATTGACACGTCTCTGTCGATGACATCACCCTAGAAGGGTTAGGCATTTGCACAGTGACTGATTGATTAATTGACTGCTTTTTAACGGACACATAATTGGCGACAAGGACCTTTCAATGGAGTGTCATTAGCTTGGATGTTCAGGATCTAATTCTCCATTGGCTGCAATCCCAAAGAGAGGGTAATGGGACCAAACGAAACTGTCATTCTTCATGTTTACTTACACGGAGAACAGAAGTACATGGTCTATCTGTTAAAGTCTCATTTTAATCGATTTTTCAAAATAAAAAGAAATAGTAAAATCCTGAGAATGATAATTATTCGTAATAAACCTGGGAACCAATTAATCAGAGCAGAAAGTCCAATCCTGCAAGGTGCATAAGTAATATGTGCCAATGTAGAGTTGCCGTACATATTCGTAAGTGCATTATTTATTTATGGCTTCAGATCTGTCTGACTTTTCCAAGGCGGTGCGCCTCTCTCCCAAGGCACTAAGAGACTTGATCGATTAAGTTGTTGATTGTTATCGGTTATCTTCCTGCTCCAAACTCTAATCACTTACTGCTGGAAAGGGAGCATAGAAAACCTACAGAACATATTAGCCTTTGAAGTGGAAGGTTTTACCCCCTGTGCTACACTGTTAGCTCAGTATTTAGAAAGACTGTACATTTAGTCTGCAGGTCAATACTATTAATTCTAATATTGCGGACAAACAGTGGCGTACCTATTTAAGTTTTAACTTGAACTCTGCAGTCTCTCTGTGGCTGACTTTTTACTCTCCTTAACAGCCACTCGGTTCACCATTGCTGCGCTGTCTATGTCCTATAACAACATGCAGTGGCGTCTCATGCTCATCACAGTGCTGTACTGATTTCAAAGAAAACCAAATATTTTCCTCTAGAAACTACTGAGCAACAAATGACTCCTATAATCTGCACAGCAGCTCTTGCCTGCGCGCAGCACAATTTGCAGAAGGCTTTGTGAACGCTGTGCTGTATCAGTACCGGTTCCTTCGTAAAGAGTGTGGGGGGCAGGGCAGCGTTCCGCCGGCCGGATCCGTCTTCAGCATGCGCTCGGTACACAAAGAGCAGGCGCTTGCAGAAGGCCGCCGCGTCCATGACACCCCCTCGCCACAGGCGGACCCCGTTGAAGGCCGCGCTCCAGCCTGCTGCTTGGACTCTTTTTTAACATCCATTAATGCGGAATTACTCCAATTACAAGCCTCCCTTGCACCACGGCCCCCGTCCGCCACCCGCACGAGACAGCGTGCGCCTTCTGGAGCCAATCAGCCGTCTCCTCGCTGCCGCCAGCAGATGTAAGCAATTTACTTCTGATTTCTTCATATTCAGTGTGAGACGAGCTCCTGGTGACCCCTGACCCCGGAGCCTGCTGGATTCTAACCCTATCAAATTAAACTTCTCTGCTCACTTATTCCCCAGCGCTGTGTTGGTGCTAAGCAGCCACCCTGCTGCATAGCAACGCCGGACGGACGTGCCTGCTCATACACCCAGGCTCATCAGCCGCTATTAAGGAAAGTATACAGTGCTCTAATTGGACGAGATTCAGCTAAGGAAGTACAGTTAAAGGTCCTTTTCTACCGTGCGCCTGTAGCTCTTCAGAATAATTTCTTTGTCCCCCGAAGCTGGTGCCTGTTAAACAACAGGGCCAAAGTTACAATCCTGCCTGTTTCCTGGTGCTGGGGAATGAGGAGCATCGCATTGGGAGGAGAGCCAGGGATCAAGTAAACAGCAGCCCAAGGCCCTGACCATTCTGCTCCCTGACAGCAGCAGATCTTTCTTTATGTAGCTGAAAATACAACCCCCCTCCCTCTCCACCATCTTCTGTTACCTGGCCTTCCTGCTAAGCAGTTTTAAATATTTTCACTAAATTTATCAGGAATTATGCATAAATGACTCAGAGCCGTCATCTGCCGTTACAATAACAATGTTGAATGTAGGCCTTTAATTAGTATCTAGGTTGTTTTAATTATTTTAATGTTCTGTCCACACTACACAGACACGGGTGTTTAACAGCTGAATCGTCTGGGCCACAAACAATTGATTTATTTCCCTTTTGAACTGGTTGTGGTAATAACATATCCCAGTGGCTTCTGAAAGATAAATATTTTCATTTTTGTCAGTGCAAAAAAAAATTGAAAATCAATATACAGTTTACCATTCTCCAAGTATAGAAAAACATTATTCAACATTTTCAATGAAATCTGTTTCTCCTAAATCACTTCTTATCTTTGCATAAACAAGAGTGTTCAGTTGATTATAAATTAAGCCAAAGACAGAAACGCAAAGTATGTATTTCCAGTCAAGAATTTATCTATTACTTGTCTCTTAGGTAAGTACCATCACCAAATTTTTTAAATCTAAAATCCCAGAATTTATAAGTGAATAAAAACTAACACAGACAGACACAGGCTTGTTATTTAAATGTGACAAAGATGAGCTTGCTGAGGAAAAGGTAATTATTCATGTCGGATCACCCTATACGAGCACTATTGTACGAGTGGAAAGCCCGCACACTCAAGGACTAACTGGAGCGTAATAAATGCTGCTATTTTGTGCGTAAGCGGGGATCAGAGTTTCACCTCTGGCTGTCAGCCAGCATTACAGCACGGGGCTGCTGGAACAAGGAGGTTTCCTAGAGCTGCGGAACAGCGGCTAAAGGCCGCCGCTTGTTGTTGCGAGCAAATACGCGACGGTGGAAGCCAGGCTGCAAGATGGCGGCTTAACGGCGAGACCTCGCTGCGGTGTGCGGCGAAATGTGGCCCCATTTCAGAGAGACAGCCGTGCTGCACAGGGAAGAATCGGGGAATGTGGTCGTCTACCGTCTGGGGATTCACCGGCCCTTTCAACCCTCTTCGCAATGCAAAATCCATTTTGCTCAGGTAGAGCGAAGCAGGTCAGCTAATGGGGAATATGCAGCAGCAGCCGCAACCTCTGTGACACGGAAAGGCGCCGCGTTTAGACAGCGGCGTCTCCGAAGGCGATCGCCACGCTCCCGCGGATGCACACGGAGCTATAAAACAAGCAAATAACACCTGTCTGGGCCACCCTTTGGGACGTGGCTGGAGGTCGCTCTGCTACGCTCCGGCGGGGCCAGAGAGGCGGGCAGGTTTCCTCCTGCAATCCTCCTTCTGTCTGGCCGTCACCTTTGGAGACGCGGTGCTTCCAGAGGCTGCCCCGGGTGTCACCGCGGACACAGAGTGCACTAACAAGCACCAATCGAAACAGCCCCGAGCGCAAAGGGCTAAACGGCACGCTCGGGCCCACGCGGTCGACCCCGGCTGACCCCGCACCCCCCAGCTGTGATCCTCATTTACAAGTCGGTCACCTTTGCAACAACTGGCATTTACAAGGGTCTATATCAAATTTCTGTCATAGAAACTGCACTAAAAGCCAAGGGATCATTCTAATAAAGTTCTCCCAGTCCCTAGATCCATGACTTTGACATGCGGGTTGTGAGTGCATGACCCGTATTAGAAAACAATACCTGCTACATAAAACTGAAAGAAGGGATATTTAGCTGAAGGCTCATGCAAGCATCAAATAGAGAACGGATGATGTGGCTGAATTCCTCCATTTCTGAGCTCTGGTTTTCTCTTTCTTTGGAGAATAAGTATGTATCCTTGTATGATCCACCACATCACATTCATACATCTGTGGATCCAGGCTACATAAACGAAGGACATATATTTGAAATTTAAATTCTCCTAAACACACTCTCTCTCTCTCTTTCTCTCTCTCTCTCTCTCTCTCTCTCTCTATATAT